>CM053580.1:343996838-344026697 GCA_028627135.1 Pseudochirops cupreus | reverse complement strand
AAAATTCCAATTCTGTCTCTCAGATGCTGGGAGAGAAACTTTCTCTCTCTCTCCCTCTCTTTGTCTCTCTCTCAGCCAGCTTCAGTCTCCACAATTCTTCCTTCACCCAGAGCAACATTCCAATTCTGTCTGTCTGTCTCTGGAATTCTTGCTTATATACACACCTCAGCCAATCCCCTTCTTCCACATCAACAGGGGATTTCATGCCTTCTCAACAGTGGGACAGAGTTTGCACCTTCCACACCTAGCACTTAGCACTACTAAGTGCTAAGTATCCTGATAAACTAATTACTATTACAGGAAGGAATGTCTGTTATTGGAATCTGAAGATCTTCCCTGCCCCTAAGCCTTTCACTTAAGTGGCTTAAGTGGCTCTGAGAGCCTTCCCCTATTTTAAAGTATACTCTGCCCCCTAATAGGCTGAATGTGGTCATGTGGAACCTGTGGCAGGAGGCTTGTTTTTCAGGAATGCTTGTGACTTGTTGCTTTGTGATTGGGCAGTGTGTCAAGAGGGCTATAAAGTTCTCCAATCCAGGAGAAGGCTATATATAGTCCTTGATGTGAGGTTTTGCTTTGGGGCTCACTTTGAGAAGAGTTGTGTGATTTGGCCAGATGAGACTCTGGGAAGCTGTTGAGCCCTCCAGCTTTGAAAAACCCATATGTTGGTGCTTCCCTCTCTGGTAACTGAATAGGTCTGGATGTGATGGTCAGATTTTTGGAAGCCTGTCTGCTGATCTGTTTCTTTGTCTGCTTGTAACTTCTGCTTGTTAACTTGTTTTTGTATTCTGTTTGCATACTCTGAAGTTCAGGGTGCTGACTCTTTCCCCTGAACTAGGAAAATGATATATATTTGATTGATTAAAGTGAGACTGTTAATCCATTTTGAGTTGCTTTCCTTTAGAAAAGCAGATATAGGAACGTGTGCTAGCAGCCTCCTTGGGTATGCTAGGGTGCTTTCTGATACAATGACATGCACTCTAAATTGGGTATCTTGCCGTACAGGAGAGTACGGGGATGGGGTGAGGGGGGGGTGATGAAGGGGAGGGCAGGTTGGGGGTGGAGGGTTGTTAGAAGCACACACTTCTGTAAAGGTACAAGAACAAAGTGGAAAATATAACAAGGTTGTGGTGGGATAGGAAGGATTGAAATATAGTCAGTCTTTCACAACTTCTTCATTGTGAAAATGTTCTACATAGCTACACATGTACAGCCTATGTTGTATTGCTTGTCTTTCCAGTGGGAGTGGGTGTTGAGGGAGGTAGGAAAAGAATTTATAACTAAAAATTCTAAAATCAAATATTAATATATATGTAGGTATAATATTACATATATATATATTATAATGTTACATATATAACTATTATTATTATGTACATGTAATTGGGAATTAAAATATATAGGCACTGGGGTAAGGAGATTCATCTTGCCCTACTGGAAAGTCAGAGGGATGATGGGGGAGGATTTAGGAGATAGCAGATTGGGGGAGGGGTAAACATGGGATTACTCTTTTGGGGTGGTGGTGAGGGGAAATATGGGGAGAAAATTTGTACCTCAAAATTTTGTGGAAATGAATGATGTAAATTAAAACAAAAGTTAATTTAAAAAAATTAATTATAACATCTATCTCTCAGGGAAGTTGTAAAAATTAATGATATATGCTACTTAGCAAAGTACCTAGCATATTGTAATACTCAGTAAATGTTGTTTTTTCCCCCTTCCTTCTTTACATAGTTTCATCTCAAAATTCTACCCTGTCAAATCTTTTTTGGATTCTGGATTTTAAACAATGTAGTAGCTGTCCCTCTCCTTTTTGCTTCATCTACAAATGTGGTAAGTATACCACCTCTTTCTTAACCCAAATCATTGAATAAAAATATAATCAGTATCACAAGATCAAGAACAAATGCCTATAGCACACTAGAGGAGAGTTGGCATTAATGACTCCTCTTTGGGACCAACCATTCCACTAGCTCCAAATAAATGTAGAAATAATATTGTCTATGTTACATCTCATTATCTTTTACCATGCAAATAGCAGGAGACTTTATTAAATCCTTTACTAAAACACATAAAATATATTACTTCTAATCTATCAATTTAATGAAAGTATCAAGGGAAAAAAGAAAGTTGGTTTAGAATGATTTATTCTTGATACCATATTGACAATTTAAAATCACTTCTTCCTTTTCTAGATGTTCACTAAACACCTCTTTAATCATATTTTTTAGAGTGTTACTAGGAATCAAAATCAGGTTCACTGATCTAGAGTTTGTAGATTCCATTCCTTTACCTTTTTATTAAATCAAGATTTTTTTTTTACTCAGAGTCTTAATAATGAGCTTCTTTCCATGTTCAAATTTATTTTAGAACTTTTTATACCTTTATACCTGCCATGACAATTGAAACAAACTCAATGGAGTTTAAACATAAAAAATAAATATCAGACTCTCTACATCTTTTCATAAATCCATTTAGTTTTTCATATTATTTTTAGAATTACATATCTTTAAACTTGATGTTATTTTCTTTTTTTGTTGTTGTACAGCAAGAAATGCATGAGAGAGTAAAAAAAATGATGTGATTTTTATGTATGATACCATGTGGGATTCAAGATGTTATCTGATGAATTGTGCTATATAAACATTTAACTTGTAATGTATTCAACTTATCTAAAATATATATATATATATATATATATATATATATATACATATATATATACATATTTTAAATGAATCTTAGATAGTATTTACTATATAATGCTTCTATTGCAAATCTGAATTAAGCAGAGCATCAGTTTTTAATGTTTGTAGTGATAATATTGCAGATTCAGTGGCACTTTTAAAGTTTTATTTGAACGGGAATATTCAGTTCAAAATTGTTTCTAAATGATTCCCTTTGATATTCTATCTTTATATCATACACGTTCTGCTTTATTCTTGTGGTAGTCAGGATCATTAACCCAGATTCCCCAAAAAAGTACTTTTTTTTTTCACTTTAGGGAAACAAACACATCAAATTCCCAGCAGGGAATAGTTCTCCTTAAGAACTTGGTTGGGATTATTCAGATTATATGGGGTTATCATTTGTATCTGATACTTACTAGGCTTAGTTCAGATGAGAATCTATAGTCCTTCATGCCTGTATGCCATATGTTGAATATTATTCAAGAGAATTATTGTATGTAAAGTGCTTTGAAAACTTTAAAACCTCCATAAATATTAGCTCTTATTATTCTTATATTTAGATCAAATATTGAAAGGGAGGAAAATTTCACCAATGGTTACATTTATCTCATAATTCCCCCTAATTCTTTTCATAATTTTTTTTCTTAATTTTTCTATTCTTCTAAGAAGTTGGAATAGTTCACATGGGGTAGGTGAGGGATATAGAAGAATATACATTTCAAGTTGGAGAAAAGATAAGTAACCCTGATGAGCTTCATTTACTTTCACCCTGGATCATCAGAGAAGCCAGATGGCCGGAAAAAGAACACTATGGCATCCATCAGGTAGTTGGAGGGGAAGAATGGGAATGCAAAAGGGAATGGGTCAACCTTACTATCATTAAATTTGGCTTAGGAAAGGAATGACATACACTCTAAATTGAGTATCTTGCCCTGCAGGAGAGTAGGGGGGATAAGGAGGAGAGGAGGGATGATGGAGGGGAAGGTAGGTTGGGGAGCGAGGGTGGTTAGAAGCACACACTTCTGTAAAGGCAGAGGGACAAAGTAGAGAATAGAATAAGGGGTGAGTGGTTTAGGAAGGAGGAAAATATAGTCAGTCTTTTACAATATGTCCTTTGTGGAGATGTCCTATGTAAGTACACATGTACAGCCTATATTGAATTGCTTTTCTTTCCAGCGGAGGTGGGTGATAAGGGAAGTAGGGAAAGAATCAAGAATTTGAAGTTCTAAAATAAAATTTAAATATATAAACATATTTTATTATTATTATTACTATTATTATTTACATGTAACTGGGAATTAAGATATATAGGCACTGAGGTAAGAAGATCCATCTTGCCCTACTGGAAAGTCAGAGGGATGATGGGGGAGCATATAGGAGAGAGCAGATTGGGGGAGGTATTAAACATGGGATGGATGTTTTGAGGTGGTGGGTAGGGGAAAGATGGGGAGGAAATTTGTAACTTAAAATCTTATGGAAGTGAATCATGTAAACTAAAAATAAACAAAAGTTAATTAAAAAAAAAAAGGAAATGAGATACCAGAAAGAGGCAGAAAAAGTCAGTACAATTATCAAAATCTTCATCTGAGTTGAATGGACTTGGTTAAGGGTGAATATCAAGGAACCTGATATCCCAAGGGATAGGCACTTTAAAAATCAGTAGTGAGACCTGTCAAATATTATCAAACTTTACTGGATTTACTAAATATCATCCCTTTTTGTTGTGTTGGTGTAATGGTAATGGAATTTGAAGATCCCCCTGTATTGGCTTGGTTTTTGGGTTGAGTGTTGAAACCCAGAGCTTGTGAATCCCACTTGTGGGATGGACTTGTTGACATGAAGAGGGAGAGCTAAACTGAAAGCAGCCATGGATTTAGAGAGAAGCCCAAGCAGAGAGAAGGCCCAAGCAAAGCAGGCCAGAGTTGCTGAGAGAGGACTGCTGAGGGCCAGTCTGTTTTGATGTTGTTTTGCCAGATTCACCTGCTGATGAAAGAAAATGCTGCTGTTGTAAAGGTCCTGGAACCTTGCTGTTGGTTGTAAAGCCCTGAAGGAGGATTTTCTTATTGTTTACAGAAATCCTGGAAGAAGGCCTTGGTGATGTTTTCAGGTGTTCTGGGAATATTCTGCAGGTAGAGAGTGACTTGATGAGTTCACTGGCAATGTGTATTGTGGCTTTTTTGAGCTTTGTCTCCCAAGGAACAGAGATTGCTGGGAACTTGCCTTCTGTCAAGATGAAGGAAGGACCTTTCCTTGGGTTTTAAATGCTGTGAGGATATCTTAACCTTGTTTCAGCTTAAGGGTAGATGGCCTTTTGTGCTCTCCTGCCACTTTTGAGAAAGTGCTTGGTGTTAATTGATGGTATTATAATTCAGTTGTGATCCAGGGGTGGGAAACCTTTGATGTTTTTGTGCTCTGTGATTGACCAAATGAATGTATGTTGTTTATGATTGGAAACTAATCTCTATTTGAGAAGAGACTAAATGAATGTACTGCCCAGGAGTGGACTACTTTGACTTAATGTACTGTCCAGGGGTGAAGTAGTACCTAGACTGAATTGAGAACTTACTTGCTAGATGAATGAGTTACACCGTATTTTGATTTTCTCTGTTCTGTGAATGTTTCACCTTAATCTGTCACTGAATAAATGAAGTTTGCTATGCTGGTAATTTGAACCTTCAAGGTTGCCTTTGCTTGGCATTACAGCTGGACCAACTTCAATGTACCAAATATGCCTACCAATTCCTCAACTACTCTAAACATGAATAACAAGAGAAGATATAACCACAAAGATGTGAGACTTATTTTTTATTGTAACAGTTTTCTCTTGCCCCTTTTATGTGAGATAATTTAGCTTATTCTATCTCTCCCTTTCTCCTTCTAATATATTCCACTCTCACCTCTTACTTTTATTATTTATATCATCCCTTCATATTCAACCCATACTGTGCCCTGTCTATGTATACATGTGTATACATACACACAAATAAATATGAACACATGTATATAGCCTCCTATACATACATATATACATATATATTCCCTTCAACTATCCTTATACTGAGAAAAGCCTCATGAGTTACAAGTACTGTTTTTCGATGTAGGAAGATAAATAGTTTATCTTTAATTAAAGTTCCTTATGATATCTTTTCTTCTATACTTTCTTACCTTCTCATGCTTCTCTTGCTTCTTGTATTTGAAAGTCAAATTTTCTGTTGAGCTCTGGTCTTTTCATCAAGAATGCTTGAAAGTCCTCTATTTCATTGAACGTCCATATTTCCCCCTAATTTATTGTACTCAGTTTTGTTGGGTAGGTGTTTCTTGTTTTTAATCCTAGCTCCTTTGAACTCCAGAATATCATATTCCAAGCCCTTTGATCTCATAATGTAGAAACTGCTAGGTCTTGAGTTATCGTGATTGTGTTTCCACAGTAATCAAATTGTTTCTTCCTGACTTCTTGTAATATTTTTTCCTTGACCTGGGAACTCTCTAATTTGACTATAATATTCCTAGAAGTTTACTTTTTGGTATCTTTTTCAAGAGGTGATTGCTGAATTCTTTCAATTTCTGTTTTGTCCTCTAGTTCTAGAATATCAGGGCAATCCTTGAGAATTTCTAATGATGATATCTAGGCTCTTTTTTTTAACCATTATTTTCACATAGTCCAATACTTTTTAAATGATCTCTTTTGAATCTATTTTCCTATGAGATATTTAACATTGCCTTCTATTTTTTCATTCATTTGGATCTCTTATAGAATCTTGATTTCTCATAGTGTCATTCACTTCCATTTGCTCAAATATAATTTTGAAGGAATTATTCTCTTTAGTGAGTTTTTGAAATTATTTTTCCATCTGACCAATTCAGCTTTTTAAAGCTTCTTCTCCTCCTTGGCTTTTTTGGACTTCTTTACCATTTGAGATAGTTTATTTTTTAAGGTCTAATTTTCTTCAGTCAAGCTTCTGACTCATTTTCGTTATTGTCTTGCATTATTCTGTTTCTTCTTCCCAGTTTTTCCTCTACTCTTCTTACTTCATTTGCCAAATCCTTCTTGAGCTCCTCCATGGCCTCTAACCAATTCATATTTTTCTTGGAGGCTTTTGATACAAGAATTTTGAATTTGTTGTTTTCTTTTTATTCTATGTTTTAATCCTCTTTGTCCCCCCTGAAAAAAAAGAATTCTATAGTCTGATTGTGATTCCTCTGTTTGCTCATCTTGCCAACCAATTATTTGACTTTTGACGTCTTTGTCATGGTAGAACTCTTTTTCCAGGGTGGAGAGTGCTGTGTCCCAAATTTCTGGGGTTTAGAGCAGCTGTTGTCAGAGTTTTCCAGAAACCTGCCTCAGAACTATGCAGAGGACTTTCTCCCCACAGCCTCAACAAGCTCTGCCATACTGGAGCATCTCACTCCAGGACCTCCACCCAAGACTGGTCCCCAGATCCAAGCAGGGCAAAGCAAGAGAATCCTCCCTCAGTGCCAGGATAGAGATTCTTGCAAATGTCCTCTGGATGGTCACTTGGTCTTCCTATGATCTGTTGGCTTGGAGACAGAAGCAGCATCAGTAGCAGCAACAGTTGCAGCTGCCTTCACCTCTGCTGCCTTTGGGGCAGGGGCTGGACCATGCCCATCTCTCACCCAGGACCAACAGGGTTCCCCATTCATCTTTTACTTTCTCTTTGGTGTTTATGGGTTGAAAAATATGGAAACTGCTATAGTTGCAGGTGATTTACTCTCCTGAAGTTTACTCTAGCCAGGCTGTGCCCCTGTTCTGGGCCTATGTGACACACAGGGCTACATTCTGCTCCCAGACTGCCAGGCTGCCTTCAATGGGAGATTTGTTTCTATTTGTCACTTTGTGGGTTCTGTAGCTCTAAAATTTATTTAGAGTTATATTTTACAGGTATTGGAGGTGGTTGGAGTGGGAGCTCAAGAAAGTTCCTGCTTTTACTCTGCCATCTTGGCTATGCCCCCAAGATGTTAGACTAATGAAAGATGGGCTAGCTCGCTAGAGTCACATGATTATATTTTCCCTAGGATAGCCTTTCAATATATATTTGAGTTCCTAAACACACAGGGTTGAGTTTGGGTAGGAACTCAAAAGGAAGAAATATTTATTTATTGGTATTTCTAAAAAAAGGGGTCAGTATGCTTCCACAAGATGTTCTGTCTATAAAGCATTCTCTGTTTATTACTTAATTTATCCCCACAATGTCCATGTGAAGTTGATACTACAGGTATATTATGGTAATGGTTCCTTCTCCTTAGCTCCCTCACCCCATGCTTTCATGCTTTTAGGGAAGAGACAGGGATTTTGGTCAAGAAGTCCAGATTGGAGCTCATATTCCCTTCTCTTTCTCTCTCTCTCTCTCTCTCTCTCTCTCTCTCTCTCTCTCTCTCTCTCTCATCACTGGAATCAGGGCTAGAGATTTTATGAAGCATGTCTGGTTGCATTACATTGTTTCTGTTCAAAGTAAGTGTCCTAGAGTCACAGAAATCCTTTCACTGTTCTTTTGGGGAGTTTATAGAAGTCTCCAAAATATTAATAAAATCAAATAAGCTTATGAACCTACTATAAATAGGTATTATGGAAGTAATTTGAATGGTAGCTAAGCATACTGGGAAATGTGGTTAGTATCTCAACAGAATTATCATAGTTTTACATAGCAGGGTGATTTTACCTGGGCTTGAATGTTTGAATGAGAGTCAAGGGAACATATAAGCCTTATGTTAACGAACTGTTCCCAAGTCATAAAACCAAACTGCTACAGAAGTATTCTTTCATATTCTACTTTTCTTTTCCTTGTCCTCTCTCATCCAAAAGAAGAGAAATTTAAATCTAAAACTTCCTGTTTCCCTTTAAGCTGCTCTTCACTATTTCAAGGGGATATTTTTAAGCATAGTTTCTCCAGATTAAAAGTGACATTGATCTTTAATTGTGGTCAGAAAGTGCAATAGGACATAATTTGGTTGTTTAGCTTCACAGAGTATAACTGCCTGGAAATTATCCTTTGTAGCTTGATGTTTTCTAGGGGCATTGCTAAGCTATTTCAAAATGTATTAATTTGGACAATTTTATAAACTCGCCAAAAGACTGGAAAAAGGATTTCTGTGGATCTGAGACATTGACTCTGAAAATGAGCAAATGTATTATATCTAGGTTAGATTGACAAAATTCCCTACACTATGTCTAGTGACTCTAGCAAGAATGAAGAAGAGGGTGGGGAGAAGAATGATGAATATAGAATCTTTGAGCAAAATCATTGGCAGAAGAAAACCCTCCTTTATCATTCATCCATTCAACCTTACTCTTCACAGTGACACCTTCTGGTTTCAGTGGTATTGCTACCCCCATTTCTTTCTTCCCAATCTATGGCCAGCATTTTTTTGCTGTGTTTACATGCAGCTAAGTAACGCAATGTATAGAGCTCTTGACTTGGAAACAAAAAGACCATAGCTTCAGACTGAGAGATTTGGGACAAATCACTGAACCACAATTTGCTTCAGTTTCCTCATCTGTAAAATATGGTTAAGAGAACTTACTTCCCAGGGTTGTTGTGAAGATAAAATTATATAATATTTATAAAGCATTTTCCAAAAGTTAAAGTTTTATATGAGTATTAGATTAGATAGTATTTATATACATACACACACACACACACACACACACACACACACACACATATATCATGCTGCCACCTTGTCATTGATACTCTGAATGTGCTATCATGTGAATAATCTGATTCTAGGTGAAATGAATTAATATGATAAATACCAGAATTTTTTCTTAATTTAAGTTGTTACATTCACTCAAAATGTCCTTTAAAATAAAAAAAAAATCTCATAATCTGAAAATGGAGTATATAAGCCTTCAAAAACATTAAAGATACTATTATATCTTTAGTTATATGCAGATATCATAATATACTCAAAAAATCCTGTTAGCAGGAGCTTCTCAATGTATTAAAGGTCTTTGTAGCTCCAATTCTAAGTTGTTCCTTTGATTTTTTGTGACATGCATGGATATAGCTTTATAAAGTCTTGAGTCATTAAATATGGGGAATTTAGTTCAATCAAGAAGACCACTGAAGGTATTTACTTGAAAGTCTTTAGATTAGCATTCCTGAGTTTACAAAAAATGGTCTTAGATTAGTAGAACATGCCAGAGTTTGGATATGCCTGACATAGCCTTCAGAATCCCTTGGCAACATTTACTTTACAACAGAGCCTTGAATAGGGTCAAACTTCAATGGAGATCATCCTGTATGTATCTACAAAGTTCATTTTCCTAAGGTATCATTCTGACTTCTTCACTTTCTTGTTCAAAAGTCTTACCTGTCCAAACAGAGAGATACATGAACAGAAAGGAATGCAAGGGGGGATAATTAACAAATTTTCATGGAAATGTTACACAAACAAATTACTTTAAATATATTTGCAAATATATTCTGATTTAAAAAAGGAGTATAAGATCCTTCAACAGCTCAATAGTACCTCCAAGATATAATGTAAAGTCATTTTCCTGCCTTTTTAGGAAGTCTACCACAGTCTGGCACTTACCTTATCTTTCAAACTTCACTTTATTCTCCTTTTTGTATGTTCCATTTTAGTCCACCTGGACTTTGAGCTGCTATCCTAGTCTAGTAATAATTTCTTACATCATAGATTTGGGCAGGTTTTGCTTTTCTTTCTTCAAGGTCAAGGGCAAGAAGGGCCTCTTCATTGAATCCTTTCCTAATGCTCCTAGCCAAAACTAATTCTCAAATTTTCCATTGAGGCATTACCTGAATTCCTCCTTTGTTCTCTTTAGTAAATGAGTTTTGTATCTCACCTATTAGTATTTATCAACCCCCATCCCCCAATTAGGCTGTAAGTTCCTTGATCACAGTTTACTTCTTATTTTCACATCTTTAAATTTCCGACATCTAGAATACATCTTTTACTTAAATGGAGATTAATAAGCATTTTAAAATTGAATTTAAAACAAATCTGAGAAAAAGAGGATTGCCATTCTTTATGATCATAGCAAACCCACATAAAAAAAAAAAAGTTAATGCAAAGAATACCAGACTGGGGATTGGGAAGAAGGAGGCTAAGACTCTGTAGATTCTAGTTTTGTCTTAGTTAATAACTGACTATATGATTTTGGTTAAATCCAATAGAAGAGTATTTTTTTAAATTTGTTTTTGCTTTTTTGGCAGCGGATTTTTCTTTTTTTGACATGTCTTTGCATCATCAGTGCTTACCACAATGTCTTGCCAGTTGCAAGCACCAGAACAGCAACCAGAGTAGATAGACTTGAAGTTTTCCTCAGGGTGCTGAAATTTAGAGGTACATTCTTCCTCTCCTATCACTTCTCCCAACTACATCTCAGAGTACTCAGCTAATACATCCCATGACCCAAGATGTTAGCCTGTTTAAGGAAGTGACTATAGACAACTTGCCACCCCCAGAGGAAAAAAAAAAACAACTGCCGTTCTCCTCTATCCTTTAAGAACTGCAAAATGATTTATATGTGCTATCTCATTTAATTAAAGTCATCCATGGCAAAATTAAAATGAATTCCATTAATCAGAACATTTCTTGGAAATATGAGCTCCTCACCCTAATGGACCCATCCTGCTAACTCCCATGCATGGTCTTTTCCCAATATCTTTCTCCATTTCTCGTCCTCACCACACCTCCAAACTTTTCATCAGCTCTTACAATTTCTTGTTATAGATCTGGTAGGCACATTAGAAATACTTGCTGAATGAATGAGTTATTTCCTTGGGAAACATAGTTTCCTCATCTGTAAAGTTAATGGTTGAATTAGATGATCCCTTAGTTTCCTTTCTCTTCTAATATTCCATGCTTATGTGAATTTACAAACTAATCTCATAGAACCATAAAGTAATACGTGAACTGTAACATCCTATGAGCACTGATGCCCCTATGGGTGTCATCAAGAGATAGGTCACTTGTTAGACCAATAAGTAAAGTGATAAAGATTTTATAATTCCTATATAGACACATTTTCAAGATCGGAGAAGTCTGACTGAATTATCTCTCTCAAAGGAGTTTTCCATAAAAAAAAATTATGTAATCAGGTAATGTTCATAAGTAGATAACATAAATTTAGCTGGGAATATAGTTATTATGCTTCAAGTTATGATTTTTTATATGTGATAAAAAAGGGTTTGATTGAACTGGGTTTGTCTTATCACATCATGTAAGAGATGTATTTAGTTGGAAATGACTTCAAAAATCAATTAGTCTATCCTCATACTTTGAATGTCAATTCAGAAGTGACATGTTGGCTGATACTGAACCATCAAACCTAAGTTCATAGTACCCTCCCTCAAAAAAATGTATATACTTTTCTGTGTACATACATAATCCTGTGGGAAGAGATTTCTTAGTGTTTTTCTTTGTTTCCTTAGCACCTAGCACAATTAGGAAGTAAAGAGGGTTTAGGATAGAGCCTGGAAAGATGCTCCTGCTCAGTGCTTTGATAGAATGTGGCAGCATCATGTAAAAACATATAATTAAATGTTTCACAATTTACTTTTTCTACCATTGATATTTTTAACTAGTTTATATAAGTAATCAGTTGTTAAATGTGAAAGTATTTATTTAATTTTGACTTTTACTGTAATTTCACCAAGGTCTGTATCTTTGGTGAGCTATTGTAGGTTATTGCTACAAGGAACAATGTAAAGTGGTGATTGGTACTCAAAAGCTTAACTAATATCAGGGCACCAGCAATAGTACTCCAGATGTCTAAATTACTTTGGAGTCATGGATATCTGCTTCAGTGAAATAAAATGTTTAAGTGTTCTATATCTGTTATATTTTAAATAGTATAGGCAAAGTCCTAGTGTTGCTGAGGATTCAAGATTATGTCCAAAGTGCTCATAATTTCACCAGGGGAAAAATGACACAATAAACACACGCACACACACACACACACAATGTGCCTCATGAAATTAACCATATATTAGCCAGATTTTTTTGCATGACATATCCTATTTCCTATTTTTAGGATAAAACGGATAAATAACTTTTGTTCCAATTATCTTTATCTTATCTTGATAAATCTACAAAATATATCCAATACCCTTCTGCAGGTGTTATAGTAAAGCATTTTCAAAGTAATTGCCCAGTATTTAACATTTGATGTATATGCTCCAATGCCGAATAGCAATTTTAAAGAGCTCAGTGACCACATCAAGGAGAACATACTCAGTAGAATCACTGCCAAAGGAATACTGAAGACCATCACACATTCAATGAGGCCAAATAACTATTGCAATTGAATAGAAAAAAATAATAACAATGAGGAATGCTCTGGGTCTCAAACAACAGCAAATAGAAAATCACATAACACGTTGGGCACAGGACTTTAATGTAGCAGGAATTAGTAAAACATGCTGACTACTGGAAGGGCAGAGTGTAAACACTATTTACTAGAAAGGAGTAAAACCTGAGAGGTGTTTTAAGCAATTCAATCACCAGCTATACACATGAAACATGATGGGCTGTGAATTGGAGACTGAGATGAGCCAAATTGTTTTTTTCTGAAAAGTACTTGCCTTGCAATATTCAGAATTATTCTTTACCAATAAAGAATGCTTTTGACATGATTGGGGATATTAGAATGTTTTAGCTGATATTAATACTGAGTTACACAGAAACAGGCAACAAATGATTCTTTTCAAAATGAGAAATTTATGAAAATCATTTCTTTAACTGAATTATTACAGGGAGTTTGTGAAGTAGAATTATCCATTACTTCTGGAATGAATGTTTTGAGCTACAGTGCTTTTATACACTACCACATTCTGATGATGAAACATTATTCTGCTAAGAAAAAAATGTAAACAGCCCTCCCCTTGCCTTTTCTTTTAAGAAAAATAAGACAAAATATTTTAATTTTCAACAAGCAAAATGAGAATTTCCTGGGTATAAGAACTTTTAGATAGGGAAAGTGGTTACCCAGAACTTAAATACTGTGATATAGTTATCTCTTTTGAACTGGTTTAAAATTTTAGAGGATTAAAGATAAATGTCTTTTGGGTGTTTCAATCCCATGATCCTATTAATTATTGTAGAAAAATACTTTTGAGACATTTTGATTCTATCCAAACCTCCCTAATTAAGCTATAAAAATAAATTAGATTTTGTAAATTCAAATAAGAATACACCTCATCATCATAGCTACTATTTATGTAGCCCTTTCTTATTACTTGCTAGGCACTCTCCTTACTACTTTATAATCATTACCTCATTTAATGCTCACAACAACTTTGGGAGGTAGATGCTATTATTATCCCCATTTTACAGAAGAGGAAAGTGAGGCAAATAGAAATTAATGACTTGCCTAGGGTCACACAGCTACTAAGAGTATGAGACTAAATTTGAACACCTGTCTTCCCCACGCTAGGCCCACTACTCTAGCCACTGTGTCACCTAGTAGCCATGATTTCTTACGACATTTCAACTCATCCATTCGATGACAAGGTGTATGCTATATAGCATATCAACCATAGTACTGCATGCCTATTATTAAATGAATGTGTCCAATAGGCTTGAAAACTTACATAGTGGAGAACAATACATTGATTTGGGTCTTGTAAAAATAAATCTGGTAAGCAGTGATATGATATTCAATACCAGAATATATGACAAGTGGCAGACCTCTTATGAGCAAACTCTCTGACATAACCTGGCATTAAAACAATATTTAATTTCCTTCCAAGTTATCTCCAAATACTCTGGGTATCTGTCTCATCATTGGAAATTCTCCAGGAAAATATTCACTCCTATAATAAAAACACTAGAATTAAAGGGCCATCCATCCTAAAAACTCAATGCACAACATGATGTATTCCTGATTTAGAGTACTGAGCTAAGTCTGAAGGACCATAGGGTGCTTCCTGGGAAAACCTAATGTCAACATCTGCTGCTGCTGAAGAGGGGTAATGAAGCAATGAGACTCAAGGATTGGTAAAGTCTCCACTGCAGAAGGAGTGTAGTGACTGAAGGATAGACATCTGTAGAATGAACTTCTAAGCACGATGCACTTAAGAAACAGCTGTAATCATTGCAATGATTTGTCTAAGACCTACTCCAGTTTATAGACCTTGAAGCAATTGTCCATAGAAGAAATAGATAAAGGATTCATGGTTGCCCACAATACTGACTGCATTACCTCCCCTCCACCTCTCTCTGGGGCAATAAAGGACTCAAGTGTTCATTCTTGTACTTGGTGAAGCAAGCATTGTTCAATTGCTTTTTGTAAGTGAGAGCATTAAGAGCTATGAAATTTAAAATGTGGAAATTTTATGTAAACAGGGGAAATGTTCAGCTTAGAATGATTAATGGTCAAAGTTATAAAGATTAAGCTTGTTGTTAGTGATGTAAAGATGAAATTTGATGTAATAAATCAATGTATGTGGAAGGTGTGGGTTATGGAAAAGGTTATTCATTGAACAAACACCTATTCTATGCCTATGACAATCCAGACACTGTGGTAGAGAACTGGGAAAAAGTAGTGAGAGTGATTAGGAGAATCCCTTAACTCTTAGATGGAAATATCTCCCATGGAGCTGGCCATACGTTGTAGCACTGCAATAGGGTCTCTATGCCTTGACACAGCAACTCTTAATTTTCCCCAATTATGGGTGATGGAAGATTGCACCAAAGGCACTTAGTGAGTAAGAATAAGAAAATGTCACATTAGGAGTCTAACAGGATTGCAAAGATATGACTCTATGTTATTTGGGTCTTTCATTTAGGACCTTTTGTGATACTGTCTTTCCCTTGGACTTCAGGCAAATGTGTGTGTGTGTGTGTGTGTGTGTGTGTATGTGTATGTGTGTGTTTTCTTTAATTTCCTCTCAGTCAGCAGAAAGTGATAGCTTCCAAAACATGGTAACGTGAACACGTGCTTGCTTTAATTCCTTTCTTCCTTCATGATTTTATCATTAATCATAAGTCAGGAACCAAGGATCACGAGGAAACTTCATCTCCAGCCATCATAGAAAACTCAAGGGTCAAGAATTCCAGAGTGCCTAATTCTTAGTAGGAACTAGCTTCTATATGCACACTCTTTTCAGAAGATAACACCACTGCCAGGAGGCTTCTGGAGTGGAAGGACTAAAGCAGAAAGGGGGTGGAGTTTGTGGGAAGGAGGGGAAATTATGGCCTCAAAGCTGCAGGTTCTGAACCCCAAACATCCAAAATATGTCTTGGCTAGTCAAGGAAACAGGACTTTGTGAGTTGTTGAAACAGTGCGGGTCTCATGCGAAAGTGAGATATCTGTTCAATTGTCCCACAAAGAGACTTATACTTCCTGGGTTGCATAATGAATATAATAGTTTAAAAGTGCAATTTTATATTTTCTATAACAAAAAGCTTCTTTTGGGTTTTTTTTTCTATCTTATGCAGGGAGACCAATTAAGAGACTATTCTGATCACTCAGGACTGTCAGAGGTATCTATAGCAATTTGTGACTGACTCTGTGTAGGAACTGTTAGATGGTTTGGAAGTATACACAGTGGGCAGGTGGAAGCTAGTGTGTTCCTTTGATATTATGATTCCTGAAATAAAAAAACATACTGGATCCCAGGACCTTCCCACAAAATAGGTTCAGGATTTGGTCTTGGAGATGACAAATATGTGAACTATGACAAAAAGCCAGAACTGTAGCCCCTTTGAAGGGTGAGAGTAGGGATTTAGGCTAGAGGATACATCACATATCCATGATAAAGCCCTGGGAAATATGAGGTAGGTAACAATCATAGCAGGGGGGCAGGTAGGTGGTGCAATGGATAGAGCTCTAGGGCTAAAGTCAGAAAGACTCATCTTCCAGAATAAAAATTCGACCTTAGACACTTACTAGGAGTGTGACCCCAGGGAAGTCATTTAATGCTGCTTGCCCCAATTTCCTCATCCACAAAATGAGCTGGAGAAGGAAATAGCAAATTGTTTGAGTATCTTTGCAAGAAAACTCCAAACGGCATCATGAAGAGTTGGATACACCTGAAAAAATAACTGAATAACCCACAACAACAACCACAACAATTATAGTTCTAGGACTCCCACTGATATCATCTGAGGAAACTGATATATCCAGTTTAGTCACAAGAAACCTGAGACCCAGAGTACCAGTATAAATACATGAAGGGGAGGGGAGCAATAGGAAAGAATGGAGTGAAGTCAGTCACAATCCAAACCCACCAAAGCATCTAATATGATAGGGAAGAGGAAATTGACATGATGGTCAATTGACTTCACTGTAAAGCTCTTCATCAAGTCTTGATCCCTTAGAATATGATTGGGGTAGTTCAAATTCTGCCAGTAAAGTAAGATAGGTGTTTCTCCAGTAGATCTGGAACACAGTCATCATTGTTTAACTCCATTCTGTGTAAGTTCTGCCTGACTTCTGGAGTAGCAAAAGTTAAAGAACTTGGACCAAAACAGCCACTCAAACAACTCCAAACTCAACAAAAAGGAGGCATAAGGGGTGAAAAATCAGTAGCTTCTGCTGAGCTACTTCTGCCAGCTTGGAGGCTCTGATCTAGTTCCAAAAGAAAACTGATTCATTGTGTTTCTTAAAAATAATATTGAGCCAATTCTATTATTATATAAGAACAGGTATCAGAGTACATGTGCAATAGATAGTAGAAATATAGAGAAGACTATAAATGAAACAAGAAATAGGCTTCTAAGTTATGAAAAAGCAATATGGGATAAGATCCTGTTTAAAATTAAAGAGGATAAACTCTATTCTCATTCTCTCTGTATAACTTCCATTTCCCCCATATGGCTAGTCTTCTCACACAAAATGAACAGGATTATTTTTGTCAACTATATTGCACATTTTATGGAAAAAGCTATCATTTTTGATAAGCAACACTGAATATCTATGAATCCTGTAGTAAAAAGCACACCACAATAATGTTATATTGGGTGAATGTAAAGAGAAGAAATGATTTCCCCAAAATAATATGAATCAACTGTTGCTAATACCTATTAATATTTCTATTTTGACAATCCAGGACAGTGTTTTTCTTATTTTAAAATCCAAATGTGTTGTGAGTCACACAATTTGAAATTATTTTAGTTTCTTGTAACAAATGATAGAAAATTTGGCCAGGTCACATCACTAACAAGGTAGTGCACTTGACATTTCCTTTAGTACCCATTAATTTTCAAAAGCAGCACCAGGAATGACAAAAAGCCCAAACCAAAGAGGAATTATATACCAGAGTTAAGCAAGTATTGTTCTTCTTACAGAACAAGAAAGAAAGAAGCCCAACAAGGTAATAGTCTTATAAATTATCAGTAGAAAAGACTAATTCAAATACTTTCATTTAGCTCTCCTTCACCCATAAATCTCCTTGCTCAGGAATGGTATATGAATCCATGGTTTTATGATCTAGGCCTCACTCAGACCTTTTCTGTGCTTTTGTTATTTCTGTCAGCAACCCTGCTCCTATAATTCCTGAACAGTCCTATTACAACAAATATCAGATATTGATTATACTCACATACATGAGATGCAAAGGAAACTAGAGGGGCATGATCAGATTTGTTGCTTGCTGAGTTGAACTCTGGGTTAAGAAAAAACCAAGGTGGCAGATTCACTACTTAGAATACCCTCTCTGCTCTTGCTCATCCCTACGAAATGCAGCAAACATTGCTTCATCCACAGTAGAGAACTAAAGATATGGTAAGGGCATACTGGAGTCTCCTCAGATTGTCTTGTGAGAGCTGATTGTTATACCACAGGAATCAGCAATCATGGCTTGATTTATTGTTTTGTTGATTATTTAGACTTAAGAAAGTGATGAAAAATATCTTTGCAAAGAAGATTAAATGTAAGGGTGTAATATAAGGGTTTTTTTTTTCATTTTACTCAAAACCAATTGTTATATATCTATGAGCATACCCCTGAGAAGGATCTGGGGCAGAAATCTAGTGTACATGGATATGTGAAACCTGAAGAAAATGAAACTGGAATCCATCTGTGGTCCATTCTATCCTCTTAGAAATGAAATAGGGCAAAGGTCATGAACAGTAAAAAATGAAATTCCCCAATGCAGGTAGTGAGTGAGATAGCATTGAGGTCCAGGTCCAGCTCTGAAGGTAAACTTCCTGTCAAAAAGTTAGGAGTCAGAAAATTGACAGCAGGATAAAGACTTATTAATCTTTCAAAATGTTCAAAAGGAATAAAATTTAGTCAAAAAGCTAAGCATATACGAATAAATCAGCTCACACTAAAATCAGAAGAGATGTATGCTAAAACAAAAAAGAGACTACAAAAATCTCTAAATAAACATTTTAAGATAATGAAAATTGAGCCAACATGAGTTGAAATACAGACTCCTCTGGATTTGCAAGAGAACATGGAAGCAAAGTAGAATTTTCCACAGTAGAATTTAATGAAGAATCTTGAGAGAAGGCATTAATAAAATATATGTCTAAGACAGTAGTTGGCTGAATATAATGCTAATTTTCTACAAAGAAGGGAAAGAAAGATTTGAACACAGAATTCTGAAGACAAATCCCATCTAAAAAAAGGAGAAGAAGAAGGAAAAGGAGGAAGAGGAGGAGGAGGAGATGATGATGATAAATGCACTATCTCTATGCAGTCAAAAAACTACTGATCTTAAAAGCACTACTTATAGGTAAAACAAGGATCATTGGACTCCTGAAACAACATGACAAGTTAAAAAAATCATAAACACTATAATGAAAGAAATAATACAAGAAGACTGCTCAGAACATCTTAATATATAAAGAAACCAACAATTAAAAGAATCCATAGGTTGCTTTGAGGGGGAAAGAACAGCAGCATCAGTAGCTATAGCCTCAACAACCCTATGTTTCAAACTCTAATGAATACAATTATTAAATTTAATATCCCAAAGGTAAACAACAAATTCTACAAGCAACCAGCAGGAAAAAAATCAAATATAAAGGTTAAAAATATTTAAATAATACAAGATTATTTTGAAAACAGAAGTAACTATTAAATGGAATTCAAAATATATTCCAAAAAACAAAGGCACTTGAGATGCAACCAAAAATGACATTACCTTGCAAACATGAGTCTAACAATCAAGGGATAAAGATTCAATATAATAAAAGCATCATTTAAAATATTCCTGAAAAAAAAAATTTGTGGGCAATTTTTTGACCTGCAAGTATCACAAACAAGAGAAAAATAAAAAGAAAAATATATATCATTACTTTGAAAGATGTCATGAAATAAATTCCCTTATCTCTAGAGCTCATAAAAGAAAAATATTCTTAGACACTAAAAGACAAATATTTGCTTGAAAACTACAACAAAAACAATAGCTAATGTACGATTACTTGGACATTTTTTTAAACAAATCCATTAAAGGAAAAAAAAATGAGAGGAGAATTTAAAGAAATATTAGAAGTAAGAAGGGAAGATTCAGAATTGAAATACCAAAACACTATAATTCTATACTCCACAGGAAAATTAATGTCTTTAGTGAGACTAAATTGCAGAATGGGAAGGTATATACAAAGAGAAAGGGGAGGAGAAGCCTATAGGGGATTGTGATACACCCTAATCAATGACATGTTGCACGACTAAAAAGAGTTTCATATTAAAATAGAATAGGGATTGGGGCAGCTAGGTGGCACAGTGATTAAAGCACTGGCCCTGGAGTCAGGAGGACCCGAGTTCAAATCTGGTATCAGATACTTCATACAAAACTAGCCCCGTGACCTTGGACAAGTCACTTAACCCCAATTGCCCTCCCCCAAAAAAAGCAAAAAAAAAAAGAATAGGGATTGCAAGAGACCTGATAACAGAACAAAATGAAGAAATGAAGCAGGATAAAGGAAAGCATTGGGGGTTTTTCACCAATCTGAAGAGGTTATCCCTCTGAACTGTATTCCCCAGGGGAGAGAGACATGTTCTATTGTAGGAGGGGAAAAACTTGCAATGTTCAGGGAATTAGTACACAGGGAAACAACACCCTCAGAGAGAGAATTGTACCTCCATTAATGTCAACCAGCCTGAGGGAATTCAGAGAGCCTGGAAGCAATTAGCAACCAGAGGAAGAATGGAAGAACATGGAACCAAAGAGGAAAATTCATGACAACTTTGAAAGAGAATGTTCTTTAGGAGGGCAGAGGGTAGAATTACATTTCATGACTTGGAGTAGAAGAAAATTACTTTTGGAAGTTAGCGTTTCTTTGCTCATAACCTCTCTGATGAATTGATACTTCTAAGAATGAGACACAACAGGAAAAATGTACTAGATTGAGAGATTTATAAAGACAATGACAATAAAAATTGACTAAAAGAGGGAACTCAAACTATGTACTTTAGATGGTTTAATTCCAAGAATAAAACAAATAAGCTAATGAGAAAATAAATGTATTGACCATCAATCAAATTATAAAAGCTTAACATAGGTGAAAAGGAAAGATAATTAATTAATAGATTATGGTTTTTAAAATCCTTTTTAGACAAAGTGCAAAAAAAAAAAACAAGAACAATAAGGAAAACAAGTTACTGAGGAGGAAGGGAGGTGAATTAACCTCTTAAATGAGGAATGATAAAAGAAAGGGAAGGGGTAATAAGAATTAGACAAATGAATAAAATGAAGAAATAAATAAGTTAAGTAAAATTCCCAAACTAGAGAATAGCTTGACAAATGTGAAGGTGAGATTGAGGTTAAGAAGAAAGGAGCTTCTTGGTATATGGTTGTCTTAAATTAAACTAAGTAGACCCAGTTGGGGTGAGGGGGGGCGGCTACTGGAATAAAAAAGGAAAAGGGACAAAAAAAATCCGATTTAGAAAAAAATAATTATAGACACCCAATTGAGGAAAATATTACCTTAACTTTCATAACTTTAAATGTGATTGGATTTAACAACCTAATAAAACAAAATAAAATGACAAATCACTTAAGAAAACAAAATCACACAAATCTATTGCTTAAAAACACATCTTAAAAGAAATAATACACAGACAAACCAAAAACGTACTATGTATAAAGTGAACTTCCCCCCAAAAACTGTTGCAATCATACTATCAAAGAAAAAAAACAAAAATCCACAACATAAACAGAAATAAATTACATTATGTCAAAAAGTTCAATAGATAACAAACTGAAGTATATGTATATTCAGTTCATGTTCTTCAGATGGCGTATTATCTAATTTCAACCAGTCAGACAATAAGCATTTATTAAACACTTACTATATTACATATATTAATATATTAGAGCATATGGGATGTTCAGGAAAACTAGCAAGTTGGGTGTGATGTCTCGCCAATTCCTTTTTAGGACTATTTATCTACCTTTGGTATCCACCTGATTCACCCAACTGTTACTTATGGCTCCAAGAACTTTAGCATGTGCAGTGACCACACCTAAGCAAACAGTCCTGGCAGATGGGCTAAATAGATTGAGGGTAACATAAAAGTTTCAAACCAGTTGGTGAGTTAGGGGGGTGTCTACCCCAAACATGTGAAGAAATTCCCTGATGGAATGGGTAAGAACAATTTGTTCCAACAGCCATGAAGGCAGCTAAAGCAGGTGCTGCAGAGTGCTTACAGCTTGATTAGCGAATGAAGATGCCAGGGTCATCCAATGCATCCTGGGCCATCACCAATAATCTTGGCTTTTGTCTTTCCACTAGATTTTCGTGATTCTGTAAAAGAGTGAGGTTGACAACTTTGTGCAACTCTGTCTCACTTCAATTCATGTGTGAGTCACAATATCACCCTATGATATCATTGGTCCTTTTTGGAAATTAGGGGTCATGGATAAAATATGAATAATAAAGATTAAATTTAGAAGTGTTCTATACATGGATTTTCCCCCAAAGAGTTGATTGTTAAAAATTTACTAACATACCCCTCCTTTGGACAGAATAATTTTAGTTCAATGTTGAGGTCAAAATCCATATTGTAGGTTGTGTAGAATTCAGTACAAGTAGAGGAAATGAAGTCAAGAACATATAAAAATTAATTCAATAAAATTAATTAATTAATTCAGGGGACTAATATTCCTTTTAAAGAATCTAACAGAATAATAAACAAAAGGAAATATACGGAATTGAAGTAATGAAGAGAGAAATTCAATAAATGCTTATTATGCTTTCTGAATGAGTCTACTAAAGATATGCATGCATCTCAAAAGAATGTAGCTACATCAATGGCATAGTGGAGAGAGAACTGGGCTTGAAATCAGGAATATCTAACTTCAATTGCAGTCTCAGACACGTACTACCTGTGTGATCTGAGGCAAGGCATTTAACCTCTGTTTGCTTCAGTTTCCTTGCGTGGTTCTTGTTAGAATGAAATTATATAGTATTTTAAAATGCTTAGTATAGTACCTGGTACACAGTAGGTGGGGTGTGTGGGTGTTTAGGGAAGACTAGTACCTCTGCTGTGAGGGCTGTCAAGCTTTCAAGGCTGCTCTCCATCTTTGGTGTCTACCTGCCACTCAACTCTCACCTGTGACTCCAATAAGTTGTAGCGCTGTAGCATGCCCATCAGGCACACTCCAGTAAAACATTTCCGGAGACAGACTAAACCAGGTTCAGAGTAACTGATGGGTCTCTAATCTGTCAGTGATTTGGGGGGGAGGGGTGTCTATTCCAAGCAAGCTAAGACTTTACCTAGTGGAATGGGCAGATGAGAATAATTTGTTCCAATTTCCATAAAGACATCTGAAGCAGATCCTGTGGAGTGCTTACAGCTTGGTTAGACATTAAAGATGACAAGGGCATTCACTATATTCTAAGTCATTGTCAGTTATCTTGACTTTGTGTTGGCACGGGACTTCCTTGACTTTGGAAGAGAGTGAAGCCAACATCACATTACTGCTTCGTTTAAATCCAATATTTTCGTAAGTCAAAAAATATCAAATACCATTTTACCATTTTTTTAACCCACATCCAAACCTATGGAAACACACAAATGATGAAGTAGGATCTGCAGTCATAACCCTCTACACAGGTGGACCAGGCCATAGGAGCATCTTCTCATTAGACTGAAGCAGCAGGGAGATTTGCTGGTTCCTTGGGTGTTTTAGCAGCCTCTTTTAAGGACTACACTATTGACCAACTGATGTAAGAAAGGTTCTAGAAAAGGTGCCTTAAAAATTGTCTGCTTCATCTAACCTCACCCTAAACTGTTTACCACTGCAGGCAGGGATCCTACTCTATGGCTGAAACATGAAAAAAAAATGTATAAAATCTTTTGTGAAAATGATGTCACCATTGGCACATTGGATGTACATTCAATTTTGGACAAGAAATAGAGTGGACCTAAAATATGAATAGCTCTTATTGTGAGAAAACAGAGTAGGTATTGAATCCAAATAGTAGCCCTGAGTGAAACAAGTTTGGTAAATGAAGGCCCACATAATGAAGCTGGTGCTGGTTCCACATTTTTATGAGAGCACAGTGAAGTAGATGTAGATTTCAAGATCAAAACTAATCTATTCAACAAGCTTGTATGCCTCCCAAGTGAAGTGAATAATAGGCTCATGACAATATAATTGCCACTTGAAGGAAAACAGCATGCCATAATCATCAGTATATTTACTCCCATGAAAATAAGCCTTGTTGATATACATACACAAATACATACATACAAATATATGTGTATGTATGTATATATGTGTGCATATATGTATGCATACTATATATACACATAGTGTTTATGTATTGTGTATAAACGTATGTATGCATATATGTATACATGCATGTACGTATATATGTATACACATATACACACATAAATGTAACTAGAGATGCAAATAATCAACGTGTTGAAAGTGAAAAAGCTTGTAATTCGGGACTGCTTTAATGCCAGAGTAGTTAGGCAACTCTTGTGTGGTGAAGTATCTAGGACAGATTCTATTCTAGCTGATATTTATAAGGCTGGAAATCTACTGCTCTGTTAGCTGATTGAAATTTTCAGATAGTGAGGAGGTTATCCATTAGGAGTTCAACAATGTATCCATTATAGATCTCTATAAAGGAAAGGGAAATATGTTGTCTTATGACAATCACAGGGGCAGCTCTCTCATAGTCATTTCTGGTAAGATTCTTCCCAGACTCTTCCCTAATAGCTGATCTTTCACCTGGAAGATGATTAGCAAGAGCCAGCATGGCTTCAGAATTAGCCAAGTAAATATCATGATGGTGTTTGCTGCCTCACAATTCTAGGAGAAATGCCAGGGACAGAACACAGGTCTGTATACAATGTTCATTAATCTGATCAAGGTTTTGAATCCTATCAATAATGAAAGCTTGGGGAAAATTATGTCAAAATTTGGTTGCCTGGAGAAGCTCATCAGTGTTGTAAACCAGTTTCATGATGGCATGTTTAAATGGGTTTCCAGAATGGACTATATTCTTTTGTTTTCCCAGTCACCAATGGAGTGAAGCAGGGCTTTGTGCTTGCTCCTGTGCTTTTTAGCTTGATGTGTTAAATGATGTTGTCAGACTCTTTCAGTGAGGAAAAAAATGACATCAAAGTCAGCTACCATACTGATGGTAAATTATTTAATATGAAAAGGCTACAAGTCAAGACTATAGTGAAAGGAGTGTTGATACATGACTTTTTTGTTTGCAGATAATTGTACATTCAATACAGACTCTGGGGAGATGGTACAATAGAGTATGAATTGATTCTCCTTTACTTCTACTAATTTTGGCCTTATAATTAACACCAAGATAAAGTGATTCTGTACCAGCCAGCACCATATCATCCATATGTGGGATCCACTTTAGCAGGTTGTTGACTCACTTTTCATGGTTTTCTTGCATCATTCTCATTTCTCTTCCCAAATTTTTCATCCACTTCTCTTACTTGCTTTTCAAAATCCTTCTTGATATCCTCCATGACTTGTTAATGAGTTCATATTTTTCTAGTAAGCTTTTGATGGAGGAGTTTTGACTTCACTGATTTCTTCTGGTCCCATGTTTTGATCTTTTTTGTCCCCCCAAAAGGATTCTATGTTCTGATTGCACTTCCTTTGCTTGCTTATCTTGCCAGCCAATTACTTGCCTTTTGAGCTCTTTGCCATGGTAGAACTCTGCTTCCAGAGGGGAGAAAACTATGTCCCCATTCACTGGCATTATTGCAAATCTTGTCAGAGGATTGAGGAGGGCAACCTCTTTATAGCCACCACATCCTCTAGCACACTGACTTTTCTCATCCCAGGAACCACCCAAGACTGTGCTACCCAGATCCAAGCAGGTCAAAGCAAGAGTGATTGCCCTCTGAATGGTCACTTGGTACACCCAATAATCTGTAGGCCTGGACGTCTGGAGGCAGCCATGTGGCAGCAGCGGCAGCTGCCACACCTCTATCACCTCTTGCCCCGGGGCAGGGGCTGTCACCTGGTTCAGAGTTCCCCAATGACCTTTTACTTTCTCTTTGACCTTTATGGTTTGATAAGTCTGCAAACCACCATGGCTGCTGTGATTAACTCTCCTAAAATCTGCTCTGGCCAGTCTGTACCATTGGTTGGAGTAGCCCAGGGTCTGGGACCAGGTGGCTCACGTGGGCCGACACTTGGCTCCCAGTGTGGTGGGATAGACTCTTCCTATCAGCCTGCTAAGCTGCATTCAGTGGGAGATTTGTTTCTCTCTGTCACTTTGTGGGTTCTGTAGCTCTAAAATTTGTTTAGCGTCATATTTTACAGGTATTGGAGGTGGTTGGTGAGGGATCTTATATCAAGTTCTTGCTTTTATTCCACCATCTTGGCTCCCCTTCCCAATTTACTCCTGGTCACATTATTTAGGACCAAATGTCCATTTGCCAAAAGGAATATTTTATTTAGACCTCACATAAGGTAAGCACTCACAGAGACCAGCATCTTTCCTAAGAAATTTGAAATTAGTTGTGAGACATGGGAATCACTTGCACAGGACCATTTAACATGGTATGCTTCCATCAAAGAAAGCAGTGTGAAGAGCAATGAGCAAAGCAGAATTGCAGTAGCTCAAAAGAAATGCAAGATGTAAAAATTTAGAGACATCTCTACTCCAGATGTTCCTGTGGAATACTGGTGCTCATTCTGTGATAGAGCCGTCTAAGTTTACATTGTTCCAATCAGCCACAGTTAGACATAATGAACCTTGACCCCAACATAGTGATGTCATTTTGGTCCTCTTTGATCACAAAGGACAACAACCAGACATAGTATGCACCATACAAATTTTTATTATACCTTTCATTTCCCTTCTCAATAACACATGAAACTTTTGCAAAATTTGAGCATTTGTCTGAGTACAGAGAAATTGTAAATGAATATATAAAAATATAGAATCACTAAATGCCATATTGTTAAATGTGAATAACAAAAATGGCAACTGATTTTGGAAGCACAAATAAAATAAAAGATAGATATAAAGGGAGACTAAACAATAAAAAATAAAATTCCCCAAATTCTAGGGATTCTATTAAATCAGCCCCTAGTGAGGGTGGGGGGGGGAATCTGTATTCCTAAATACATACTTGAGCACAATAGAAAATGAAAGAATTAATGAACTGCATATAACAAAAATAGAAATTCACCAACACTCAAAGCTATACTTGCACACGGGAGGAAAAGTTGAAAATTAGAAATTAAATAGATTAAATCAAACAAAAAAACGATTACAGAAATGATACACACAGCAAAATTCTGTTTCTGTAAAAAAAAAACAAAAAACATGACAAATTGATTAACATTAAGCCAATCACTAAAAAGAGGAATGTAGAAAAACAAATGAAAAAATTTTAAAAAATGAAAAATGTAAAAAATCAATGAAATCAGAAGAAACAAAAAGAATTATCAAAATCCATTATGCATAGTTATAAGCCAAAAAAACTGAGGATATACACACACACACACACGCACACACACACACACACACACACACACACACAACAAAAATGAAACAGAGGGTCATCTTCATAAGCATAACATACTCAGACTAAAATACCACTAAAGAGAGGGCTTAAATAATTCAGTCTTAGAAAAATCTATGACAGAATCACCAATGGAAATTGGCTGTGAGGGGCAGGGAAAGGAGAGAGGAACTCCTTGTCAACAGCTTGTAACACCAAGCAAAAGCAACTTCTAAGGTTCTGATTACAAGCATAGTAACTCTCCATTTATTCAGTAAGAGATTATGGCAAAACATTCATAGGAAAGAGAAAAATGAAAATACAGGGTAACTCAATCATTTAGTAAGTCCTGTTCAATCACAAAGTAGAAAAGTAAAAGTACTCCACCCCTGGGTAGCACATTCATTTAGTCAATCACAAAGTCTTCTCTCTTCTGAAAGAGGAGATTACTTTCCAATCATAAACAAAGTGTATTCATTTTGTCAGTCACAAAGTAAAAAAGTTTTCACCCCTGGATCACAACTGAATTACAATACCATCCATCACCACCAAGCACCCTCTCAAGGGGCAGCAGAAAGCACAAAAGCCCTTTACCCCCAGATCACAACTAGGTTACAATGTCATCACAGCATTCAATACCCAAGGAGAGGTCTTTTCTTCATCTTGACCCAAGGCAAGTACTCTGCAGTTTCTGTTCCTGGGAGACACAGCTTAACAAAGACAATAACAAACATATGCATTGCCAGTGTCCTCATCAATTCACTCTCTGCCTAGGAAATCAACCTAGGCTTGACAACAAGGTCTGAGGAACAAGCACAATCATAGTCCAAAGACCTGTAAAAACATCAGCACAACCCTGTAAACATACAACAAGAAAATCCTCTTTCAGGGCTTCTGAAGCAACAGCAAGGTCCCAGAACTTCTGTAACATCAGCAGACAAATCTGACAAAGTAACATCAAAACAGACACAAAGTACCTGCACCACAGTCATAATTCCTCTCAGTTCTCCTCTCTTCTCATTTCTCAGGAGTTCTCAATTCTCAGTTCAGCCTCCAGATGCTGGCTCCCAGGAGTTCTTCTAGACTCTCTCAGTTTGGGCTTCTGTTATGGGAATCTGAAGATCTTCCCTGCCCCTAGGCACTTTGCTAAAGTGGCTATGTGACTCTGAGAACCTTCCCCTATTTGAAAGTATACTCTGCCCCTTAATAGGCTGAATGTGGTCAAGTGGAGCCTGTGGCAGGAGGCTTGTTCTTCAGGAATGCCCTTGCCTTGTAGCTTTGTGATTGGGCAGTGGTTCAAGAGGTTTGTGACATTCTCTGAGCCAGGAGAAGGTTATATATATGCCCTGATGTGCGGTTTTGCTTTGGGGCTCACTTTGACAAGAGTTGTGTGATTTGACCAGATGAGACTCTGGGACGATGCTGAGCCACCCGGCTTTGAAAAACCCAGATGTTGATGCTTTCCTCTCTGGTAACTGAATAGGAATGGAGATAATGGTCAGACGGTTTGGAAGCCTGTCTGCTGATCTGTTTCTCTGTCTGCTTGTAACTTGTGCTTATAACTTGTGTTTGTATTGTGTTTGCATTCTCTGAAGTTCAGGGTGCTGACTTTTCCCCTGAACTAGGTAAATGATATACATTTGATTGATTAAAGTAAAATTGGTAACCTTTCTTGAGTTGCTTTCCTTTAGAAAAGTAGATCTAAGAACCTGTGCTAGCAGCCAACCTGCATATGGTAGGGTGCTCGCTGATACAACTTCTCCCTGGCACCAGCTACTCCCAGTTCAGCCTCCTTTCATCACATCAACAAGTCCATCCCGTTGTGGAGTTCAAATTCCATTACTATTACAGAGATTTAAATAGAATTTTATCAGACTTTTAAAGAATAGTGAATAACAAAGCTACTTAGGTTACTTTCAAACATCATGGAGAAAAATAATTATCTTACTAAATTTAATTATGAAACAAAAGTGAGCTAATAAAAATATTTAAAAAGCAGGAAATGATAGAAACAAACAAAAAAAGCAAACAGAACCATAGGTAAATGTCAGTAATGAAAATTGATTAAATAAATTAAACAAATTGTATCAATTAAGTTAAAGAAACTCATTCAAGAAATCATTCATCATGACTGAAATAGATTTATACTAAGGAGGCAAGGATGCTTTAACATTAGGAAAAATATGAAGAAAATAAATCATGTTAAACATAAAATAAATTACTGAGCTACTTGATTATCTTAACAGACAACAAGAATATCTTTGATAAAGTACAGTACTA
>CM053580.1:343957914-343996338 GCA_028627135.1 Pseudochirops cupreus | reverse complement strand
CTCTGGTTCTAGAATATCCAGGCAATTTTCCTTGAGAATTTCTTGAAAGATGCTATCTAAGTTCTGTTTTTGATCGTGACTTTCTGGTAGTCCAATAATTTTTAAGTTGTCTCTCCTGGATCTGTTTTGCAGGTCAGCGGTTTTTTCAAGGAGATATTTCACATTGCCCTCTATTTTTTCATTTATTTGGATCTGTTTGACAGTATCTTGATTTCTCATGAAGTCATTTGCTTCCATTTGCTCCACTCTAATTTTGACGGAATTATTCTCTTCAGAGGGCTTTTGAGATTCTTTCTCCATCTGGCAAAGTCGACTTTTTAAGGCATTCTTCTCCTCATCAGCTTTTTAGGCCTCTTTTGTCATTTGAGTTAATATATTTTTTAGGGTGTTGATATCTTCAGTGAGATTGCTGACTCTCTTTTCATGATTTTCTTGCTACATTCTTATTTCTCTTCTCAATTTTTCTTCCACTTCTCTCATTTGGTTTTCAAAATCCTTCTTCAGCTGATCTGTAGCTTTAAGGCAATCTTCACGGTTATTGGAAACCCCTGGTGGGGGAGCTCTGGCTGTGCTGTCCTCCTCCCTTTCTCTGCCTTGGTCCTTCTTTTCCCCAAAGAAGGAATCTAGGGTTTGGTTGCTGTTCTTACTTTGCTTCTTATGCTTATTCTTATTTATGGTTGGTCAGACTGTGATTTTTTTGTTTTAATCTCTGCGGAGCTCTGCTTCCACAGGGGAAAGCTGTGTACCAAATCGCTGGTGTCCTCCCAGCTGCCAGAGCTCTCAGGAAGTCGCTGGGTCCCTCCCCCACTTCTGGCTCACTGAAGGAAAGAGGAGCACAAGACCAAAGCCCAAGACCACAATCTGGATCCAGGCCACTCAATGTGAGAGCACTTGGCCTCTGAATGATCGCTTGATCGCCCTGCAGTCTGCAGGCCGAGAGTACTGAAGTCGCAATGAGGAAGCAGGTGCAGGGCTTGCCTCCTGTCGTCCAGCTGCCCCTGGGGCACAGCAGGTCAGGCTGGTTTTGGTTTGCACTGCTGATATGGTTCCATGTAACTGAGCTGACTTCAGTGGAAAGTATATTTGTGTGCATTGTGGAGTTCTAGGATTAGTTTAGAATTGTATTTTATGGGTATTTTAGGGTGGCTATGTGAGAGCTGTGATATGTTGCTGCTCCTATGCCACCATCTTGGCTCCCCACTTATTCTATTTTCTCCTTTGACCCTGTCCTTTTTCAAAAGTGTTTGCTTCTAAGTACCCTCTTCTCTATTCTGCCCTCCCTTCTATTGTCCCTGCTCTTATCCTCTTCCCCCCTAGTTTCCTGAAGGGTAAGATTCCCAATTGAGTGTGTATGTTATTCAATCTTTAAGCAAATTCAGTTAGAGTAAGGTTGACCCATTCCCTTTCAGCTTCCTGTTCTTCTCCTGCATGGTAACAGTTTTCTCTTGCCTCTTTTATATGAGATAATTTAGCTGTTGTATCTCTCCCTTTCTCCTTCTCCCAATGTATTCCTCCCTCACTTCTTAATTTTATTTTCTTAGGTATCATCCCTTCCTATTTAAATGACCCTGTGCCCTCTGTCTACGTATACATGAACACACATACACACACACTCACACATGCACCCTCCTGTACATACATTTATATGTATACATACATACATATACACATGTATACATTCATACAAATAAACATACATATACACACGCACAAACACACACACATATGTGTATACACACATATATTACCTTCAACTATCCTCATACTGAGAAAAGTGTCTTGAGTTACAGTTATCATTTTTACATGTAGGAATGTAAACAGTTCAACTTTATTAAGTTCCTTATGATTTCTTTTTCCTGTTTACTTTCTCATTCTTCTCTTGCTTCTTATCTTTCAAAGTCAAATTTTGTGTTCAGTTCTTCTTTTTTCATCAAGAATTCTGGAAAGTCCTCTATTTCATTGAATGACCATATTTTCCTTAGAAGCATTATACTCAGTTTTGCTGGCTAGTTGATTCTTGGCTTTAATTCTAGCTCCTTGGATCTCTGGAATATCATATTCCAATGCTTTGATCTCTTAATACAGAAGCTGCTAGATTTTGTTTTATCTTGATTGTGTTTCTATAATATTCAAATTGTTTCTTTCTGAATGCTTGCAGTATTTTCTCCTTGACCTGGGAACTCTGGAATTTAGCTACAATATTCCTAGTAGTTTACTTTTTGTGATCTTTTTCAAGAGGTGATCAGGGAATTCTTTCAATTTTTATTTTGCCCTCTGATTCTAGAATATCAGGGCAATTTTCCTTGGGAATTTCTTGAAGGATTATTTTTAGGTTCTTCTTATTTTTATCATGGCTTTCAGGTAGTTCAACAATTTTAAAATTAACTCTCTTCAATCTATTTTCTAGGTCAGTGATTTTTCTAATAAGATATTTCACATTGCTATTTTTCATTTGCTTGAATCTGTTTGACAGTATCTTGATTTCTTATAAAGTCATTAGCTTCCATTTGCTCCTATCTAATTTTGAAGGAATTATTGTCTTCAGTGAGTTTTTGAAATTCCTTTTCCATCTGGGCAATTTGGCTTTTTAAGGTGTTCTTCTCCTCATTGGCTTTTTGGGCCTCTTTTGCCATTTGAGTTAGTTTATTTTTTAAGGTGTTATTTTTTTCAGTTGGGCTGTTGACTCACTTTTCCTGATTTTCTTGCATCATTCTCATTTCTTTCCCCATTTTTTCTTCTACTTCTCTTACCTGATTTTCAAAATCTTTCTTGAGCTCCTCCATGGCCTGTGGCCAGTTCAAATTATTCTTGAAAGCTTTTGATGCAGTTGTTTTGACTTTGTTGTCTTCTCTTGGTTCCATGTTTTGATCTTCTTTGTCCCCAAAAAAGGATTTTATAGTCTGATTGTTCTTCTTCTGTTTGTTTGTCTTGCCAGTCAATTTCTTGACTTTTGAGCTCTTTGCCATAGTAAAACTCTGCTTCCAGAGTGGAGAGAGCTGTGTCCCAAATTGCTGGGGTTTTATCAGTTGTCAGAGCCATAAGCAGGGCACCCTCTCTACAACCACCAGAAACTCTAGCATACTGGTGTTCCTTATCCCAGGACTACCACCTAAGACTGGGAAGAAGATCCAAGCACGTCAAAGCAAGAGCAATTACCCTCTGGATGTTTGCTTGGTACCACTATCACCTGTGGGCCAGGAGCTCTGGGGGCATCCATGTAGCAGCAGTTGCAGCCAGCCTCCAATATGTACCTCTCACCCTTGGGCAGGGGCCAGACTGTACTTTACTCTCACCTTGGGTCAGCAGGGTTCCCCACTGACCTTTTACTTTCTATTTGGTGTTTATGGGATGAGAAGTCTGGAAACCAGCACAGCTGCCAATAATTAACTCTATTAAAGTCTGCTTTGTCTGGTCTATTCTGCTGATCAGGGAAGCCCTGGGTCTCGGCCCACAACTCACACAGGGCTGTACTTGGCTCCCTGTTCAGTTTGGTAAACCTTTCCTGTCAGCCTACCAGGCTGCCTTCCATGGGAGATTTGTTTCTCTCAGTCACTTTATGTTTTCTGTAGCTCTAAAATTTGTTTAGTGTCATTTTTTATAGGTATTGGAAGTGATTGGAGTGGAAGCTGAAGCAAGTTCCTGCTTTTACTCCATGATCTTGGCTCTGCCTCACTCTGGTGAGCTTTGTATATGTGTTTGGAAGAGAGTTTTTGGTTTATTTGTTTGTTTGCTTGTTTTTTCTTTTTAGGGAGCAGCAGAAGAAGAATCTACTTCCTCCCACTCCTATACCATCTTGGATCTGCCCTCTTATAGCATAACTGTTAAGTCACTTTAAATGAATCCACCCTTCTTTTTCTACCTGATATCCCAATTTTCTTTGGTACAAGTTTCCTACTATCATCAGACTTATTCACTCCAAGGCGCTATAACATGCTTCACATTTCTGTGTCTCAGAGAATTGTTCATGCAAGTTTCTGCTATTTGGTTTGCCCTTCTCATTCTTCTGAATGTGTATCTGTGTATCTGAACTCTATCAGTCCTTTAAGACCTATCTCCTATGTAGTCTTTTATTCCCCCAGCTCACTCTTGTTCTAAATACCTATAAAATTTTATATGAAGCATAGATTTTGTATATCATTAATTATTGATCATTAGTTATCTTTTAAAGTGTATATATTGGTTAGTTATGGCACACTCTTGTATTCCTCGCCACCAAGGAGGCTAAGACTGGAGAATAAATTGAGATCAGGAATTATGGGCTTCAGTAAAACTAAGCTGAAGGGCAGCTAGTTGGTGCAGTGAATAGAGTACTGGCTCTTGAGTCAGGATGACCTGAGTTTAAATCTGGCCTCAGTTGCTTGATACACTTAATGCCTATGTGACCTTGGGCAAGTCACTTAACCCCAATTGTCTTGCCTTCACACTCCAAAATAAAAAAAAAAAAAACTTATCTGATCACCTGTTGTTTTGCTTTTGGGAGAGGGGAGAGGAGCAGAACTGAGAGAGAGAAGTGAGCATGAGCAGGCTTGAAAAACTTGCTTCTTGCTTTTGGGGAGGCCTAATAGAAAGAATGTTTGTGAAGTTGGCACTCTCTCTGTTGATTTGTGTTAATTCCTTACACAGAAACCCTGTCTGTTGATCTCTATGAGTGAATTGAACTGAAGAGCAGAGATCTGCCCATGGGAAGCAGGCTTAGCTTAAAGTCCTTTTCAGAACTGTTAAAGTGAATTGAGTTGATGGTGCTGGTAATATGTATGTATATTGTTGTAGCCCCATTAGGTTCCGTTTTCCTAGGAAGAGAAACAACAGAGCCTTGTGTTGGACAGGATCAGGAAGAGTTTGGAAGGCAGCAGTCCTCATGAACTAAGACTTGGAATGGGAGCAGAGAGCTGCCTACATGTGAATCTAGGCAAGAGCTAGAAGTTGTCAGTCCATAGAGGAGGGGCCATGGGGTTTGGAAGTCAGTCTCCAGTTAAGATGAGAGAGGACTTTGTTAGATACTGTGTATTGATTGAGGAGATTGTGATTTACTGTGACCTAGGGATGGATGGTGTGGTATTTTCTGCTAATACATACCTACATATATACATATATGTGTGTTTATACACACATGTATATATGTGTGCACACATGTGTATATATACACATATGCACATGCACATTTATACACATGTATACACATACATACACATATATACACCCACATACATACAGATACACATACATATATACCTACATACATATATACATACACACACTATATCTATCTGAGAGATATGATATGTTTTGCTAAAGGATGTTGCTATGAATGTTATGCTTTACTGTATAGACCAATGTTAAGTTCTGAATAGAGAATTCATTATACTATGTGATTAGATTCTTAAAATTATTCACAGCTGTAGTCCTCAGGTGTGCTGCCATGATTGACATTACAGTTGTCTGCACTAAATTTAGTACCAATATAATCAGGGTTGTGGGAATTGGTGGGGAGGATTGAGCCACCAAAATTTCCCAGGTAGAAAAGGTAAGAAAAGTTGAAAGTTCTCATGTTTATCAATAATAAGAATGAGTCATTGAGTGATTGCTTTCATTTCCAGCTTAGGTGAGATAGAGAGACATAGTCTCAAAAAGCAAAAAGACAAAACCTTCAAATTTTGTCTTATGTCTCTGTAATCATAACAAAAAGCACTTGTCACCATTTTTCAATGGTGCCACTGTACCACTGTATCTATAATACCATATACTGTGTTCTATGGCTTCTTCCCTGACAGAGAAGCATTGCTGAAGATACAAAAGGGGTATTGAAAATCACCTATTGGTCAACAGCCTTTCTGGTTGGCTAAGAGTAAGCAGAGTTTGCATTCTAGATAAATTAACTTAGAGCAGAGGGCTAAAATTAGTTTCAATAGTTGTTTATTCATTTTCAGTCAAGTCAAACTCTTCATGAACCCTTTTTTTTTGTTAGTTTTGTCAAAGATATTGGAGTGGTTTGCCATTGCCATCTCCAGCTCATTTTTACAGCCAAAAATACTGAGGCAAACAGGGTTAAATAACTTGCCCAGGGTCACATAGTCAGCATATATGAGAAACCGGATTTGAACTCAGGTCTTCCTGACTGGCTATCTATTCACACTCAGGTTTTAATAGTGCAGGAGAGAAGAAACAGAATGGAGAAAATTAGGAAGTATTACAACAAGAAATAGACCTTTCTGTATGAGATTATATGGGAATAGTGTGCTTTGAAATTTTTAAGGAATATCATAGTGGGTTGAATTGGTTATAAAGAATTTTGATTAGTTAGAAGAGTTTGGAAAATAAGGACCATCAATCAATCAACTAGTACTTATGAAGCACCAATTACTAGAGTGTCTCCTCAGAAATTCATGATTTTAGATGTGGACAGCCTGATTGCTACTTAATATTGTTTCAGGGAACCTTTTTATCAAATGTATATTGTTTGTTAATTGTGTGTGGGCCATTGTTTCCCTTTAAATAAATGTCCTAGGACAAGCACTATTGTGCTCTGTACTGTGTGATATGGGGTCAAAGAGGAAAAGTGGAATTACTTGGGAGAGCCAGGACAAAAATCTGTGGTGGCTATTGATAACTTTGGGGGATTCAGGGCCAGCCTGAGTACTGATAATTAGTCAGCATTGCAGGACTAGACAAAGAGAGTGATTTTCACTAAGTGAAGAGCAAATGAAGAATTCACAGTATCACTGGAATGGTGATTCTCAGCCAGTCGTCAGAAAAAGATTTTTGTTTTTTCTGAACTGGGCCTAACTCAAGACAGTCCCCTGATAACTTATGTTTAATACCAAAATGCAGCTGTTCAGCAGCTAACTAAGGGAAATTTGTTTATCCCTGAGATAAGGATATTCAATAAAGAATAGGGACTGAAGGAAATTATCTTGGATTGATAAAACTAAGTGAAACTCCCTTGCCTGAGCTGCCTATTGTTTCCCTCCAGGAAAGCATCAGAAAACTTTACCTTCTAGTAGTTCTTTACTTAAATGACTGGCAAAACATATTGGCACAAACCTTTGATCAAATCTCCAGGATGGTCTCAATGTCTTTCAAGCAAAAACCAAATCAACTTGCACAAATGAAGGGATAATTCACAAGATGGTTTCCAGGAAGTTGAATTTTGAAAGTGCATGATCTAGGGGAGAATCTTCTACACTCTTCTCCTAGATTGTAAACTGTATAAGGGCAGCAATTGTCAAAAACTTTGCAATTCCATGAGAACCTAAACATTGCATTATATATAATAAATTCTGAAATAGGTGTTGCAAATGAAAATTAGAATGTTAGCTGCTTGATTTTACAGCTGTGTATATGCTTGCACATTTATACCTAGGTAGCTTAGTGGATAGAACATTGGGCTTGGAATCAGGAAGACTCATGAGTTCAAATCTGCTCTCAGACCTTGACTGGCTATGTTGAAACTGGGTAAGTCACTTAACCCTGTTTGTCTCAGGTTCCTCATATGTAAAATACATTGGAGAAGGAAATAACAAACCACTCAGTATCTGTGCAAAAAAATGAAACAAAACAAAACAAAAAACCAACAAACAACCATGTGAGTTCATAAATAGTCTGACATTACTGAAAACAACTGAGAAACTTTGAACATTTCAGATTATCTCTATTATGTCTGTCCTAAGTACTTTATCATATATCATGTCATTTTTCCTTTTCTAAAAATAGTATTAAGAAGAAAATAAGAAACTGTTTTCCTACTTCATATTAATCCATTTTAATTTTTGGCTCAGCTCTTTCCTGTGGCCTAAAAAAAAGAGTGACAGAATGATTAGTTCTATATTTACTAATAACTACAAATATGGAAACTTTATTGAATTGAGAAGTGATAAATGGGTATAACATTTACCAAATACAGTATATGACCTTTTCTAAATAACCACCTACTTAAGAATCCTGCTGAATCAGTGGAAAGAATGGATCAGATGGCTGTAAGTAATTGCAAAATAATCACAATAAATGGAAACGAAGAAACAAAACAAGGAAACCTGGTATTATATAACCAGCAATTCTAGTGCTGAGGCTGATGCTTTCATGCAATCCCTTTTTATTTTAGTTTTTTGAACATATGTCACTAATGCTTACAGTTTTTGTCAGAATGGAGCCATTTCAAGAAATATCTAGCTTGCTGAATAACATTGCACAATGACAACCATTCTTAGGCAGAAGTATGGTTCTTGTGAACATGATGCCATCTTGGATCATGTTCATTAAATAAAAGATGTGTGGGGGGAAAAAAAGCCTGTCTGTGCTGCAAAAACAGGAACCCTTATCAAATGATGTGATTCTATCAATATGGTTGAATTCTATTTTTGCCTGTAGCCTTTCATTGAGAGTGACAGAACTATGAAGGCCCTGAGATTGTTTCTGTACTGATTCTTTATGCTACAGTTGCCAAAATCCCAATCTTTTTCCCATTGTTGACAGTATAGGCAATGCACTTCAAAAGATTATTTTCTCCCCAGAACTGAATTCTTTGACCTCATTGTACTGTTTTAGAGAGGTTAAAGAACTTGCACTTTCAAAGTAAGTCAGTAGCACTCATGTTAAAAGAAAGGAAAAAGCAAACAATGACGAGAAATATAACAAACTAGATGCTGAGTTCCCCAGTCTGCCAGTTAGTTAAGTATGTCACATTAGATCATAAGAAAAGATCCCACTTCCTTTTCTTTTTTTCAAATTAATTTTCAAATACATGTTCAATTATATGTTCAAGGAAAATATTTAGTGTCTAGGTTTGTTCAGAAAAAATATTTCTTTTATATTTTAACATTGTGACATTCATAAGTCATGGCCTAGGGAAGCCAAAACCTCTTGACTCATATAGACATAAATTTTAATTCTTCAGGCTAATAAAAAATAAAAAGTCTTTTTCTCTCTTTGACCAATGACCTCAATCCATAAAGTTCAGATATAGTTCATGGATAGTTTTCCTGGTGTATGGATAACATAGGTCCCAAACACCATATAGGCATACAATGTACAATATAGATATCTGATATATAGTAATTGTTATTAAATAGACACCTCAGAAAATCCATACTGTGCAAAGGACATACAAGAGACCATTAACAACCACAGAAACTGAAAATACTCAGTTCATTAGACTCTTTTCAAATATATTTTGGGAGATGATAAAGGAGTACCATACTTTATCTAAGATAAATATTATCTGAGTAACTCATAGCAAACACACACACATGCATGTGTATTCACACACACACTATCACATACACAAACCAAAACAAAATAAAGAAATGAAACCACTGACTTTACAAACCTCTTTCTTTATGAAACAATCCATAAAGGACATCTTTTCTCTTTAGGTGTGGTGCCAAGATATTCAAATCCATTAAATTACTATATTTGACTTTGACTTGGTGGTTATCCCCGCCCCCCAAAAAAAACAAACTGCTAAAACTGACAATGTCAACTCTCAAAATCACTTATTTTTGACTTTGTGCAGATATATGTCTACTACTGTCATGTAACTCTGTAGGAACTCTGATAGGACCTGAGCTATTGCAAAATCGTGGGCATGGAAAGTTCCCTCCCCAACCCTCAAGCCCTTTAGGTGAGTTCTCATTTCTGACCTGTGCTCAAAAAAGGAAACAGGAACCAAGTACCCAAGAAGCAGAACACACGCACACACACACACACACACACACACACACACACACACACACACACCTATATCTACATCTCTATAACTATCTAGATATAGTAACATACTGTGTGCTTCCTCTGAAAATCAAGATTACTACTCCTAGGATGGAGAGGGGGAATGAGGGACAATGGCAGGAAAAAAGTGTCCTCTCCTATCCTGCTTTACTGCGGATTGCAAGTCCAAGGGACAGAAAGTTTTCAGGGAAAAAAGTCCTTAAAATGTTATAAAGCTTGCTGTTATATAAACCCTAGAGGTGAAGTGACTCTTTTGACATGAGTCTGTACTCTTTGACTCTCATTTAGCAGTCAATCACTGAAAACCAATCATAGGGATTTATTTTGTCTTCCTACCAAAGTTCCAAGAGCCTGTATCTACCTCCATTTCAGTTCAAACAAAGGTCCACATCCTACAAACTCACTGAGTTAAAGGGCTTAATGAATTGACCAAGGCACCTCCTGATCAGTATCCCCATATTATATACTAAATGTTAACTTTTGACAGTATTAGAATTTTAATTTTCAGGAATTGTAGATTTTTCTGGCCTTTATAAGAAATTTATGAAATAGTCCTTAATTATTTTCAAAAATCAAGTCATGGGGCTGCTAGGAGGTGCAGTGAATAGAGCACCAGCCCTGGAAACAAAAGGACCTGAGTTCAAATCCAGCCTCAGACATTTAACACTTACTAGCCATGTGACCTTGGGCAAGTCACTTAGCCCCAATTGCCCTGCCTTCCACCCTTTAAAAAAAACAAACAAAAATCAAGTTGTACATAAGTAAGTATGATACAAAATGGAACACCAAATATGTAGTAGCTCTTTGATGTCCTGTAATCTGTTCTTTTTACTTTACTATAGCTAGGTCAGGCTTGTGTGAACACTATTTACACTGATCATAAACTGTCTCTTCTATTTCTATCACTTAATTTACATCCAGTTCTACTCTAATGCTTCACTGAAACTTGGAAAGAATTTTTTGAAGTTACCATACCATGTCATTTAATTTATTTGTTTTTTGCTACAAGAGGAAATGTGGAAAAAGGATAGAGTCTGTCTTGGCATCAAGAAAATTTGGGTTCAAGTCCTTTCTAAATGGGTTTATCCCTTCTTAAACTCTTAGTGCCCCAGATAACTCTTTAAGAGTATGTGACTGATGAGAAGTTGATTTATTGTCTCCACAAACTCACCAGGTGCATGTATTTAATAGGTATCATCTCTATGCAAATGACTAATATATAAATGGAATATTTATTTCTATGATATATACATAAATATGAATATATAATAATTATTTCAAATTTTTATGAAATATGCATATATGTGTAGCATATATTTTTATAACATATACATAAATTTGCATGCATATATTTATCACCCATATCTTTAGCTATGTCTATATATCAAAATCAACATACACAAAACTGAACTCATTTTGTTTTCCAAAAACTCACCTCTTTCTGTCAAAGTCTCCACTATCTTTCTAGTTTCCCATGGTTGTCATGTTGGTATTAACCTCAATTCCTCACTCCACCCACACCCTACACACTCATTCAGTTGCCACATATTTCTATTTCTATCTCTACAAGATTTCTTCCATCTCATCTCTTTTGAATCTGCTCATAGCTATCTCACTTAAGTCCCTCATATCCTTTCACCTTTCACCTCATATCCTTTCATTACAATAGCCACATATTTTCCCTCTCAATATTCTATTCCATCCTACCCTCTGTTGTCCAAGAAATTCTCCTTTATCTTAGATCTGACTATGTGTCTTCCTGTCTCCATCAACTATAATAGCTACCTATTGCTTTAAGAATCAACTATAAAGAGCCAAAATGGTGGAGTAAAACCAGGAACTTGTTGGAGCTCCTTCTCCAACCACGTCTAATACCTGTAAAATATCAATCTAAACAAATTTTGGAACTGCAGAACCCAAAAAGTGACAGAGAGAAAAAATCTCCCACTGAAAGCAGCCTGGCAGGCCAACCTATAGCACCAAAGTGGGAATGGAGAGCAGTTGCTCATGAGCCACACTGGCCCAGACCTGTGGCAAAGACTTTAAACAAACACAAAGTATATAACACTCCAAAATGCTTATGTATACAATCAGGGGATCCAAAACCAGAATCTTCTCTAGGATAACATATCCTCAGTGGCAACAGAGAACACAACACCTAGGTCACAGGAGGTTATAATCCCCTCAATCCAAGACAAAAATGTCTAAGTAAAGTCATTTTGGGGGCATGTTTTTCTCCCCATGCTGCCTTTGCAGGCTCCCTCCTGGCACTCTCAGGTGCACACATGTTCTAATAAGCCAAAGAGTCCCAAGCCTTAACCCTGCTCCAACCCCTGCTTCCAAGTCCTGAGGGGCAGTGGAATTACAAAGCCAACAGGGTAAGTCCCTTGGCACTACCTCACTCTCACCATAAACAACTCCACACCTGCATCTCAAACCGTCCCAGGGGTATGTGGCAGGAAAACATTCTCTCTATTCCTGCTTTGCTGCAAAGCCTTCATTTTGACTTGGGGTCAAGTCCCAAGCTCTGGGGCTCCTCCTTTTGCAAGTCTGTGGGCTGACTTCTCCTGGGTTCTGCTTGGGTTCACATGTAGACAGCTCTCTGCTCCTCCTCAATGGCTCCTTTTCAAGTTCTTTCTGCTGCTGCCTGAGTCCAGACACCACAGACTCCAGGGACTCCTGCCTCTAGCCTCTATGGTCTGTACCACCCCAAACAGGGCAGTTTGCCTTCCCTCAGTCTTACATGGGAAGAGGCTGCTCCAGTTTGGGTTCTGGGCACAGCACACTTCCAGAGCCTCCACCCCTCCACCATAGTCTGGGATAAGGCAAGTCCACTGGAGACCGGGCTTGTACTCTGGTCATCCCCACCTTCCACAAGCTTGTTTTCCTCCCATAGCTACTGCTCTAACCTGTCTCCTCAGGAGTGCTAGTGGGGTAGGGAGGGGTAAGGAAAGGTTATCTCCCAAAGACCCTGCTCTAGGCACCCATGAAATCACTTTCCCTACTGTTGCTTGCTCTGTTTCTGTCAGGTTGCTGACAAAAAGGAACACAATAACTGGGCTGACAACTATCCCAGTCTCACTACATCCCATACTTTAGTTTTTGTGGATCCTGCAGACTATGACAAATGTAATAACAACCACACTAACACACCCCACTAACACACACCTGACCTGCTAGCACAGGTTCCTTGATCTGATTTGCTAAAGGAAAGACAACTTTTGAAGGAATCCACAATCTTGCTTCAATTATAGAAAAGTAGAAAACACAAGCAGAGAAATTTATACAGTGATTCAACAGACAGAGTCCTACCATTTGAACAAAGTAATACAACCACCTACATATATCACAGGATCAGGAGAGTACAAACTGCTGAGTAGTTGAGGGGCTCTTAACAAATGGATACTCAGAGTCCCATCCATGGAATCAAAAGGTCCTTTTCATAAGCTAACCCTTAAAGCAAAATCTCAATCTCCCAGTATATATAGTTTTCAACTAATGGGCTCAGTGCCTTAGTAGCTTAGTATCAAAAGGTGTGAAAGCCTTTGTACAAGTAAGCTTTCTATTAAGCAAGCTCCTCCTTAGGCAAATTCCTCCCCCAATAGGCTCTATGTGACTCAGGATATATCACAACTGTGAAAGCAGCAAGACATCTGTGATTGAAATACCTGTGTACCTTTAGTCCTGGGAACAAGATTCCTGTTCCAAAGGGAAAGGGGACACATGTGGTCACATAAGCCTATTAATGGACAGAAAGACCTTCATATTCCATTAACATTACAGATCACAGGCACTGGGGTCCTTTTGCGAACCAAATTGCCAACCGTTCCAACTTTACTGCAGAGAGTTCAACTCTGATGGGCTGGCCACATTGTCCAATGACAAACATACGCTTGCCAAAAATCCTATTTTATGGAGAACTGGTAGAAGGCAAATGCTTACATGGCGGTTGGAAAGTGTGATACAAGGATACTCTTAGGATTTCCTTTAAGAACACTGGAATTGTTTGTATGCCATGGGAGACACTGGCACAAGACCACACAGCATGGCATGCCCTCATCAGAGAAAGTGCTGTATTCTATGAGCAACACATAACTGAAGTAGCTCAAAAGAAATGTGAGATGTGTAAATTTAGAGAATCCACCCCAAATGTACTCATGGGCTATTTGTGCCCAACCTGTGATAGAGCATTCTGAGCTCATGTGGATCAAATCAGCCACAGTCAGACATAGTGTAACTTGAATCTAATATAATGGCATCATTTTTCAGTCCTTTTTCAGAATGAAGGACAACAACCAACTAACTAGCATCAAGAATGTGCCTGCATCCAGAAAAATTATTCCCTCTGTTACCAAAGAACATTCCATTTCTTGTCTTTGTGACTTGTTTAGGCCACCCCAGATTCCTGGAATGTATCCCCTCCTTTGTCATGGGGTCACAGAGTCTCTGTTTTTTTTTTTAAGAAGCAGCTTCTGCCTAAAGACTTCTGATTTTACAAACTGCTAACCTCGTCTCTACCTGATACGTATTACTTTTTGTTTGCTTTATATTCATGCCCTACATGTGTGCATGAATATGTATGCATATAGGTATATATGAATATGTATACTTATATGTGTATATATGTATATTTATCAACTTTATGTATGTATTTCTCCCATTATGAGGTGATATACTTCCAAATAGTAATTTTTTGCATTCTTTTTTACCTGTATTAACTTATTGCCTAGCACATAGTGTGTAACAAATACTTCATTTATTTAAATTATATATTTACTTCTCATACTCCTAACTTCTCATATCTAAGATTTCAGGTGCTATTCTTTCATGCTTGGTAGCAAAGCAATTGTGTTTGAGATAAATGTACTTTTTTTCTATCCACAATAATGATCGTCAATGACAAAGACTCAGATTCTTAGCTGCCTGGAATGTACGACAGAATCTTATGCCTTCTGGTTCCATTCTTGATTCAGTTTCTTGACAAGCCTTATATGCTATATTTTATATGTACATTGCTCTGTTAATGTGAATAATGATCCTTCAAATGCCTGGACTCATTTTGACATCCTTTGAACTTTATGTTTTTTAAGTATCCACTTTAAGAGACAAACGCCAAGGTAGGCACTGTTTTTTTCCAAACTTCATTCATACAAAATATAGACTGGGAAGGTTGCTTCTCTGGGGGTCATTTCTCTAGGGATACCTTTCTGAATCAAATAGAGAAATAGCTGGTCAAAATAACTTATCACTCCATCCTAAGAATGTCAAATGGAGGCTCATGGGATGAAAGAATTTCACTTCCTTCTCTTCATGAGTGGCTAATGTTATCAATCATTATAATCTACCCTTCTTTCCCATCTCCAATCTGGAGAAGGTTATTCTAAAATTGGTTAAAATGATCATATATTCCTCTTAAGTTTAGTCTGTCCCTAAAAATTGCTCTCTTTCAACTGACTAAACACAAAACTAGCACTGTTCTTTAAAAATATAATAAAGATAATTGACCTATTTATTTATAATTCTCTGAAAACAAATTTGGAAAGGTTAGTGTACTAATTTAGAAGGAAAAAAAGGAAGTAGGACAGGAAAAAGGGAGGAAGAGAGAGAGGAAGTGGTGTGCATAAAGTAAGACAGTAAGTTCAATAGTTTTCAACTGTAGCTAATCCTTTTGTGACTTTTTATGAAGCACCATCTATAAAGCTCACATACAAACTAAGTCTTGCATTCTTCTTATGGGACTATTGCATTTATCACCTAATTGAGCACTTTTCCTTAAGTCCTATGTACAATGCATCCTAGTTCATACATAGTTTCATTCACTGAACATTGGATAAGAATTTATTAATTAGCTACCATATGCTAAGCATGGATTAAGGTGATGGGGTAATTATAAAAATGAATCTGTTCCTATTCATAAGGTGGTTGTGTGTATGCATGTGTGTATGTGTGTGTGTGTGTGTGCACATGCATGTGTGTATATGTAGGTGTGTATGGTGAGAAGTTCAAGTAAGTGAATACTTCATAATTCTTAAGCATTTTCTGGGGGTAAGGCATTAACAACCTGGGGGAACAGCACTTACCTCATGAAGGAGGGAGCACTGAAGAAAGGCCTTAGGGGAAACTAGAAATTCTGTGTGGTTGAGGTAAGGCCATGGTATGTTCTAGACACTGGGGACAGACAACCTGTACAAAGCCATGAAGATGGGAGACAGAATGTCATGTATGAGGAATAAGAAATATATAGATTAATTTGGCTGGAATATTGAATACATGAAAGAGAGCAATGTGAAATAAGTCAGAAAATGTTAACTAGATTACAACTGTAAACTGTTTTAAGAGTTAAGAGTTTTTATTTTTTCCAAGGCAAGATTGAGTCCCTGATGCTTCCTGAGCAGAGGAGTGACAGTAAAACCCTGTTTAAAGAATATCCATTTCGAACTATGGATTTTGAGGATAGGTTAGAGAATAGAGGAAAAAATTGGTTACAGAGGTCTTTTAAATCATAATATAGTATAGAGAAAAGATCTAACGTAAAATATGTTAGTGGAAAAAAAGGACACCAAAAACATAATAGTGATATTTTAGAGGCAAAAACAACAGGATTTGGTAACAAGTAAGACTTAGAAAATGAGGGAAAGAAGAGAGTAAAAATTGACTCTTATTATGCACCTCAGTAATGGAAAAGGTAGTAATACTACAAACAGAAATAGTGAAATTAGAAGAAGAATTTTTTGGGAGGAGGTGGGGCAGAATGGTGAATAATACATTCTATTTCTGGCATGGTTAGTGTAGCATGTCTATAATATATTCACTTCAAAAAGTTCACAAGATGGCTTATAAAGTAGGAGTATCACTCAGGAAAATAGAGCTAGATATATAGAACTCATGGGAGTTGAGGAGATAAGAGACAGACACAGAGAGGCAGAGACAAATGGAGACAGAAAGAGAGGGAAAGAGAGACACACAGACACAGAAAAATATAGAAACAGGACAGAGATTTAGTGATGGAGGCTACAGAGAGCAGAGAAGAAGGTCTAAGACAAAGTACTTGGATACATCCTCATAGAGAGAGTGGTATATGGGTAATGATGGAACAAAAAAGACAGAGAAGTAGGAGTTAAACTAAAAGAAAACCTGGGGAAAACTGTCATGAAATATCACAGAGGAGAGAATATTCAGAAAAAGAGGGCTGATGTACTACTTCTGGCTATTTCTCCTTTATTTATCCATATACACATGAATTTGTATATATGTGTATATATACATGTATACATACACAGAATGGAGATATAATAGTCATATTTATGTTTCTGAGTATGTATGTCTACACATAAATATATATTCATAATTATTATAATATATAGGCACATATAAAATAGCAGTAATTCCAAAATAATGAAGATGTCAATTTCACAAAATCAATATATTAATGATTAGTTATGTAACTACATGTGCCAGACTCTGTGCTAGTCAAAGATTTAGAGTACATATTTAATTCAGTAAAATAATTTGCATCCTTATTTATTAGCAATAAAGATCAAGAAAACTTTAATAAAAGAAACCTCAACTGTGCTGTCAATAAAAACATCACATATTGCACACAAATGTGCAAAACTTAGTAGCTGATAAACCAACAAAATAAAAAAACTGAGATAATGATTATTTACAAGTATACTTGAAAAAATTAGTCAGCAATTTTTCAGTAAATTGATTTAAATAAACACTAACATCACATATTGATAAACTTAAGTATTAAAAATATGAACCATAAATATATAGAAGAAAATGAAGTAATGTTAAGAGATGGTTTCCTTTTTATTAAGTAGGAGGATGTTTCAAGGACAAGATATATGTGGTCAAATAAATTATTCCTTAAAACTTTTGTATAATAAAATCAATAAGATAAAAATAAAGAGGAAATATTTATGACAATATATTTCATAAAAGCTTGACATCTAAAATATATAAGAAATGTTTACATGTCCAGGTATAATTTCTAGTTCACTGTGAATAAATTGGCAAGGAATTTCTCAGAATAGAAAACATAAATTGTTAATAATCACTCACAAAATTGTTCAATCTCCTTAAAAATCAAAGAGATGCAAATCAAAACAACCTTGAGGAATAATCTCATCATCATCAAATACTACTGAAAGCAACAAGTTTTAATGTTTTTATACTCATTCATTGCTGATAGAATTACAAACTAGTAGTTTTTATTCCCTCTGGGAAAATATCTGTCAGTATGCAATGGGAGCTAAGAGAAATCATACTTTTTTTTTAATCCAATAGTTCTACTGTGGACAATATGACTTGAATATGTAATAAAAAAAGAAAAAAATGTCATCTATTCCACATTTTTTAATAGCAGGATTATATACAATTATCCAAAACTGGAATGTTTAAAATACATTAAAAGAATCATCAAATAATTGGCAATATAATTGAATATTATAATGTAATTAGCACAGACAAAAAAGGAATATAAAGAAATGAGGAATTACTTTATAATGTAATGCAAGGTTTTTTGTTTATGCTTTTAGCAGAACTAGAACAATATACATATTAACTACAACTTGTTTGCTTGTTGTCCATCTGAGGCCCAGTGACCATGAGGGGGATGTCTTGACTTACACTGAATTGGATTTAAATGAGACAGAGCTGTACAATGTCATCAGTCTCCTCAACATTTTCTCCTCCAGAGTCATCACAGTTCAGTGGCAAGAGAGAAGTCAAGAAGACTGGTGATGGCCTGGGGTAGTACAGCTGGGTAAGAGGAAAAGTGAAAAGAAACAAGTACACAAAGATTCTCAATAAACACAGAAAAGTTTCTATGATATTTTATGAATTGAAATTCATTTATGAGAATGTAAATATTCTCACAAAATTATAATTGTTTGCAATTGTACTTAATGGGATGTTACTGGCAAATGATTTGATGAAAAAGGAAACTAATTTTGAATTGTCTATGAGCAAAAGTATAAATGCCTTAGGGTTTTTTTTTAATATAAATCTTTCATTTTCTCAGATTCATGGTTTCAATGTAATTTCACAAGCAAGGCACTGGTAATTATAAGGGATCTATTTACTACTTTGGTTCATCATTATGTACAATTTTCCAACACACATGTAAATTTAAAACAAATTATATTACTCTGTTAGATACGAGTATTACTTCCCTAAAAGTTGATATGTACATATTCTTGGTCATCAGATTATAAACCATGAATTCTGGAATAGAAGATAAAAACCATTTTAGCAGTATATTTGGTAATAAGTGAAAACTTTCAAATAATTGCAGAAGAAAAATATGCAGGAGAAAAAAAATGCAACAATACATTTTCCAAACATTTTAAAATGAATTTTAATAATTCTTTCAAAGCATTTAGATTGATTTGAACATTCATAATATATAATAAAACAGATGCAAATAGTGGCCAATTAATAAAAGATTCTAGTTACCTAATGTACATCCTCATTTTTTTAAAGGATACGAAAGACTTTCATTTAATATGATGTTCTGAAAGAACATAGAGGGAGCCAGTTCCCTGTCATATAGTACAAAAAATAATTTTTTAAAGGGCCATAGGCTAAAAAAATGACTGATTAATCCAAAAATTAATAATAGCAAATTCCATAATCTAGCCTAGGTAGTTAGCAGAAATGAATGAACAAACAAACAAATAAATAAATGATTGAATAAGTAAACCAACCAACCAAAAAATAAATAAATAAATAAATAAATAAGTAGATGAATGAATGAATGAATGAATGAATGAATGAAAAATGAATTCCATAGGCACTGGAAAAGAGATCCTACTGGGAAAACTAGAAGGAGCTCAGGTAAACAAGTCAGAAGTCTAACAACATTGTATTTTAATTTTTTTGCCAATTTTTTTTCCTTTTAAATTTATTTATTTTTTAGTGTACGACATTCATTTCCACAAGTTTTGGAGTTCCAGATTTTCTCCCCATACCCAGGTGGCATGCAATCTGATATAGGTTCTGTATATTCCTTCATATTAAACACTACTCAAGTGGTAAAGAGGAATTACAATCAATGGAATGGACTATGAGAAAGAAGAAACAGAACAAAACAAAAAAAGAGAGGAAAGAAGTAGTTTGCTTCAATCTGCATTCAGATTCCACAATTCTTTCTCTGGATGTGAATAGTGCTTTCCACTATGAGTCTTTGGGAATTGGTTTATAACCTTCCATTGCTGAGAAGAGCCCACTCTACCAAAGTTAGTCATGACAGATACTATGTGTCTGTAATTATGTACAGTGTTCTACTGGTTCTGCTCCCCTCACTCAGCATTAGTTTATATAAGTCTCTAAAGGTTATTATGGAGTCTGACTTCTCCTCATTTATTACAGCACAATAGGATTCCATTACATTCATATAATGCAACTTGTTTAGCCATTCCCTAATTCAAGACCATCCCCTTGATTTCCAGTTCTTTGCCATCACAAAAAAGAGCTACTATGAATATCTTTGAACTATTGGTCCTCCTCCCACTTGCATAATCTCTTTGGGATATAGTCCTAGAAGTGGTATTTCTGGGTCAAAGGGTATGTACATTTTATAGCCCTTTGTGCATAATTCCAAATTGTTCTCCAGAATGGTTGGATCAGTTCACAATAATGAATTAGTGTTCCAATTTTCCCACGTCTTCTCTAGTATTGATCGTTTTCCTGTTTTGTCATGTTAATCAATCTGACAGGTGAGATGTCAAACCTAAGATTTGTTTTGATTTGTATTCCTCTAATCAATAGTGATTTAGAACATTTTTTACATATGAATTTAGATATCTTTAATTTTTTCCTGCCAACATTTTAACCATGAACACTCTTAGCCTGTGCTGGCTTCCCTAGTAGAACTCCACTTACGGATTTTGGCTGGCTTTTTGTTTAGTCCTAGGTTAGAAGGAACTTTGTGTTAATTTAAAAAAAATTTAAAAAATAAATTATTGATCATCATTTGACCTAATGTCTTTATTAGATCACTGCTGGAGTATATGTGGGGAAGCCTGACTCCTCTAACAACATTCCACAATGCCATTGTAAGTGAAAGTCCATACTTCATAATTCATACAAAATGCATTATTTCTACAGCAGCCTCATTATGAACAATTATCATTCAAATCACTATATCTAATGACCAAGTATCCCTGAAAATAATGCTTCTTGTTACCTTTGAGGGATCTATTCCACAAATTTTTTTTTGTGTCTCCAAAGAGTACCTGTGGAGTCACTCCTCTATTTTGTTTCAACTCCTGCTTTACTCTCATTTTTATTTATGGGTAGAGTGTCAAGATTGTCATAATTCAGGTTCTCTGCCAATGTGTCCACTTCTTGATTAATGGATAAGAATATCATTATCTGTGCATCAGCAACCAAGATTAAAGGTGGTATAAAAGCTAAGTGATTCTTAGCACCCTTTAAGTTCATTCTTGCTGGTCTACAAATGACATTGCAGAAGTTCAAAGGACTGATAGCCAGTTTTTATTTTGCTTTCCTTCATGGGTTGCCAAGGCCAAAAAAAAAAAAATCACTAGATGTCTAGCCTGCCAGTATTGTCTTTTTCATGAGTAATTAGGTGGGGTCTTGGAAAAGAGAATATCTCTTATTGTACCTATATTGAATTTTTTCTCCATCTGGCAGAATCTGGTCAGAGCTTTTGACCAAGTGTTTGAGAACCCAGGTGACCTCCACTTCAGAATATGGTATCAGGATAGGACTTTGTTAAGTTCATGGAATATTAAATATAAAAGAATGATAAAAGTATAGCAACTTGTCCTAGGACCCTTTAAAAATGAATTCCATTGAAAAAGATAAGAAGAATAAGAAGAATACTGATAAAAGTTTATACTTACCTAGCCATTTTAGATTTTCCTGAAAAGACTTTTACACATATTATCTCATTTGCCATGCTTATCAAATCTGTAGATTATTCAATGTGAAGGTAAAATAGTTTGAAGAAAGGATGAAAAGTGTTACAATCCAAAAGGAACTCTACAGAAAAGCACTAGGGGGCCCCTGAAATTAGGTGAAATTTTTTATAAATTTCATGTTACATTTCATTTTTTTAAAGCAACTTCAGAAGTACAAAATGAAGGACGTATTGAAAGATAGTTTGAGAAAGATCTAAGGATTTTTCTGGAGTGAAAGCTTAGTAAATGTAGTAGATGATGTCTGCAAAGTTAATGCAATCCTAGGGTAAGGTAAGAGAGACTTAGAATTGAAAATGAGTGAGACTATACTTCCATTGTTCTACATATTTTTCAGATGGCATATGAAGACTCTGTGTGTGTGTGTGTGTGTGTGTGTGTGTGTGCGTGTGTGTGTGTGTGTGTTTCTGGATGCAACATTTTAGGATGGACTCAGAGTAGGGAAACCAGAGTGAGAAAGATATTGAGGACATTGAAGAACAGTTGTAATTGAATATCAAGATAGGAGAAGAAAGGAGAAACTTAACAAAATTGTCTTTTGAAGAATTAAATTTTGATTAAGTGTTCCAAGAGGTAAAGATTGGGAGGCAATAAACTCCAAGCATGGAGAATCATCTGTGCAAATACACAAAGGTGAGAGATGAACTTTGAACCACAAGAGCAACTATTGTATCATTTTGGCTGCAAAGTATGGCTAATTAAGGGAATTTCATGCATGAAATTGTGTGGGATGAAAGAGTTCAGAGTCTGAATCTGAGGTCAGAAAAAGTCTTTATTCTTTCACATGAGAAAGGTCTCTGCCCCTGTCGCTCAAATGGCATCTGCCAGGGAGAGAACAACAGGTAGAAGCAAGCCCATGGTTATATAACCTTCTAATGCAGAAACCCAACCCCCCAAATGGCCTTTACTATCATTGGAAGGGAGGCTGTCCCACAGCCCAAACACAGGCATCTATCTCTGAGACAAAGGACCTGGAAACATATGAGTGTTCAATGCAAGGCCCTGAAAGCAGTATTATTCTTATTTGGCATATCTTGTGCTGAGGTGGCACTGGAGAGGGTCTCCATTGCTCTAAGTCCCTGATTCCTGTAAGATCAGGTGACCTCTAAACTTAGGCCTAGTGGATACTGAAGCAACTATAGATTTGATTTTTTAGAATGGGGAAACTTCACTGAAAATTATCCCTCACAAAATGAAGTTAGACTAAAAAGGTAGGTAGGTGTAAGATTATGGAGGGACTTTCTATCTATCTATCTATGTGCCTAAATTAACGAGAAGACCACCAATATAGCAACAATTGCAAACTTTAGTCAAGGTAAGGGAGTCACAGCTCAGGGTGCCACGCAGCAACAAGTACTGAGGTGCCCTAGGAGAGGGTTGATAACAGCATAAAATGCCAGGGCAGTGGAAGAGTTATACAATACTTCGAATGGTCCCCATTGCAGGTGTGAAGGACTTGGGATCTTCCAAGATTTTACAAGGTAAATTGTTTTGTATAACAACTGAAAGTCCATAGAAAAAGCCTGGAAATCTCTGGTGGGAAAGGAGAGTTGAATATTTTAAAATAGCCAGACGCTAGGGGAAGGTGGCAATATCTGGTTAGCCTCAGGCAATCATGGGTCTGGGAACCAGGATCAGGTCAGCTTAGTCAGCTCATAGTAAGGTCAGCAGCTTTATTTATAATCAGCTGTATTCAACACTCCAATTTGATGACTTCTCTGGCATATGGATGTCTACTGTGTGGTGATATATATTAACAAATGCTTTGCAATTAATAGTCCTAAAAAGTTGCACTGAGGCACCAAGAGGTTTAACTCCTGGCCTATGGTCACACAAGATTATAGTGTGCATTTGTTATATGCAGGGCCTTAAATCAGGGTGCCTTGAAGTCTAACTTTAGCTCTATTCTTTCCATCATTATACCTCCATACCAATATAACCTCTTATATAGCTGCAAGGGTTCTAAAAGAGTCCCATAAATATGCTGAGCAATATATGGCAGAAATATAGAATAAAGCTCTTGTGAGAAAGACCTCAGAAAAATGGTTTTAAAGGATCCAAATGGGTTAATATTTTGTTTGCAATTTCTTTTAAAGCATAATATATTGTTGCACTAAACTACAAATTTAAAATTCTTCTTTGGATATAAAATTTAATTATTTCAAAGTAGGATTAATTGTATTTCTTTTTTTATATGAAGATCCCATAAGTCTACATAGAGTCTATTTCTTTACTATTGTCATGACTTAAACTATACTGCATATAAAGTAAATGTTAATTTTTAAGCCTAACTTAAAAAAAAACACTCAAACTAACTTTTATGTGGCACTATTAAGAATAAGAGCTATTAAAAAAATCAGTGCTGTTTCTACCTTGTCCCCATTTGTTGCTCATTTCCCTCTCAGAATTATTCTTGAAAGTTTACATATAACTAGTGCAATAGACCAGTCACAAAATATGATTAATGGCCCCAGATTCTGTTTTTAAACTTTAATTACATAATAATGGGCTTATTATTACAATGTAACAATTTTCCATATAACTTTATTATCTTGCAAGGGTAATCCAATAAAGTGCACCAATTACTGTTATAATCTAGCCAGTTTTTATCTCTGTAAAAAACAAAGAAACAAAATAAATGAATGTTTTGCTTTGTTTTTCTTCCTTTTCTATTATTTAGTAGCCAGTATAGTAAGAATAGAAAATCCATGTTGCAATCCTACTGTTTCTTCTGGGTGATTGGTATGTTTATTTTCGTGGCATCCCAACTTCCAGGAAAGCTATCATTTATCAGTCATTTGCCATTTTATGATATAAAACAGAAAGTGACTCACTCATCCAACACTAAAATTATCAGAATGTTTCCAAACAGTTTCTGCTAAAGCTGAAAATCATTTAATTTAATATATTTTAGACTGCAGAAAGGCATTTTAGGCTTAAAAACCCAACACTGGCATGTCTGTATCATTGCCCTTGAAATGACAGTTGTATGTCTAACTAAAGGCCACCTACATAGATGGATAACAGGGGGAGACTAAGGGAAAGGCAAATTATCTACATTAAGGCCACCCACAGTGGTTACAATTTTCACCTGTAGCATAACAGAACACAGAGACCTACTAACAGAAAGAGGATTGTTGTTTTTTTGGTGTTTTTTTTTTCCCCTGACACATAGGGAAGGAAATAACTGGCCCAGAACTGAAAAGAATTTTTCAACAAAGATGACACAGAGGGAAATACAGCAGGATGAAGAAAACAGCTCCTTGCTGTTTCTTTGGTTCCCTCAAGCAAAAATTTCAATTTGTTTTTATGCTAATTGAGAAGAGGTATAGACAATCAACCAGTGATGTTCTTATTCTGATTATTTTCTAACTGCAAAAAGAAAAAGATTGAAAATTAATATTTCATTCTCTACAAAACACAATTTTACTCTAGCTTTCAACATGCCTGATAAAATCAGACATCTCCATTAAAAATTTTCAGTTTTTAACATTACTACTGGATAAATGCATATGTAATATAGTGTACCTATAGACACAAATATACAACGCACACATGTGTAAATACATATTCATGCATATTATTATAATTGTTTCTTTTTCTAAGTAGAAAGGATATACTTTAGTATTTTATAGAATTAAAATAATAATCCCAAGATAAGGGCATGTGACATACGATTCACATACTTTCTCATCATAGTTAGTGACATCTTGCAGAAGGGTAAAGGAATAATAGCCTATTCCATTATGATTTTCTCCACACATGTTATTTCTAATGCCTACCATAGCCTAGTTATGGAATATGTATTTTGTTTTTTAATATCAATGTCATCTTTAAGTGGTGCTAAAATAGGTTGAAAATTAGCTATAATTCTTTTTTGTTTTGTGTTTACAATCACTTTAATTGTCTATGTCTGCCTAATCAAATTTTAGTTTATTACACTTATTCTTATTTGTGCTTATATTCCTCCAGCAAGGAATTTAAATATTTCCCTCATTCAAGTAACTCCACTAATTTTAGAGTGCCTACAGTCCAAATAAACTCCAATGAGGAGGTTGTTATACAAGAAATTGCATATCTGGCTATGGCAAGAAGTCTAGAATGGTATTTAAATGTGAGCAGAGCTATTTTTACCGTAGGTAGCGATAGAGGTCTGGATTTAGTTAGACTTTGTCAGGTCCTTTATTCCATGATAACAATCTTTTTTAATTTTACTTTTGGATTGCATTTCTGTTGATTTTGACTTATTGCTATTGGCTGAAATTGTGTTCTAATTGTCTAAAAGAATCCTAATATAGACACTTCAACACGCAATGAACATAATGATGTGGGGGGGGGGAGAAGGGAAATTCCCCCCATACAGAAATTTTAAACATCCTCTTTAAGAGTATCCAACCTGATCCTCATTTTATGTATAATTGGATTTTTGGTTAAATTATTGTATTCTCCTGGTATTAATAATAATAACATTTATATACCTCACTAATTTTGGCAAAGGACTTTACAACTCATTTAATTCTCTCAACAACCTTGTGATAAATATAGTATTATTTCCACCTTAACAATGAGGAAATGGAATCTAAGGAATATGGCAAAGGTCACATAGCTAGCAAGTTTTGGAGGCAGCTTAAATTATTGAAGTGGTTTGAACTCAACTCTTCCTGACTCCAAGACAAATATTCTATACTTTATAAACTAGCTCTTCGTAGTATACATGTATAGCACTTTGTTTTGTAAACTCTACCTGATATAAAAAAAGGTATTAATACCACTGCTATGACTATGACTATGACTTTGACTATGACTAGGAATCCTCCTCCTCCTCCTCCTTCTTCTCTTTCTTTTCCTCCTCCTCCTCCCTCTACTAGTACAGTGTTAAAAAATTTACTGTGATTTGGCTAAGACTGGGTGATGTATATATTTAGGTCATTCCAATAAAATCCTATTCCATATGTAGTTTCTGGGTTGGAGGTGACTGTATTTTTAACCTGACTGAGTTGGTCATATTGTAGTTTTAAAGTCACATGAACTGTTTGTACCTGATCTGTGATAGGGCCTTCTGAACTCCTATTGGTCTGATTAGTCACAATCTGACACACGATACTTTGACCCCAAAATAGTGATATCACTTTGGTCCTCATCAATAATGAAGAACAACACCTTACCAAACAGTCCTGAAATCAATGACAAACATGTTTCAGGAGGCACTGGAACATCTCACCTAGCAGTAGTGTCTGTGATGAGGATAAAGGAAAGAGAGAAAGAAAATAATAATAACATCACAGAAAAATTGTTGCTTTTTCAAAAAGTATCTGCTATAAAAAATGAAGTATTAGTGAAATGCTATTGAATTTTATAGGTTCATGCCATGTTAAGAAAATTTTAACTAATTTCGTATTATTTTCATGGTAATTTGTCTCCATTAAAGCTATGCAATTTTTCTATTTTAAAAAATTCTAAACTTGACAAAACTGACTAAAAATTAACAAAAAAACCTTCCATATACTTGGTAAAATAGAGAGGATTATCTATAAAATGTGTGTCTATATTGCTACAGTTTACTTTTCAAGTGTATAGATATATCCTTAATTCAACCTATAACTTTCAAAGCTATCCTTTATGGATGCAATTTTTCTTCTTTTCTATGCATTTCAAAACCATGTTTCAGAGAACCTCACTCCCTCCCTGCTTTCCTTCCTTCCTCTCTGTCTCCCTCCCTCCCTCCTTTCTTCTTGTTCTTGTTCTCTTTCTTGTTCTTCTTGTTCTTATTCTTTTTGTTCTTCTTCTTCTTGTTCTTGTTCTTCTCTCTCTCTCTCTCTCTCTCTCTTTTTCTCTCTCTCTCTCTCTCTCTCTCTCTCTCTCTCTCTTGGTACCTACACCCTATCTCCCACCCCATTGGAAACTCTACATTTAAATAAAAGAAAGAGGATTTTTAAAATTCCAAACTATTATAAAGGTGATAGTTGGGAGAGGACAATATAAATTTAACCAATTTTGTCATCTTTAGTCTATTATATACTGACTGATATTTAAGATATCACTTTTTCTTCAAATTAGAGAGTTGTGAAGGATTTTTTCTGCTAAATCTTTCCAATAAAAGTTCTAAGTAGTACTTATTTATAAGACAAGTGATTTAGGTCTTGCTGAACATACAATATTAGGTGCATTTTAAAAATTTACCTAGGGTAAGTACTGTATATAGAGTTAGTTTAGAGTTCAGATGAGGAAGAAACATGTAACACATGTATGTATATACACACATGCATGCATGTGCATGTATGTATGTGTTAATGTATACAGGCATGCACACACATATTTTACATATTTTAGGTGCATGTACACATGCACAAAGTGCATACATTTATACACACGTGTGCATATTGCTATACAGGTGTGCACACACATAAATGCACACACCTACATATATATGTAGATTTATCTGCATATATATATACACATGTATACACAGATATATGTGTGTATGTGTGTATATACATGTATATGCACATACATGTGCAATACATACATAGTGTGTATATACATACATATAACTGTATATGTGTGTGCACATATGGATACATATACATGTATGTATACATACATACACACATTTGGATGATAGGCCATATTATTTCCATTTTGCAGTTGAGGAAACTTAGGCAGAGGTAGACTGTCCAGGGTCATACAGCTAATAAATGTTTGATTTTTAATTTGAACTCAAGTCTTCTTGACTGCAGTCTCAACACTTTACCCATGGTTGTACATACCTGCCTCAAATGAGATAATTTACAGAAAGCACTGTGAAAACACATAAAAAATATGCAAGTCTTAAAAATGCACAAAGACAGATGGCCAAGTATTAGTATATATATGTTCTACACACACGCACACATACACACACATACCACACCACACACTTATATATGTGTATACATGTATATGTATGTGTGTATGCGTATGTATATATACATATATGTACATTTACATGAGTTTGTATGTGCATGCATATTTTTATATGTGTGTGTGTATATATGTGTATGTATATGTTTGTGTGCATATTCATTCAAAGTTGGTAGCCATAAAGCTATGTTAACATAGTGCTGATCCTTGATTTCTCCCAGTATTTTCTAGCCAAATATATAATTGGCATAATTATTTTCATGACGAGTCTCTTAATATAGGTTAAATAAGTCTAATCATAATGGGGTCAGGAGGAAGCAAGAGCACCTCAGAATGTGAAGAAATGGAACCATTAATCCAGGAAGAAATGGCAATATTTCAACATAATGAAACTGAGACATATGAATGAAGATTGCTTTCTGGAATTAAGAAATATTTGTGAAGGTCAATGTGTGTGTGTGTATGTGTATTTCCTCTACCTCCTCAAACCCACCTCAATGCCCCAAAATGGAAAGATCTGTAATTATTGTCCTAAAAGCGTATACAAGAGGATTATCTGAGACTGCTTTGTTTTTTCATCATTCTGTTCATTATGTTACTTAATGATGAATGGTCCTGTGCTGCAACAGCTTGGATTTAACTGAAATGAGAATAGAGAAAACATCAAGGGGAATCTATTACAACTAAGAGAATATCAGCAACTGATCTATATGTCTTAAAGAAATCTAAATTTGACAAGCACTAAATAACATGAGGATTTCCATATGCAAAGCAAAACATAAAAAAGTTAGTTGCATAGGCAGCCACAAATCTGCACCACATGTATGCAAAAAGGAGCACCAACCAACAGTTCTAGGTCATTTGAGTACATATAAATGCTCAGTTAATGTTCATATTGATTTTAGTATATGGACAGAAATTCTGAACAGTATTGTTGTTTATTAATTAAATGGCAAACCCATATCACCATATGCCTAGACTATTGCAGCAGTCTGCTAATTGACCTTCCTGTCACATATGAAGCCAATCCACCCTCTCTCTACTCAGTTGCCAAATAGATTTTCCTTAAGCTCAAGTATGACCATGTCACTCCCCAGTCAATCAAAAGGAATTGTTCCCAGTTGCCTCCAGAACAAATATAAAATTGGTTTGGCTTCTATAGCCTGGAATCTTTCAACTTTTCTAGTCTTATACATTATACCCCCAAATGAAGTCTTAAATTAAATGATATTGGCCTTTCTCATTTTCTTAACACAAAACACTCAGCTTCCCAACTCTGGGAATTTTGAGTAGTTGTCCCCTTGCTTGGAACACTCTCTTCCCCTAATTTCCACCACTTCACTTCTCTGGTGATTCAAATTAACAGCATTAGAAAGAGCTGTCTATCCCCAACCCCTTAAAGTTGCCCATTGACCCATGGACACGAAAGTAGTTGGCTTTACTCTAGAACAGATGTACTCAACCTGTGGATTATGTTCAGTTTGTAACAATGAAAATACATCCTGCATATGAGATAGATTCATAACAGTAGCAAAATTACAGTTATAAAGTAGCAACAAAAATAATTTTCTGGTTGGGGGGTCACCACAACATGAGGAACTGCATTAAAGGGTCATGGCATTAGGAAGGTTGAGAACCACTGCTCTAGAAGAATGAGTATAGAGACTACTTGAATAGTTTGCTTTTTCCTCCAATGCAATAACAATAACAATAATAAACTCAATGTTACTTTCAAACTTTCCTGCTTATTTGTTTCCCACTGATCTTCTCTTCTGTGATTTTTCTCTTACACATCATTCTTTTATTAATTTCATCCTTTCTTTTTTCCATTTTGTTAATAATATGAACTTCCCCACAACAGTTTAAAGAAATGAAAAAAAATCTCTTTATCAAATATGATTAAACAAAACAAATGCACATAATGACTATGTTAAAAATGTGTCATCTGCTTCTTAAGTCATAGCATCACTACAAGGAGAAGTATGGATAACATGATTGTCCTTTAGAATCATGGTGGTTATTGCAATGATGAGAGTTTTTAAGTTCTTAGTTGTTTGTCTTTTCTTTTTTTTTTTTTTCCTTTTACCAAGGGAAATTTTAATATTAATGTTTAACATGGCAAGTAAGCAAATGACAGAACAGCAAACATTCACTTTAAATAATTAGCTATGACTCCTCTATGTCTTAACTTTAGTGTTTAGAAGCATGTTCCTCCTCATTCTTTGGAGCAGTCAAGAAATATTCTACGCTGACAGCTAATAAAAATGCTCCAAAACCCCATTTGAATCCTCTTGACAAAGCAGCCCACAAAGTAGGTGGTTTTCCAAAATGACCCATGTATCGCCAAGCTTCATTGCGGCCGCATGGATCCCTGAGACCTTGCTTAGCCAACCTCTCCTGGACTCGCTGTAGAGGTGTTCCTTCTATCTTCCACTGTTTGTAATCAGGGAGTCCAATTTTTCCATGACCATGTCCATGCTCATGCTCATGTCCATGTGCCATGCCTGACAGGTATCTTGACCTCCCGGGGACAGTGGAATCTCAACAATGCCCCCCACCCCCCAGCCAGAGTCAAGAGGTTGTTTGTCTTTTCAATGGTGCTGTTAATGCTTAAACTGTTTTCAGAACTTCATTTACTTCATTCTGAATATTCTCATAACAGTCTTTACAGGTTTGTTTGAATCTGGCCCTTTTATAATTACTTGTGACACAATACTCTTACAATACAGTCATATACCATGCTTTATTCAACTAATCCCCAATTTATGGATATCTGTTTAGTTTTTAGTTCTTTGAAACTTCAAAAAGAGGTGCTATAAATATTCTTGTACATATGTTGTTCTTTTGAAAATCTCTTCAAGCTATAGCCTTAGTCATAGATCATAGATCACTAGATCATAGTTCATTACATTTTGTGATATATTTCCAAATATATCCCAAACTTCCAGAAAAATTTCTTCAACAGTATTTTACTATTTCTCTCTTCTAAGGATTGTCACTTTAATATTTTTGTTGTACTTGTAAATCTGGTGAATGTGAAGTCCCTCAGTATTATTTTCATTTCCATTTCCAAAGCACTACCACTGATTTGGTAGTTTTTGTATTATGGCTTCTGGTAATTTATTATTTTTTTTGTTGAGAACTGTCTATTCATATCCTTTGACAAGTCATCTATTTGGCAATGATTGACATTTGTATATATTAGAATCAGACCCTTATTTTACCTCTTAGATAGCGAATCTTTTTAAAATAAATTTTCTTCAATTTTCCTACATTTAACTATTTCCCTACTAATTTTAAATGATCTAGTTTCTTGTTTGTGTGAAATAGTTTTAATTATATTGAACCAACTATGCATCTAATCCAATCTAGCCAGTGTATGACCCTTTTTATATGTTCTTTTATCTACTTTTCAAAGACAGTATTCTTATATATTTTGTATCAATAATCATTAGTGATATTCATTTATAATTTTTATATAAAAATCCAACTTCTCTTTTTAATTTGTTTCCCTCTTTGAGAGATCATTTGTGGATTGTGTTCAATTATATCAAATATAGCCAAAAAAATTATATTTTGTTTCTTGTGCTAACTATTCCTCAAGTACATTTTAGTCTACTTTTGACTGCACTCAGGATTGTCGATGTCTATTCTAGGCAACATGTACTCTAAATTTGATAACCTTTATGATGTCTGCTATCTTTAGACCTATTGTACTATGATACTGTGAATACTCTTGCAGAAACTTTTCATAATGAACAGGAATGAGGTTTCTAAGCCTCTTCCAAGGCTTTGAAATCTTATGATTTTTTTTTTTTTTACTGAACTATACTATTTATTTTTCACTTTCTCCATCTATCCCCACTTTGCAATTAAAGCAATGGGGTATTGGAACAGTAATCAATTTAGCAGGTGCTTAGCCCTTAGTAACTTAGGTCTAAGTACGGAAGGTGCGAGCTCTGTATGGAAGATGTGAACTCTGTTCCCTGTTGAAAGAACATGAACTCCCCTCTAGATGATGTGGCAGAAGGAGGTTGGCTGAGACAGGAGGCCAATGTGTGTATAAGAAGAGTTCTAGAGACAGAGAGACAGAATTGGGTATCTTACTCCTGGTAGCTCCAGTTGGAGAAAGCAGGATTGTCCCAGCATCTGGGAGCTGGCCTGCTGGGCTGAAGAAGTGAGTTGGAGTTTTCTTGAGAAAGAAAGAGAGAGAGAGAGAGAGAGAGAGAGAGAGAGAGAGAGAGAGAGTTAGTTTCTCTCCCGGTATCTGGAAGCTGACTGAGAACTGAGAGGGAGTTTTCCTGAGATGAGAATTTTTGGAAGGCTACCTGGAAGGGTGAGAGGGCTTGCCTAGAAGGCCTCCTGGGAGGCTAAGAGGGCTTGTCTGGAAAGCCTCCTGGAAGGCTGAGATTTTCCTGGGTCCTAGTGCCAGCTGAACTTCTGGAGGACCAAAGAATCATGACTGGGATCAGCCTTTGTTTGTTTGTGGCCTGACTGATCCTTGAGTTCCCAGCAACAGAAGTGGTGAAGAGTCTGAGATGTGCCTGACCCTGTGAACTTCAGTGTGTACAAGGGACTGCTTGGAGGACTGGACGAGAACCTGGGAGCTGTTTGCCCCTGAATCCAGGTGACGGTTTGGAGGATTCAGGTAGGAGCTGGGACCATGGAAGGGGATACAGGGAATCTGAGAGACCGCCCAGAATCATGATGAAGAAAAGGCCTCCCCTTGGATGAAATTGAAGTTTCCTGGACACCTAGGGGTGGACGGTTTGTGTGGTTGTCTAATGACTGTACTTAGTGATTAATGATATTTAGTAATTGTGGATCTAGATTAATGACTGATTGAGTTGATCTGTGGTTGCCCCAGGAGTGGAAGATTAATTATTGTATTATGAATTGATTGAATGATTGAGTATTGATCACTGTATTGTGAATTGATTGAATGCATTGTTGTAAATATTGTGGCCACTGTAGTGAAAACTGTGTGGCAATTCTAATGTTAAGCTGTTATGAACACTACATTGTGATTTTCTATGATAAGATGTAATGTTGTGTATATTATATTATGATTTGTAATTAATGTTTCCCTTGATTTGTAATGGAATAAACAGAGTATTCACTATACTGTGTAATACGAACCTTAAAAACTGTTCACAGCAGCATTCTTTTGGGAATCTGCTGGTGCATGGCATTACAAGCATTAACCATATATTAATCTGGATCATTTTGAATACACCCATCATGGTATCTAAGGCAAGATAACTAAGACATTTATGAAATTATGGTCCTTGTTGCCATTGGGTACATTAAAATATATTTTATCAGCTCTTTTATTAGCTTCTCTAAGACAAATCTGTGAGTCATCCTTCCATTTAGCTGCAACTTCTTTAAATATTAAAGTTTTAATTATAAGAAAGTCAATATTAAAATATTTTCTGTTCCTCTAGAAATTTAACATCATAGTGGCCATTGAACAAAGGTTAAAATGCCATTTTATGAATGATATAAAAATTATAACTTTCTTAGAATCCACTGCTCTCTTATTATCCATTCAACAGCTATTACTGAGAGTTTCTCTTTCTCTCTGCCTCTATCTCTCTGTATCACTCTCTCCCTTCCTCCTTCTCTCTCTCCATATACATGTATGTGTCTATAAAAACACATATGTATGTTTTTTTTTTCCTTGATCCTATACTTTATTGGTGAAGGGGCTTGATAGTTCATGTAGTTTTTGTAGTTTTCTCCAGTTAGAATGGTGCACTAAAGACTTATGGAAAGAAGCCAAGCCAAATAGGAGAGAAAGTTTTAGTGTGTGTGTGTGTGTGTGTGTGTGTGTGAGAGAGAGAGAGAGAGAGACAGAGAGACAGAGAGACAGAGAGACAGAGAGAGACGGAGAGACAGAGACACAGAGACAGAGACACAGAGAGACACAGAGAGACACAGAGAAAGAGAGAGAGAGACAGAGAGAGAGAGAGAGAGAGAGACAAAGAGGGAGAGAAGTCAGGAGCTTTAGAGCTCCAAGAAAAGTAGGGGAACCTAGGGTTGCAGATTCATCTCAGCACCAGTGACTTCCTGTTTGAAAGTGAATGGCATTGCTGCCTCAAAATGAATATAATCAAGAGCAGTTGAAATCTTGTCTAGCTCAGTGACCAACTTGAATGGTGATTTTCCAGGAAAAAATCTTTTTATTTCCCTGATTACCATAACTACTGAGTCCTGGAGGAATTTAGCTTTCTCCATTTATTTCCATTTCCCCTTTCTTACCCATCTAGAACTGGCATTGCGTACCCTAAAATCTTAATTATTTGCAGTTTGCATTTTTATAATGGATTTTCTCTCCATATAATGATAAGCTGATTTTCATTTCATTCTGAATTAGTTATAAGGTGGTTGGCTACATAAATAGAAAAGAATAATTGTTTTATTTGATTATGCTTATTTATTATACAGACTTTATTTTTATTATTATTATTATCATCATTATTATTATTATTGTTATATTTTACATTGGGGAAGGTGATAGGGAGAGAAAATTTAGGCCTATCAATTAAAAAAAAATTAAAATATTACGTATAAAGAGAAAATGGACCTATAATACTGGACTTAAATGGGAGCTTGAAGTATTGAAGTACTATTACTCTCTCTCTCTCTCTCTCTCTTTCTCTCTCTCTGTCTCTTTCAATCTCTGTTTTTGTCTCTGTCTCTGTCTCTCCTTCCCTCTAGGGAGGGTTTTTTAAATTGATTTTTCTTAATTCCATTACAAAAACATCCATTATCTAACGGCCATTTTAGTGATGATGAATCTCTCTATCTTCATCTAGCGAGGTAGGTACTTAAATATTAGAAACAGTCTGTTAGGGCCAATGACAATGTTTTTCTAGCATGTTAGAAGTTACAAGAGCTTGAAATCTGTTGTCATAGCCTTTGAGAATCCAAAATCACTTGCACATTGAAATGAGGCTTTGGGACAGCACGTTTGTGGAGAGTTACAAATGATGAGTGTTATATTTATGGACTGAAATCACTCTGACCCTAACAATCTGCTATGCACAACAAGCCCTTAGAATTTGCTTCCAGCATTGGTCAGAATGAGAAATCAGTAAACTTGGAGAGGCCCATGGTACTTTGTATGATAAATCTAGTTATTGTATTCTGCTTGATTAAAAAAAAAAAAGACCAGCACAGACTCCCTTTTACTGCAACAGTGAAACCTAGAAAGATTCACATTTTATGTTGGAAAGAGGACTAGGTTTGGGATCAGGGGGCCTGAATCCAAATCTTCTTTCTAATGCTTTCTTCCTGTATGAACTTGAACAAGACACTTAACTTCTGTGGGATTCAATTTCCTCATTTGAAAGATGAAGGGGTCAAACTATTTGGCTTCTAAATTCCCTTCCAGCACTAGATTTTTGACCTGAAAGCAGTTACAATACACACCTACCTTTATTAGTTACTGTGGCTGATTCTAGGAAATAAAAAAAAATGTGAAGATTGAAAAAGAAGGTAATAGGGAATGATTTTGCTTTATCACAAAGCTGGGAGAGTATTTAAAAGCCAGTAAAATGGGAGAAACTTCTGCTCTCATCTCAAAGATTTCTTTTGTTGAGTTTTATAAAATGCTTGCAAAAATATCTGAATTCAATTGTAAATGAAATCATTGGATAGGGATTAACAACATCAGGAAATGGATTAAGTGCTTAAAGACTATCTGACACAGAGAGAATTCTAACTCTGATGACCTTTCATGATCCCTTCAGAAGAGTTCCACTGAAATCAGTGAGACAGCAATTGTGAAAGGGAGGACCCAACTGGATGGATTAGAGAGGGGAAGAATTTAAAACACACATAGATTTTTATGAAATAAGATGAAGTAAACATGTATTTACAGTAGACAATGAATCATTTTTTCTTAATTCTGTTACTTTTTAAAGGAAGTGTTTTGTTTTGTTTTGTTTTTTGCAGAAAATCCAGGATAGAACATAGTTTAGGGCAGAAAAAAATCTTATAACTAAATTTAAAAATTACATAATTTCTCCCTTTTAATCCAGTTGATTATAAAAGTTAGATTGGAAAAAATCTGAGAGGCCATACAGCCCACCTCACTCCTAAAGAAGAATCATCTCTAAAATGTACCCAGTGATTTGGGTTGCACAGCCTTGCTTTGAGACTGTTGGAACCCATCACATTCTAAGGCAGCCATGTTTAAGTTTGGAGAGCTTTAATAATTTGGAAGTTCTTCCTTCTGTGCTGCCTTTTTGGCTATATCCTGTCTCCCATAAGTTTATTTTTATTTGTTTGCCTAGACTACATTCCTCTATTTCTCTGTTGGTTTATGTGAATGTCTTATCTTTCTCATGCTCTTTAGTCTTGAGTAATATGTCTGCATATGAAAGTAATGATATTTAAAGAGAAAGAAAAATAAGCTAATTTGCAGGAAAACCCAAAACACTGGGAACCTGAAACCAGACACTTCAGAACCTCAGAAACTCAGAGTTTGAAGGGGTCTCAGTGGCCATCTAGTTCACCTTCTATCTAGTTGACTAATAATTCCTTCTACAACATCTACAACAAGAGTTCAACCAATCTTTTCATGCACACCACTAGGGATGGAAAAACTATTATTACAGAGGGGTCAAAAATAGCACAGGAGCTTTTCTCTTTTGCGGCAGCCTGCAATATGCCTTCCTGACTAAGGAAGATGCAGAAGTCAGCCACGGCCATGGGTACATTGTCAAGCACAAGAAGCACCCTGGAGGTCGCAGCAATGCAGGAGGGCTGCCACCATCACCAGATAAACCTTGACAAATATCATCCAGCTTACTTTGGTAAAGTAGGTATGAGGCATTACCACTTGAAGAAGAACCAAAGCTACTGTCCAACTGTCAACCTTGATAAGCTGTGGACACTGGTCAGTGAGCAAACCAGGATTAATGCTGTCAAAAACAAGGAGGACCTTGTCCCTATCATTGATGTTGTGTGGTCAGGCTACTACAAAGTCCTAGGAAAAGGGAAACTCCCCAAGCAGCCAGTCATCATGAAGGCAAAGTTCTTCAGCAGAAGAGCAGAGGAAAAAATCAAGGGTTCGTGGAGCCAGTGTCCTTGTGGCATAAAAATCCAATGTTATCAAATAAAACAAATGACATTATTAAGCATCCTGGGTTTTGCCACATTATGGTGCTCAAAAAAATACCACAGGAGAAAAGTATAGGATTAAATATATCTGTCAGTAAGTGATTAGAAAGAGAAAGAACAGTCAAGTGTTAGTCATCTTTACAAGTCAAGCATTCAAGGGGAAAGAGAAATTAATTGTTTTAAAAAAATTCAACTTTTTTTAATATTGAGGCTAGGTTCTTAATATTTAATCACGCTTTCTAAAATTTTAACCAAATCATCTTTAAAATATTTTTTTTCATTTTGATGGTATTTTAATTTATTAATAAGTTATTAGCCCAATGTTATCTATATATACTATTTCTGAGAAAACTTAACGTTGAAATATTATTTGCCTTGGTTGAATTATTTCATATGAATTTCGGTATAGAAAATTCCAGTATAGAAAAAAAAAACCTAATGCATTTAGCAAAACTTAATTTAATCTTGTTATATAGGAGTCATTATAATTCTATGCATATGATCTAATGAAGGAGTTTGAGCATTATTATAGTGTTTTCTGAAGATAATGATCCCAGCCCATAAACTTTTCAATGATGATTGAAAAAATAGTGACTATGTTAAGAGAGAAAAATAAATCAGTGTATCAGCAAGCACCCCAGCACACCCAGGGTGGCTGCTAGCACAGGTTCTTAGATCTGCTTTTCTAAAGGAAAGCAACTCAAAATGGGTTAACAAT
>CM053580.1:343901825-343957414 GCA_028627135.1 Pseudochirops cupreus | reverse complement strand
AGAGAGAGAGAGAGAGAGAGAGAGAGAGAGAGAGAGAGAGAGAGAGAGAGAGAGAGAGTTTCTCTCCCAGCATCTGGAAGCTGAGAACTGACTGAGAACTGAGTTGGAGTTTTCCTGAACCTAGCCTTAATCATTGGATGGGTGTAGTCTTGGACAAACTGAGACTAGGAAAGACCTTTGCTTTAAAAAGGTCAAGGTCTCCTACTGCATCTGGAGTTATCTACAGTCACTGTAATCTAAGTCCTGCCAATGGCTCTGGAGAAGAGACAGAGACTAGCAACTTTACACAGTTCTGCCTCACTTAGATACAATTCACTTACAAGTCAAGGTATCACTTTCCTGATGTCTTTGCTCTTCTTGTAGAATGAAGGATGAGTAACAACAATAAAAGATACATAATAATTTGCATAGTAACACTTGAAAATATGAAAATATTTAAAATTAGTTGAAATGGTTTGTTCTGTTTTCTTCTGATAGAGTATGTGATGAAAGAAGTTCGAAGACCATTTCTGTAGAGATTTGCTCTTAGGGATTAAACTCAGAAGAGAAGTCAAGACTAGAAATAAATATATAAGAGTCATCGTCCATATTATAGTGGTAATGAAAGTCATGGGAAAGAATATATACACATATATGAGAAAGTACAGAGGCAGATGGTAAGAAGATAAAGAATATAGTTGTTGTTTTTTTTAACTCCTAGCCTAGGCAATTGAGAAAAGGATGAAGAGCCAGAGGAAACAGAAAATTAATGGTTAGAGGTAGAAGGAAGCCAGGAAATATGATGTGAGAGAAACTGAGAATTGAGTATGCAGTAGAAGGAGTTGGTAAATTCTATAGCAAATTTTTGTCATTAACCAAGCCATGAGATCCAGAAAGAAGTGTGAAAAATCCCTTATCCTTGGGGAACTTACAATATAGTTGAAGTGGTATAAATATGAAAAATTAATGATATATGCAAGTGAGTTCAAAGAGACTGAAACTGTCTTGTGATGATCAGAGAAAGCTTCGTGGAGAAGTCAAATTCAATCTGTGTTTTGAAATAGAGCGAGGCTCTGGTGCATTCCATTTAAAAAAAGAATAAGAAGAAAATAATTAATATCTTTGGGGATATATTTATTGATTCAAAAAGGACAGGCATATAAATATTATTACCCAATAATTTTCCTCTGGGGAACACTTTGACAGGATTTTTTTAAAATGAGGACCAAGGAAATACTAAGCATATAATACCAGATTGCTTTTGTAATAGTAGTAGGGATTACTAGCAATAGGAGTCCACTGTTCCCTCCCAGTTATTATGTGATAGCTTATCTTAATGTAACTCAGCATGTATTATGCACAGTAAATGATAGAGGGATTTTTCTGACTCTTTGTGGGGGTAATATCCAATATATTCAGAGGATAAGAGTAGTATAATGACCTGAAGCCAAAAACTTTTTTTCAGCACTGCAAATCCTCATTTCTACATTAAAGCAGCTCTGTTTCCAATTTATTTCAATGGTATTTTAAAAATCATTTAACTGGGGGGGTGGGGACTAAGCTCTTAGATTACTTACTTTTTTTTAGTAAGTAAGAATAATGTCTGGCAATGATAGAAAGTTTCTCCCATCTAAATATTATTGCATGTATTTTTATGTATCATAAAAAGCTAATCTGAAAATATATTTATAGTTTTTACCATTAAAGTAGAAAGCAAGACTAAATGTGATAATTTGTAACTATAGAGATGAACTGATGAAACAAAAGGGATATTCTCAATTAAATGAAATGATATAATGAACTCTATGAATGTGTTTTGTTTGTAATTTTGAAAATTTACAGGGTGGATCTGAATTGACCACATTCCATTCATACATATTGCTTATATTTGCACATTTAGCAAAGAAGAATGGAAATATCATGTTGTCATCATTGACCCTTTGGTTTATTTCTAAGCTGGATAGGAAAAACATGTTAATATATTTGTGAAAATCCAGAAAATTGTATGCTTTCTAAATATATTAGGCAGCCAAACAGCACAGTTCTGCCTCACTTAAATACAATTCACTTACAAGTCAAGGTATCACTTTCCTGATGTCTTTGCTCTTCTTGTAAGCTAAATAGAGTACCTAAAGAAAAAAAAACAAAGCAAAAACATCCATTCAAATCCAACCTCAGACACTTATTAGATGTATGCACCCAAGTAAATCAATTAACCTCAGTTTCCTCAACTATAAAACAGAGATAATAATAAGACCTGCCTCTCATGGTTATTTTTATAATCAATTGAGATAATAAGTGCTTAACACAGTGCCTGGCACGTAGCAAGCATAATATCAATGCTAGGTGCTATTATTTAAATTAGATTTCTTTTTTTTTAAAGGAGTGAAGTGGGGGAGGGGACTATCACATAGCCTCATTTACCTTTTTCAAAAAAGATCAGGTCCGGTCAATACTGATTACAGTCAGGACATCTAGGAACTGGGATCAATGGTCAATGGTTTCAGCATTGATTGGTGACAGTGTTGAAAACACAATGGAAGTGTTCAGCCAATCTCTCCAGCATCATATCCTTATCACTAATCAATGTGGCTCCAGCTGCACTGAACAGTTGAGATGTACCATAGGTCTTTGACCAGTAAATAGACCTTCAGGGCATCATAAAAAACAATTTGGATTGCTATTATCAGCATAAACAGAATTTGCTCTGCCTTTTTATAGAGCCAAGAATCCTGAATCTCTACAAGCTATGTTTCTACTTTATTTTTGATGGGATTAAATGCTTCTTTCTTAGAGATGAATGAATTATCCTCCTGGTAAACCCTGTGGTGTTCTCATTTTTCATTTAGCAGCTTCTGAATTTCCCCATCATTCTCATCAAACCAGTCTTGATGTTTCAGAGTGTTCTGACTCAGACAAGCAAATGCAATCTGTACAGCAAATATCTGAAAACTATCCACTCATTTTCTGGTCCACTGTAGCCGACTATAAATTGGCTCAACTTTGCCAACAAGTTAACAACTGTTCTTTCTCAGAGAAGGTCTCTAATCTGTTAACATGAATTCTTTTAGTAGTCATTTTGACTTGGGGCTGCCTTTTTTGTTGAATGTGAATATTTTTCCTGAAGAGGGTAAGTCTATAAGTCTAGCTCTGTGTCACACATTGCCTTTTTCACTCTCACACCCTCTCTGTCTCTTCTTGCAATCACACATTCTATTAAATGCTGATGTTTGCCTGTAAAGGTACATCCACAAAGTTTTATTTTGTTTAGGCAAATAGAAGACAGTGTTGGTGATGAGGTTATGAGATGTACAAATCTTCAGTATTAAGTGATCATTTCTGTTGTTTCCAACTCCATTCTTCCCTAGAACCCCCTGCCAAATCTGGTAGTCTAAGACTACTCTAGCATTAAAGTCTCCCAGAATTATAAGCTTGTCATCTTTTGGCATATAGATGGTAAGGGTCTCCAGATCTTCATAAAAGTTTTCTTTGACTTCATCAGGGCTTGTTATGGTGAAAGCATAGATGCTGATGATAATGGCATGACATTTTCCTATGAGTGGCAATAGCATTTTCATGAGTCTGTCATTCACTCCTTTTGGCAGGCCTACAAGCTTGTTTACTGGATTAGTTTTGATTGAAAAACCTACACAAGCTTCCCAGTGCTCCCCTTCACTGTGGCAGCTCCAGAAAAATGTGTATCTAGCTCCAACTTCAGTAAACTGGTCAATGTTCCAGTCTTGTTTCATTAAGGGCTGCTATTTGAATACCTGTTAAATTCTCTTGTAAGAAGAGCTGTTCATATTTGGGATAGACATGCCCCCCCCCCCATCACCAATGGGTTTGAGACCCTTTGGTTACCCTCAATCTGTTTTAACCTATCTGCTAAAATGATTTGCCAGGGTATGCCTGCTGCACATGATACAGCTTCTTGGTGCCAGAAGTGAGAGTTAGATGGAACAAATGAACACCAAAAGTGAAAAGCAGCCCTGAAAAAGACTCAGCAGCCTTCACACCAGAGGCACTACTCTTCCCTGAAGACACCCTTTACTCTACACTTAAAAAAAGAGTAAATAATGAGCTGCCACAATTTTATGTGTATAAAGATTCTTTACTAGCAGTATGACTCTGGGTCAGCCATTTAACTCTGTTCATCTCAATTTTCTCATCTAAAAAATGAACTAGAAAAGAGAATGGCAATCCACTCTAGTATCTTTGCCAAGAAAATCCCAAAATGAGCTGACAAAGATTTAGACATGACTGAAATGACTCAGCAGCACCACCACCAACAACAATAACATAAAGATTCCTCTAAGTTATTTCCATCTTACACATTTCCTTCTGTGTATAAAATTAAGGCTGTCACACACATAATACTCATATTGTACATTGAATGAATGTATGAGACTTGAGGAAATCTGCAGAAGAAAGATACCTAAGCTTTGTTCTGGAGATTTCCCTGGAATAAAATTTCAGGGAAAATAGGAGAATGAAAATGGCTTTCTTTGGGTCAGGCCTCAAGTATTAAACTCAGTCCATATGAGCAAAGAGTCCTTAGGGGCACCCTAAGTATGTGGTATGACTTTGATTTTCTTATAACATGTATTTTCCATTGATATTTTAAATTTTATCATAATTTAAGAAATTTCTATTTTATCATAAGCTTCAGTGGTGGCGGTGATGATTTGTTATCCTCTTAATTGTAGTATTTTCTTTCTTTTAATTATTTCCTATTTATCCTGTATATAATAGCATCCTTTCTATATATATTTCCTTGCATGTTATCTCTCGCATTATAGTGTAAGCTACTTGAAGGCATGAACTGTCTTTTGCCTCCTTCTTTCTTTAACTTTTGTTTATTTTTGTTTATTTTTTGGTTTACATCGTTGATTTTCACAAGATTTTGAGTTGCAAATTTTCTCCCTGTCTTTTCACTACCCATCATCTCAAAATATTGATCCCACTGTATACCCCCTCCCCCAATCTGCTCTCTCCTATATCCTCCCCCATCACCCCTCTGACTTTCAGGTAGGGTAAGATGGATCTCCAAATCCCAGTGCCTGCATATCTTTTTTTCCCAGTTACATATAAATAATAATAATAATAATGATGATGATGATGATGATGTTGATGATAAAATTGTGTGTGTGTAGATAGATAGATAGATAGATAGATAGATAGATAGATAGATAAATAGAATTTGATTTTAGAACTTTAAATTCAGGATTCTTTCCATTCCTCCTATGTCACCCACCCCCACTGGAAAGTTAGGTAATTCAATACAGACCGTACATGTGTAGTTGTGTAAAACAAATCCACAATGAATATATTGTGTAACACTGACTATACTTCCCTCCTTTCTATCCCACTCCCCCCTGCCTTGTTCTGTTCTCTACTTTGCCACTGCCCCTTTACTGAAGTGTATACTTCTACCATCCCTCTCCCCCCTGCCCTCCCCTCTATCCTCCCCCTTCTCATCCCCATCCCCCCTACTCTCTTGTAGGGCAAGATACCCAGTTTAGAGTGTATGCCATTCCTTCCCTAAGCCAAATTCAATGAGAGTAAAGGTGACCCATTCCCTTTCACCTTCCTGTTTGGGTAGGTGATTCTTGGTTTTAATCCTAGCTGCCTTGATCTCTGGAATATCATATTCCAGGCCCTTTAGTTCTTTAATGTAGAAGCTGCTAAATCCTGGGTTATCCTGATTGTGTTTCCACAGTATTCAAATTGTTTCTTCTTGGCAGATTTTATCATTTTCTCCTTGAGACTCCAGAACCTGGCTATAACATTCCTAGGAGTTTTCTTTTTGGGATCTTTTTCAAGAGGGGATTGATGAATTCTTTCAAGTTCTATTTTGCCTTCTGGTTCTAAAATACCTGGGCAATTTTCCTTGAGAATTTCTTGAAGGATGCTTTCTAGTTTCTTTTTTTTGGTCATGGCTTCAGGTAGTCCAATAATTTTTAAATTATCTCTCCTGGATCTATTTTCCAGGTCAGTGGTTTTTTCAAGGAGATATTTCACATTGCCTTCTATTTTTTCATTTGTTTGGATCTGTTTAATATTATCTTGATTTCTCATAAAGTCATTTGGTACCATTTGCTACATTTTAATTCTGAAGGAGTCATTCTCTTCAGTAAGCTTTTGAGATTCTTTTTCCATCTGGCAAATTCAAGTTTTTAAGGCATTCTTCTCTTCATTGGCTTTTTGGGCCTCCTTTGCCATTTGAGTTAGTCTATTTTTTAAGGTATTATTTTCTTCAGTCAGGTTGTTGACTCTCTTTTCATGATTTTCTTGCATCATTCTCATTTCTCTCCCAAATTTTTGCTCCACTTCTCTTATTTGGTTTTTAAAATCCTTTTTAAGTTCCTCTATGGCCTCTATACAAAAGCTTCTTGGAAGCTTTTGGTATGGGAATTCTGACTGTGTTGTGTTGCTCTATTCCATGCTTTGATCCTTTTTGTCCCCCAAGAAGGAATCTAGAGTTTGATTGCTGTTCTTACTTTGCTACCTTTGCCTGCTCATGTTGCCAGTCAATTACTTGAATTTTTAGCTCTGTGGAACTCTGCTTCCAGACAGGAAAGCTCTGTCCCAAATCATTGGGATTTTCTCAGCTTCCAGAGCTATTAGGAGGCTGCCATTTTTTGCAGCCCCCACTAGCTTTGGCTCACTGAAAACGCATCTCAGGACCACCACCCAAGATTGTGATCTGATCCAGGCAGCTCAAGGAAAGAGCACTTAGCCCCTGAATTATCACTTGGCCCCCCTGCAATCTGCAGGCCTGGAGCTTCTGAAGCAGCCATGTGAAGGCAGCTTCAGGGCTGATGCTTCAGACTGCTGCTAGCTCTGGAGGCAGTTTGGCCAGACCATCTTCCCCAAATTTAGCCAAGTTCCACTGACCTTTTCCTTTTGTCTTTGGCTCTTATGAGTTGGTGATTCTGGAAATTGTCACAGCTGCTGATGATCTGCCCTCCTGAATGCTACAGCCATGGCTTCTCCTGTATGCTCTGGGGCTGAAACCACATGGGGATGAGCTCTGCTTCCAGTGTGCTGCAATTACTGCCTGCCAGGCTGTCTTCAGTGGAAGCTTTGTTATTCCATCATATTTGTGGATTCTGGAGCTCTAAAATTTGTTTAGAGTCATGTTTTATAGGTAATGAGGTGGTATTGGGGGGAGCTCATGTAGTCCTCCTGTTTCTATGCTGCCATCTTGACTTCGCCCCCTCCTTTCTTTTTTAATCTATAGAGCTTAACTCAGTACTTGACACATAGGAGACACTTAATAATTTTTTAAATTAAATTGAAAAAGTATGTCTTTCTGATTTAATGTCAATAATTTTCAAGACACTAGGATCTGAATCCATAATATTATGATTGAATTTACATCAAAATGTTAGTATTGAGTATACAAATATACATTTTGACCAAGTGGAGAAACCAGAAACATATGATGATTAAAATTAGAAACTATAAATGATTTTGGGAACATTACATGACATGTTGGTGTTGATTGAAGAATCAATTTTGGAAGATATTACTGGATTTTAAGAAATTATGTGGAAAGAGATTTTGTTTAGTTAGCCAAGTTTGAATTCAAGCTTTGGTGTCAAGATATTTCTGATTTTGCATATTGCTCATTTTAAAAGCACTTAAATTGAGATATGCTGTATTATGCCAAGCGAAAAGGGGGAAAAAAAGAACATATGGCACTAGGCAGCACAGTGACTCAAGTACTGGATTTGGTGTCAGTTCAAATCCTTCTTCAGACACTTACTCAAGGTTTGAACTTGACCTATGTACCTATGTTTTCTCAATTATAAAATAAATCTAAAATCAGCACTTACCTTACAAAGCTGTTGTGAGGATCAAAATAGATTACGCATGTAATGAGTTTTGCAAAATCTTCAAGTGTCATATAAATGCTAACTATTACTATTGGCTTGATATTTTTACTCTATAAAGTGATTTCTTTAAAACATGACATGTACATATGTACAATGTTATTTTTTACTTTTATTAAATGTATTATTTTAATAATATTTAACTTTAATAATTAGTTTATTAATTAATATTAATGTATTTAATACAAAATAAAAAATTTAGTAGTATTTATTATAATATTATTTATATTATATATTAATATTGCTATACATATCTTTTAAATAAGCACTTAAGTTGGTTAGTTAGTTCCTGTTATACTGATAAAATCTGAGGTTCCTCCCTCCACCTCCCCTTTTACTATTATGCTGTCTAATCTCTGTTTCTCTGAGTTTACTTTTACAGTTTTTCTGGGGAAATAGTGATCTGTTAATATGGAACCTGGAATATTTAGCAGTAGTCAGGACTGTGGCTGCAAATGCTGAATGAGTGTAGCTTCTTCCATAGGGAGACATGTTTATATGCCTCAGGGACTTAGCAGAAAATCTGTCTAACTAGATTACTCCCACTGGGACCTACCTGTTAGAGAAGCAACTACAGGAAAGGAAACTACAGGCAAGTCTTTTGATTGGAGAAGGTCTTGAATACTGTTTCAAAGTATCATCATTCCTTTCACAGATTCCTATTAAGGGAGATTCAGAACAAGGAAACCATGTCCTCTGGTCTGTGGTGAAAAAGTCAGATCTGAAGGAATCCATTTCCTAGGAAACAGAAAGTTAAAACAACAACAACAAAACCTCAAGGCATGAGTAATCTGAGTACATAACTTTTATATAAGTGGTCAAATAGTTTGGTAAGGAATTTAAGCCTTGCAAATCAATTCAAAGGTCAATAACGTAACCACTGAAGTGCACCCTTTTCTATCATCAGAGGTTTATGGGTAATTATGAATGTTTGGGAGATTCTCTAGTTTCATTTCTTATTAGCCCTAGTTCAGTGTTTTCTTTTGTTTTATTTTGTTTTCCACTGTTTATTAGCCAACTTTTAGAAAGGGATAGTAAGAAGAATTGATACTAGAGCATCCTTCTGAAAGTCTGGGACCTACTCTCACACACACACACACACACACACACATATAGATAGATAGATAGATAGATAGATAGATAGATAGATAGATAGATACATAGATACATAGATACATAGATACATAGATAGATAGATAGATAGATAGATAGATAGATAGATAGATAGATAGATAAATAGATAGATCAAAATAACATGAATGCACTTGTATGTTTGTGTGTGAGCTATTCACAGTTCCTGGTAGAAAAGACATTTCCCGCCCCCCTTCCTTGAGTTCCTATGAGCCTACTGAGATATGTAAAGCTCCCTGCTAGGCTCTCAAGGATAAGGACTTTATAAAATCCTGAACCTACATTTCTCTCCCATCATAAGAGGTCACACTATCAATAACTGTCTTTCCTTAATGTGCCCGGTGTGCCCATTCTTAGATCTCAGATAGATGTATTGTCAGTTAGAGGCCTAATCTCTTACAATGACATGGTGAATGATAGGAAAGGGGGAATGCAAATTTCCCAATGGCCTTACTCCTCTCAATCACTCCTTGCCTTAAAATCCTCTGATTACACTTACTAAGAGTTTAACTCAATGAGTTTCTAAAATTTAACCTTTAGTTGTTGGAATATTCCTGCTAGAAACTCAGAAAGAGATGTGTTTCATTTTTTCAACCATTCCCAATACATTTCATCAACTGATTTCATTCAATGGCTTTAAGCACTTGACTCCTTCCCAATGTAATGAACTAGGTTGTTTGAGCCAAATTAAATGCTGTGGTTGGATTTTTGGTTGGATGACTGATTCAATAAGGTGTTTACGAATTGTTTATGCTTATTTTATGCATTTGCTTGATTGATTTTGTAATTCAAAGAAAAATTTTCACATGTAAAAGGTCTAAGTATGATCTGTGTTAGTTATATTTTAGGGACACTGTGATTACAAAAAATGAGAAGCTCTAAAAAGGACAAAATAAATTAAAAAGGAGCATGAGGAACTAAATGTGACATAGTTTTGAGGATTTGTACTTCAAAATAATAACAAGACAGAGAAACAAAATGATCATCTAAGGTATTAAGCAAGGAGTACTCTGATCAGTTTAAGAAAATTAAGGGATGATGAATATGTCATTGGGAGACTTGGTTGTAACTTCTTAAAAAGTATGAAGTATTTTCATTGGCAACCTTGTTTGAGCTGGTGTGAATGGTTTGGGAATAAATAGATTAGCTATTTTTGTATCCCTGAGAGCTGAATGAGAGGAACAGCTTTCTGTTCACATATGCAAGCCCTACCCACACACCTTTCCTTAGTACATTCTTTGATCTGCTGCTCCTTGGATCTCTCCAAAAGCATTTGGGGGGAAGAAAGATTAATTTGCAACTATACCTTAAAGAGATCTATAACAACCATTCCTCTCATCCCCAACTGACTTAGAGGAATTTGAGATCCTCTCAATCCTTAGTCAAAGAGTATGCCCCATACTCCCCACAGAAAGACATTAATAAAAATCCCAAATGTCACCACCATGTCAGTTTATCCCAATGATCATGGAAGACTCTTGACTGATCACCTACAGCTGTAAAAAAAAAAATCATAGATCATATTATTTTTTAAAAAGATAATCTAGACTCTACATTTAAGGGTATCAATAACTAATTATCCATATGCTTGCTTTCTCATCCTTGGAAAAATGTTTGCAACAATAATTTAATCTATTAATTTTTGATGAAAATATAAATGAATGGCTAGAATTTCTAAATAATCAAATATTGAGGACATCCTTCAACAAAGTATACAAAGGGAAGAGGTAAGTTTTCCCAGCTCTTTACATTGAAAAGCACAGAGAACATGTCTCCATTGTGCTAATTTGTTTTTAATGATGCTGTAGAGCAAAATGAAACCATAGAGCCCCACTTCCAACACACATGTTGAATTCATAAAATTTCTCGGAAGATGAAGAAACAGGTAGAACTTTCTTCTCTAATGTTCTGAAGTTTAATTTTAAGTGTGACAAAGAAAGAAAACAAATGCTCATGAAAGATGGTTTCTACTATCATAGAGAATGCTTAGTACAGAGTCCAAATGGTAGATAAATTCTCCATGGATGGTGGGTACTTCAAATACCTTTGAATCACAAGGACATTGTCCTTATTATTTTAAGACCAAAAATTGCATGGGTACCTAATTAATATCTGTATTTATTTCAAATGGATTAGCCTAAGTATTCACAAAAGAAGGAAAAAAAAGTGGATGAAAAATGCTTGTGATTCAGAACAATTAGAAAATGGAATGTGGAGTCTAAGGAATGAATATATTTATGCACACATATACATACATATATACATGTCTGCATTCAAATATGTGTACACATATGTACATGTACATGCATGCACATATCTATATGCATATATGCAATCTTTATATATAACTATATTTTATATATTTGTATGTATGTATACAAATAATACCTATGTGTGTTCATGCATTTGTGTCTATATACAAATGTGTGTCTAAATATACAAGTAATGGACTGAGATATGTGATTATTGATATGTATGTGTATTGTATCAATATTATGCTGGGTGTTTACACATGATACACATGCATATACATGTATACCTATATTATGCAGATATATTAAATATACACATATATCCAAACATAAATGCATGTATGAAAGAAAAAGAAAAAGAAAAAAATTTATCTTTTTATTGTCAGCATTCTTTTAAAAATGGTATATGTGAAGATGAAGAAGGAAGAAGGAGAAGGACATCAAGAACTAGAAGAACAAAATGAATATGAACAAGAAGAAAAATAAGAAGGAGGAGGAGGAAACTATAATGATGGTGATGATGATGATGATGGTGATGATGGTGACAATGGTGATATTGATGATGGTAATGATCAGCAAAAATAACAAGAATAAGAACAAGAAGATAAAGTACTAGAAGAGCAAAAAGATGAAGAACAAGAAGTACCCACAAAGAAAACCAAGAACAACAAAAGAAAAGACAAAAAATAAGGAAGAAAAAGATGAGAGAAAGAAGATGGAGGAAAAGTAAAAGGAGGATGGGCGGGAGATGAAGAAGAAGAAGAAGAAGAAGAAGAAGAAGAAGAAGAAGAAGAAGAAGAAGAAGAAGAAGAGGAAGAAGAAGAATGAGGAGGAGGAGGAGAAGAAGAAGAAAATAGGTGAAAATAGGTGATATTATTAAGACTAATACTATATTTTTGGAATTTACAGATGAGCTGAGGTTGACAGATGTCAAGTGTCTTACCCAAGGTAATATACCTAGTGAAAAGTTTAGGATTTTAACTTATCACTTTATTTGTCTGAGTCCATTAAAGTAACCACTGTGGCAGTGCAACAGTCTTCAAAGAACCATAATATTATGGCACTTAGAGAGTTATAGAAAGACATATGGTGGATTTAAAAATTCTGGACCATTCTGTCATGACCAATCATAAATTGTGCACAATTGTGGAAAATATGTCATTGTAGAGAAAAGAGAAAATATATTCTCAAGTCAAAATCAGAGCATTAATGTTCAAATTTGAGCTCTACTTTTTGTTTCTTGTGTGACCTTGAACAAGTAATTTTGTCCCTGCAGTCCTTAGTTACCTTAATTGTAAAAGCAGAAGTAGTTCATGACCTATGAGAGTTTTTCAAACTCGAAGTAGCTGTTTGCCTGAAAAAGGAGGTGGGATAGGTTTGTTCTGAGAGCAAGGGATAACAGATGGACCGCCTCTACACTGAATTGGTATTTGGCTCTGAAGAGAATAGAACTTTCTTGGAGAATTTATTGGAGGACATAAGGAAGAGTTTTACAGGGTGAGAGGATGTGAATAGTTTGCAAGCTGGTCTTCTGAAGAGGGAAACATCAATGTGATCACAAATGCATTGAAGTATCTTATTTATGGAAAAATCTATAATTGAAACATGTTCCTTCAGTCCACAGAAGGCTTAGAAAAAGCCACAACAGTATTGTAGCTAGGTTGAAGATGATTAAATGACCTTGTGGCAGCAGGAATACCAAATGAAACCATTTAATGTTCTCATTAAAACATTAATATCATTTTATGACCTAAAATGATATTTTACTTCATCCTCAAATATATATTTCGTGAGGGCATATATTACTGATGGTGGAGAGGGATAGTGAATTGGTAGAGAAGTCTAAACATTTTACAAACTATTGAAAATAGCTTTAATGCTAACTTCTGAATACTCTAGAAAATCAAACTTTTATTCAGCTGTAACTGTCAAAAAAAAGCTCTGTGCTAAGTGATGAGGATACACAATAAAAAAAAAATAATGACCCAATCCTCTCCAAGGAACATACATTGAACTAGACATAGCATGGCGTGGAATCAAGGAATATAATGAAATAGAACAAAGGAAATATGCAGAAAAATATTTTAGGAAAAAATGGGAAGAGGACACTTTCAAAAGGCATTAGATAAGACATTATGGAGGAGTTATCTGAACTGAACATCATATAGTAAGACAAGGATTATTAAAGCAGAGATGTAGAAAGACTTTAAGGCATGGAAGATGGTTTGTAACAATGCTTAGAGATAAGAATTAGAATAATAAATTTCAGAGAATAGTAACTAGTCCAATTTGACTGGAATATATAGAGTACGTGAATAGAAGAGTATAAAATAAAACTGAAAAGGAAAACAAATCAGGTAAAACAGAGTTAGATTACAAAGGGGCTTAATTTTCAGGGCAAGTATGAAGTGGAATGAAGCTAAAGAAAAATGTAAACTTCCCATATATGTCAAAATATTAATGGTAGAACCTTTTGTTACAGAAAAAAAAAACACCTGTAATTAAATTAGAGGCACATCATTAAAGAATAGTTAAGCAAATTACAGTATATGAAAGCAATAGAATATTTTTATTTATAAAAATTAGCAAACGTAAGAAATTCAGAGAACTTAAGATTATTAATTTGAAATAATGCAATGTGAAGTAAGCATAAGGATTACAGGAAAAACAGAGACTGTAATACCATAAATAGGAGAAATGCTAAGATGCAAATGAAATCAGATTTAATTCATTGGCAAATATATCTAGCAGTACCATGAACCATTCCTACCATTCCTTATTCATTTCCCTAGAAAAAGGAAAGTGGTACTTGAGGGCAGGACAGGGGGAGTGATTATAGATGCTGAATATACTATATGTGTGCAGTTGTGATCATTATAGGTCACTTGACTTTTCCTCCTTGTAAAATGAAGCATTTTATAGAGATGAAAGAAGATATTAATAAATTATTATGATATAAAATATTTTAAATATTTTTTTAATATCTGGTTTAAAAGTTTGTATCTTATTAAATTGGAAATAGGGGATTAGTGATTATTTTGATGTGGATAGTATTGGACTCATAGATTAGAAACATTATTTTGGTAACTATAGGAAATATTTATTACAAATAGGCAAAATTGGGAGCAGAAACCAGTTCAGAGACTATTGCAATAATGCTGGTGAGAAGCAAACTAGGATTAATCCTATATATGACTAAAGGTCATAAGAGTTAGAATGCTAAAATTAAAGTCAGGAGAAGAGTAGGTTTAAATCATTAGCCATGTGAATTTAGGGGCATGGGGGTGGAGATTTGACCATTACTATTATTATTTTATTTAGGTTATTTCATAGGTGGATAAAATACTTTCTGTAACTGAATAAAAGTAACAACCTGCAAACTCTTTTACTGAAAACGTCTTTGGGACAACTGCATCAGCAGATAGAATAAAGAGGGAGACTGAAGAGGTGATGTGTATCTCATGCTGTTTCCACATGATTTTGGTTTCTTCTGCTGGTTTTCAATATCATTAAGCATTTTTTTTAATTTCACATAACTCGGGTATTATGAGTATTTTCTGTGTCAATACATTTAAAACATTCTTTACTTTTTATAGATAAACATTATTTCTGGGTGATTGTGGACAATAGTTCTACTTATCATAATGGTCAGTGTTCCTATACAGTTTATATATCCTCAAGGACACTTTGGATTAGAATTTTTAATATAAAGATATGTCATCTTTTGGTTTAATAAAGGTAGCGATTTTCACATATACAATTCTAACCACAAGTTCATGTCTTGGTATATGCTAAATTTTTGCAGATTTCAATGATGCGTTACAGTTTTTAGTTTTGGCAAACCCAGTGATATGAACCCATTTTTTGTCTTTTGTATTGCTAGTTGAATTGAAGTCTGCTTATTCTAAAAGTATTTCTGTCATTTTCAAACCTGCTCATTATGTGTTCTGAAAATGTAAATCAATCTTTTCTCTTTTCTTGACAAGAGAATATTAATCTTTCCAGCTGCTTTGATGTTATGAGCCTTACATTTCTCTAATATTATACAGATGATTGTAGTATGTTTCCAAATATGTTAAGATTCATTTTAAAATCCCTAAAATATATCTTAATTCTGATATTGCCTTAATATTAACTACTTCAGATGGATTCTTCCAACCGAACTTTAATTTCAAAATTTTTAGTAAGTCTCTTCTTATATAGTCACTGCTTTCTATGATAGCTTAATACTTTGTGTAACTTGCTTTGAAGAGAACAAGATACTCATGTTACTTTCCTCCATTGGTTCAATTTGATCTATGGATTCAAGCTTGAAGCCATTAATCTCTATCTTTCTTTGATGTTGCTTAATTTTCCTTTAAACTGAGTTTAAATGACAACTTGATATCAGTGGGAAAAATATTTCATTGGATAGTAAAGCTCCTTAACTTATTTTTCAGTAGAAATACAACTTTATGCCATCCATATACATTAAGTGATGAATAAGATCTTTTGGTGCAACTCTAACATGGAAGCCATATTCATTTCTTTTCAGGACAGATGAAAATAGGTTTAATGTGAGACAGATCCATAATGGGCTTTTGCTGTTCAAGTATTTCAATTGTATCCAATTCTGTGACCCCATTTGGGGAATTCTTGGCTAAGGTACTTAATGAATTCCCAAAAGATTCAAAGTTTTACATCAATTGTTCTTGGAATAACGTTAGTTGTATGTTTTAAATTAACACCAGGTGAAAATGATGAACCAGTAATGTAGAAAAAGGGAACAGTGAGATAGAAGAGAATAATGAAACTCAAACTAAAAGAGGAAAGAGAATCCAGGAGGAAGGAGGAGGTCAATGACAGGGAATATAGCAAGAAGGCAAAAGAGAGTGACTGAATGAAGAGTATTATATTTAGTAACTAAAAGAAAATTTGTGGCATGGAAAAAATATATATCATATAATGTAGATGATAAATATATATGATGTGTGTATACATGCATACATATATTCATATCATGTATATCATATATTTCTATATACACAGACATATATATGTATATTTCTTAAAAATCAAAGAATTATAAATTTTGAAGTGATTACTGGTCCCATCCTTACCCAAAATATAGATACCAAATAAAGCAATTCAGATGAAGCAGCTTTGGCTGGAACCACTTCATTAAGAAGATGATTACTCAATAAAGAAGCTATTTCAGTTTTTGAACAAGTCTAATTTTTACTAATATCTTTCTTCCTTTGACTCCTAATCTTTCTTCTCATGTAACTTTTAGTTTCTGGAACTTAGTCTGGAATATTCATATTCTGTACCAGTCACATTTTTTTTTCTCTACCTTAACTTCAAATGTTCCAAGCCAAAGGTGTCAAATACATGACTCCTGAGACTCCCAAGCATAGAATCCTATATGTAGCCATAACAAGATAAAAATATAATGGGGAAATATTTAACAAAAAAAAAATTCAATATAACATAGATATATTTTAAAACTAAATGAATATGCTGCCCCCAGTGATATTTATGTATGCATTAGTGGTCACTGTTTCTATTCAAGTTTGAAACCATTGTTCTTAGTTTGAGACCATTGTTCTAAACCATATGTTTAAAATCCCTTCATGATCCTAGTGCCTTTCCTTTGATGAGATACCACTTGTCAATCCCCTTCTTATAATGTGGCACCCACAACTGATCACTATAAACAGATGTAGACTAACCAAGCAAACAAAACTAAACTATCGGCTCCATTTTTCTGGTCACTACATCATCAGGAGTTTGCAGCGCAGGTGGATAGATGATAAATCCCTTTACAATTTCATTCTCCGTTTTTGTAGGGATCATTTTGGTTTTGTTGTTGTGTTCCTAGCACCTAGAATAGCACATGTTAGGCAAATAAAAGATGCTTTTCCTATGAATAAATTCTGACTAGCTGGGAACAGTTTTATTAAAGGAATGAAAACAGCATTTCTAGGGAGAGTGTCTAGGTAGCCCTACAAGTGTGAGGCTTATAAGGAAGAGACCAACTGGTAGGGAGTGCACCACACATATTAGGGAGTGTTAGAAAAAGAGACTACATACATGAGTCTGGTCATTGTTATAACTATCAGTGTGATCTTTTTGAACAATCCCAAAAAAAGTTGATCCTTTTTCTCCCCTTTACTGCTAAACTTTCTAACAAATTTGTTTGCAGTTGCCTCTTCAACTTACTGGTGAATGTGTGTGTGTGTGTGTGTGTGTGTGTGTGTTTTATTTTGTTCTAACATTTGTTGTTGTTTTTATTGTTCAAATCTTTATTTATTTTTGCATATATTAGTCTACATGAAATATTGATTTCCAAGGTTACTAACAAATAATTTTTTTCAATAAATTGGTGGAACCCCCCATTCCCATCATAGTTGAATTCTTTGTAGCATATAAGACCACTTTACTTAATCCTCTTAGCTTTGGAGATGCTACATTTTTTCTAGTTCTCTTTCTATCTTTCTATCTCTCTGAAAATTCTTTGGTCTCATTAACTTAGCCCTCATTTTCTTTCTTAACCTATGTGGTCTATATTCTGTCCTGGCCATCTTCCTTTTTCTTCTGCTCTCTACAATTCTCAATTGACAAACTCATTCACTCAAACATTTCAAATGCCACCTCAAAAGATTTTAGATGTATATTTATACCTTCAACTATAATATCTTTCCCTTGATCTAGACTTATATCTCCAACTATCCATAGGAGACCTCCATCTGTATATTTCATTGGCACCTTGAATTCCATGTGACCGAAATTTGTCTTAATTCTTTCTTCTCCCCAAATTCTGTTTATCCTTATCACTTCACTATTTCTGTCTTTTAAATCACCATTTACTCTATTTCCTAGTAATAATAGCTTGATCTTATCTTTGTACCATTTCTCTCACTTTTCAAAGCAAATAATCTACCAATCATGACTCTATTTGAACTTTCCTAACTTCCTGCCCCCCCCCCCATTTTCTTATTAGCCTCAAGAAGAACCTAATAAACACTCAATTATACTAGTTTTATCCACTGAATCTTACCACTTGCCTACTGCTATAATTTCCAGTACTGCGGATATATCTCACCTCCTGATATCACTACCCAAGAATTTGCTGGGCCTTTCTGTACTTCTAGCTGCTGTATCTAAAGGATAATTTAGACTTTGTAGAGGCACTGAAATGAATCCTACTATATGTGTTGTCTCCCCTAATTAGTATATGAGATTTTTTTTAAATACAGATTAATATTTTATTTTCATTCTAACACTTTGTATGGTGTTAAATACTTTTTAGATTCTTTTACTCAGTTATTATTCTGTTCATTGATATTGTAATGTTCTCCTTGCAATGCTTTCTGCTACCATCAAAAAGCATCTGTCTTAACATATTCAGAGTCATTTAATACATAGACATATTTTTCCTCTGTTCAAAAACTTCTGTGTCACTTTATTTCTGGGCAATAAAATTTAAACTCCTTTGCCTGGCATTCAAGATCTTATACAGTATAATAATACCCAATATTTTCCCCTTTATCTCATACTGTTGGAGAGGCAGCATGGTATATTGGAAAATATGCTAAGTCTGGAGTCAAGGAATCTGGATTCAGTCCCTGCATTGGTATGCCCACTTATTGCTTTTGTGATTAGGCAAATTACTTATCCTTCCTTGTCCTCAGATTCCTACCTTATAAGATGAAGGAATTGTGCTAGTTGACCTCTGATATCCCTCCCAATATCTATATCTTTTTAAAAACATTTATCAAAAACTTTATAAGGCCAGAGACTAAAGTGTTTTTGGGTTTTTTTAGTGAATCTTTCTTATCTTTTTCACTGAGTACTTTAAACTCTAACTTAACTAGATGATTTCCTAGTGTATATTTTTAAAAGTTTGCCCATACATGCCATCACAATGGAATTTCTGGAGTGAAAATAAAAATAGGCCATTTGCTCCTTCGTGGTCTGACCAGGTATGTTTAAAAACACCTTCCCTAGGACTCCTCATACATTACATAAATTGCCACCGATTAGAGAAAGTTGATTCCTGTGTCATCCAGTCTTGACTAAAGAGTCTTCTCATTGGACCTAGTCAGACTGTGTAGGTCAGTGGCAGATATTTATGTAGCATGTAAGTAGAACAACTCAAGACTCCATCTGCATCCAAACTTTTCTATGTATGTATTCATGCTAACATATGTGCACGCGCACACACACACACACACACACACACATACTTATAGAGAGAAGAATAGGGTCATCAAGAAATAAACTCTCCATTAGGAGGTTTTTATCTAAAATACAAAGTACAAATAGGTTTTTTAATTGAATAAAACTACTTCAACTGTGAAAGCCATTCCTTTATGTTTTGTCAAAATCATTTCACATAAGCTAAAAATATAACTGCAATAATTGCTTTATTACGTTGCATGCTTTTGTAGTACCTTTCATTACTATATACTAAAAATTCTATAACTGTTGATTACAGTATTTGCAAAAGACAAATTATGTCCTTCCTTGCACAGATGAGGAAGTGCAACATATGTACCTAAAATTCATTTTCTTATATGTTAGAATTTTTTTGCATAAACTACTAAATAACTTGCCTGCTGAGATTAGGAGCTTTGACAAGGTTACCTCTCTAAAAATAGCACTAAATACAATAAACTTTAAAAGGATGGTGATGTCTTTTAGCTCACTATCCACAGGACTAACTTAGCGATGGTATGTGCCCAATATGTCGGTGCGAAGGAACAAGTGACTAATCTCTAATCAATCTCTGGCAGCTATTGATTGTTGAGGATTAATAGTGATTTTTATGAATATGCCAACTGCTTAGGCCTCATTTCCCAGTGGACTTTTTTATCTATGCAAACATGAACTTCCAAATATGTTACTATAAATTTTCATTTATGTGAACATAATTTTTCAAAAAATGTACATTCATGTATTTGAATTTATCTCTTGGTGCTGTGAACTAAGAATACTAAAGTTAATATATCTTTATTGTTTTCTGTAGTTGCAAGTGCATGCAAACACATTCTTTCCACACTATATTAGAATAAAAAAAATTAAAAATTAGATTTATTCATTTTGGGAAGCTTTATCTTTGCATGACAAATTCACAACCATTTCTTGAAAAAAGCTCCACTATTAGCTGGCTTTATATAATTAATGTTGAAGCTGAAGAAGTTTAGCCAATATAAAGTCTAAATGGACAGGTAAATATAGATACATATTCATTGTAATGTTTATGCAGATGGATTAATTGTGATTTAAAGAATCCAAACAAAAATTAGTTCTAAATTGAACCACATCAGTAAACTACTTATCTTTCTGTAATAATCACTTTGCTTTTATTCCTGCATTTGATCAAGTCTACTTTGCTTTAAATATTAATTCCAACTACAAAAATGAGTGTGCATTACAATCTGCTGAATTGAACATACTGTGTAACCCTCTTGATGCATGAAATGATTCAAGAACATAGCCACTATGATTCTTTTTAGTCTAATTATAGAAGTAGTGTTTCCTTTAGTGTAGGATCCAGCTTTCTTTCCCTTTCTACTATCCCCTTTCCCTTTTTCCTTTCTATTCTGTTCTGTTCCCTTCACTTCCCTTCTCTTTTTTTCTTTCTTTTTCATTTCAAAGACTCAAAGTCCTCACCCCACACTGAACAGATTGAGAAAGATGACAAAAGAAAAATATAGTCATGGAGAGATTATGGGAACACAGATAATATGCTCACTAATACATTGTTAGTGGGACTGCAAACAGGTCCAATGGTTCTGGACAATAACTTGTTACTATGAGACAAAAATAAATAAATAATTATTATTTTTGACATATATCTAGACTATTTTTGCTAGATATTTTGTTTTGTTTTGTTTTTTCTTAAAGACCAATTTTAACTCCACATCATGCTGGTCCCACACCAAACCTTACTTGGTCATTGATTGGGCTCTGACTGGCTCAGAATGAATGCAAACAGCAATTGTTTCTGTTTTGGCCAGAAACCCTGGGGGTCTTTCCCTCTCAGACCTATTTTTTAAGAGGTCATTCTTTGCCTCATTTTTTTTTTTACTTTAATCACTGAATGGGGGCTGTTCCAGTGAAACTGAGACCTATTAAAGACTTTAGCTCGAAAAGGCCAAGGTCCCCTTTCTCCATCCTGGGCCATCACCAGTTGTCCTGATCCTTATCAAGCCACTGAAACCAGATGGCTCCAGAGGAGAAAGTGAGAGTGGTGATTTTGCACAACCCTCTCTCCTTCAAATCCAATTCACTTGTATATCAGGGCACCACCTCCCTGATGCCATGTTCCTCTATACAGTGGTTTTCAATCTTCCTAATGTTGTGACCCTTTAATACAGTTCCTCATGTTGTGGTGACCCCCAACCATAAAATTATTTTCATTGCTACTTCATAACTGTAATTTTGCTACTGTTATGAATTGTAATGTAAATATCTGATGTGCAGGATGTATTTTCATTGTTACAAATTGAACATAACCAACAGGTTGAGAACTGGGGCTCTATGAGAACAAAGGATAGTGAGTAAAAAAGGAGCTGCCCAATGGGGACCAAAGTGGAATTGTGCTTTCTTTCTTCCTTTTCCTTCTTTTCCTTCTTTTCTTTCTTTCTTTCTTTCTTTCTTCCTTTTTTCCTTTTCTAGCTTCCTTCCTTCCTTTCTTCCTTCCTTCCTTCTTTCCTTTCTTTCTTTCTTTCTTTCTTTCTTTTTCTTTCTTTCTTTCTTCCTTTTTTCCTTTTCTTCCTTCCTTCTTTCCTTTCTTTCTTTCTTTCTTTCTTTCTCTTCCTTTTTTCCTCTTCCTCCAAATAGGGTATCACACCTTTACCTGCTGTTGTTCTCCCCAAAGGTAATGTACATTTTAATCTCTGAAACTTTTTTTCTTTTTGGTTTTTTTTCCTCTTAAAAACCAGCCTGAATCCCACATACTCTGGTCCCAGTTCAAGCTTTTTTGGCCACTCTTTTGGCCCTGATTACCTCAGAATGAATGTAAATTGCAATTGTTTCACTTTTGGTCAAAGATCCTAGGGTCTTATCCTCCCAAATCTATTTTTTCTTTTTTAAAGTGGTCATTCTTTGCCTCATTCTTTTTATGGGTGCTGTCTCAGTGAAACTAAGACCTGTTAATGACCTTATTTTGAAAAGACCAAGGTCCCCCACTGAATCCTGGGCTATCACCAGTTGTCTTAATCCCTGTTTGACTACTGGACCCAGAAGATTCCAGAGAAGAAAGTGAGACTTGTGATTTTGCACAGCCCTGCCTCATTTAAATCCCATTCTATACATGTCATCCAATCACTTCCCTGATGTCATGGTCCTCCTTGAGAATGAAGGACAAATAGCAAGCAGCAGCAAGCCAGATATATGCCACTATTAGGTGCATACATATACACACAAAAGGAGAGGACAGAAAGACTCTATGTGTGTACCAAAATATTTAGAATACATACATAATGATCAAGGAATATATGATTAAACTGTGGAATATGATTTAATTGGTTATTATTATCTCACAAGTTATTATGAGTAAAAGGAATTCATAGAAATATGGGACTGCTCATACATATCAATGCAGAGTAACGTTAAGTAAAGAAAAAAAAAACTCAAATACTGCAATAATACAAAATAAGTAGAATAAAGTAAACCAAAAAACCCACTAAAACAAAGATAAATAATAATTTAAAAATGTAATGATCAACCTTGGTGCCAGTAAAAATTTTGGGAATGTTCCTTCATCCTTTTGTTATGAATTAGGGGGATTATAGGTACAGAATGCTGCATATTCTGTCAGTCTTGGTCATTGTGTTTGTTGGTTTTGGTTAGTTGTCATTGTTGTGAAGAAGCACTCATGGTAAGGTGTTGGTGTAGCATGCACCTGTGCATATCTGTGGTGTAAAAGTGTCATTTAATTAACTGTTTTAATTTTTAAATTATTATTTATGCCTTTCTATATTCAGAACCCCACCCCCACAAGCCTTCTTGGGTGCAATGAAATATAGTTGTGTGAAATGTCACTATGGTTATAATGACTATTTCTGACACTGAATGCACAATTCCACACCTATAATTCTTTATTTCTCCACAGAAAAGAGAGGGGTACGTTTTCTCCTGTGTTAGGAGTTTAGTTTTCTAATCACTTGCAATAAAGTAAAACATTTAGATAATTGCGAATTACAAACATATATATATATATATATACATACACACACACACATATATGGACACACAGTATGAAATATATGCATACATATTTTAATGTATGTATATATGTATGTGTGTTCTATCCAGCTATCCATATCTGTATCTATATGGATATATAGATATAATCATATATATGACAATTACTTACATAGTCAGGCAAGTAATCTTACTAATCCTGAGAAAAGAAGTGTAGACAGCATGTTGTATTGTCAGAGTAAAATTCACTTGTTGATATGCCTGAATAATTTCTCAGCTACTTTCACATATATTTAAGTTTCAGTGTGGATGTCAATGGTTTACAATGTATGGATTCAATCCACTGCCAAGAAGCATATATCTCCAGCTTATGCCTGCCCCCATTCTTTGTGTCTCCCTGTTTCCTAGGCTGTGGAATCACAACTCTAGTGATGATAGCTTAATGAAACACATGAACATTGCAGAATAGAAACAACAACAAGAAGAATCATAATCATAATAATTTACATAGCATTTTATGGCTTGCACTGTAGCTAACAAATATTATCTCATTTTATTCTGAAAATAGCCCTGTGAAATAGGTGTTATTATTACATCCATTCTTCAGATGAGGAAGCAGAAGCAGACAGACATTTAAAAGATTTTCCCAGAGTCACACAAGTAGTAAGTATCTAAACTCAGATCTGAACTTGGATCATATAAACTCCAGGTCAATCACTCTATGTGCTATGCCTCTTCAACAAAATATAATGTGAGGTAGGAAATATTAGTTTTAAAATGATTACATTGTGAAGATCATAAACACCTTAGGCCAGAGATCAGTTTTATAATTAACTGGGCAGCCAGGTGGTACAGTAGATAAAGTATGGACCTCGGAGTCAGAAGGACCTGAGTTCAAATTTTGCCTGTGGTATTTACTAGCTATGTGACCCTGAACAAGTCACTTAAGCCCATTTGCCTCAGTTCCTTATCTATAGAATGAGCTAGAAAAGGAAATGTCAAACCATGCCAATATCTTTATTAAGAAAAACTTAAAGGGAGTCACCAAGATTCAGAAATCACTCAACAATGACAAAATAATCAATTATCGAATGTGATGAAGCAGTTAATGCACTTTGCCTTGCCCAAATATTCTTATCTATATTTGGAACCCCTTTCTACTGCATGTTTTGTTGTTTTTTTTTTTTTTGCCTCAAGCACTCTGGCAATTTAAAAAAGATTGAAATATATTTTTAAAGGTAGATCAAAAGATTTAAATAATACGTTTCAGGGAATAGCTATGGTGACATGGAAAAATAAAACTTATTTTTGTATACTTTAACTACATGAACATTTACTATGGTACTATCATCAGATTATAAATTAACAGAGAACCCTGGTAACAGCTGGAATAATAAATCATTGCCCTCTTTTTCTTTGTTAACAATATCTTTTCTTTAGTGTAAGTATAATCTCATCATGTATATTTAATAAGTCCCTTAGGTAGCCAGCTCAGAGATGGTAAAATTATTATCCTCTAAGTGTTAAGATCAGACATCCATTCTTTAATAAAAGATGAAGCAATGAGATTTTAAAAAAAGCATTTAAACTCATATGAGACTAAGAATTAAATGTAGCATTTTGCTTTGAAAAGAATAGTTATGCTATTAAAAAAAAACCTTCATTCCTACTTAGCTTCTTTCAATCTTTAAATAGTGTTTAGCATGCTCTATGTGACAATCCTAAGTAAGAAATTTACCGGTTGATATAAATTTCAATGAATGAGTTGGTCTCTTCTCCCTTTGCTTGCATTATCTGAATAATTGCATCAACTGTCTAGATTAAAATAGCCATAGAGTGACAACTTTTAGAGATGTCTTTAGACCTTTGAAAATTTAGAAAGAGCCTCAGAAAAACAGTTGAAATGCAAGTGTTGCCTGGATTTATACATTTGTTAATAAGAATATGAAATTTATATAATTTGGTTCCACTGTTTATTTCTTAGGTGAAGCTCACATATAGGCAGATGAAGAAATACACACACACACACACACACACACACACACACACACACACACCCATCATCATCAAAATCTAAGGCTCATTTTCAAAGTATATTAAACTACTTCCTCTCCACTTCCAGCATGTGGGCTTTATTTGGCACAGACATTCAAAACCAGGAAATAGTGTATTCAATCTCCATTTGTTAATCAGCAGATTCTTAGAGTTTAGACTTCCCTGCATAATACAGCATGCAAGATATTTAACATATTCTGAGCAAAATCCACTACTCTAAGCTTAATCATGCTATTTAATTGCTAGGCTTAATTTGAAAATAATTGTTCACAGCAATTAAGTAAATGCCCCAATTTCATTAACAGACTTTCTAATTAGAACCTACAACATAAAAGTGCTAATGTTGCTTCATTAGGTTTGATTTACTGTATCTAATACTACTTTTTTTATTATGTTTTTAGTTTTAACCTGAAATTGGTTCTTTTAAATATCCAGTAGGACTTATGGCTAAATTAGAGGATAGAAATGTCTAATATTAAATTTTTATTTTAACTTCTGATATTAAATGTAGATTGGGACCAACATTTTGAAACCTCCTCATTGTATAGTTGAGAACAATTAGAGAGAATTTCATTTGGCTTGGATTATAAGCAACCAGGTTTTTAAAAATTGAATGTGTTCTTTCACATATGGTATGCAATTGTTTTACACAGCCATAATCAGGAGTTAAAATGTTATGTTCTTTTTCCATTGAAACTATAGCAAACTGGCAATGGAGGGGAGTGGAAGGTGACTTGGGTTAATGATATCATTATCACAGTATAATACAGTATCATTAACAGCTCTCACTTGGATAAAATATACTTTCCTACCACTACCACAGAACTTTGGTATTGGTATACCAGTTTTCTTCAGCTTTATATATTTTTTCCAAAAAGAAAGTACCCTAGATGCCTACGTTCTCAAGTTAATGTAGTACATTACTCATTTGAAAAATTATGACTGCATCCTTAATAAAAATGACACATTATGTAAAAGATCTGTGAGGTTGATGATGTACATACTCCCTCCTTTTATGCAAATTTCATCCTGTTTTTACTTTGGCCTTCAAGAGTTAACGTGGATTAATTATTTTTTTCATTTTATTTTATTATTTTTTAATTAAATTTTGTTCATTTTTAGTTTATATCATTGCTTTCAACACAATTTTGAGTTATAAATTTTCTCCCTGTCTTTCCCCTACCCATCACCCCAAAACAGCAATCCCACTGTATACCTCCTCCCCAATCTGCTCTCTCCTATATCCTCCTCCATCCCTCCTCCCACTTTCTGGCAGGGCAAGATGGATCTCTTTACCCCACAGCCTATATATCTTATTTCCCAGTTGCATGTAAAAATTAAAATAACAATTTTATATGTATGTATGTATATGTATACATGTGTGTATGTATATTGAACATTTGATTTTAAAACATTGTATTCCAGATTCTTTCCCTTCTTCCTTCATCACTCACCCTTACTGGGAAGAAAAGCAATTCAATATAGGTTTTACGTGTGTACATTTCCATAGTGGATATATTGTGAAAGACTCGCTATATTTCCCTCCATCCTATCCTGCCCCATCCCGTTCTATTTTCTGCTTTGACCCTGTCCCTTTTCAAGAGTGTGTGCTACTAACTACCCTCTCCCCCAACCTGCCCTCCCCTCCATCATCGCCCCTTGCATCCCCTTCCCCCCTACTCTCCTGCAGGGCAATATACCCTATTTAATGTGTATGTCATTCCCTCCCTAAGCCAAAATCAATGAGAGTAAAGTTGACTCATTCTCTTTTGCCTTTCTGTTCTTCCCCTCCATTGCAAGAGTTTCCCCTTGCCTCTTCTATATGTGATAATTTACCCCATTCTGCTGTCTGTCTTTCCCCATGTCCTCTCATTATATCCCTCTCTCCTCTCTCAATTTCATCTTTTAAGTATCATCTCTTCCTATTAAATTTATCCTGTGCCCTCTGTCTATACACACACATACATACACACACATTTATATTCCCTTCACCCATCCTCATGCTGAAAAATGTTTCATAAGTTATAATTATCATTTTTCTATGTAGGCATGTAAATAGTTCAGCTTTGGTAAGTTCCTTATGATTTTTTTCCCTGTTTACCTTCTCATGCTTCTCTTGCTTCTTGCAGCTGAATGTCAAATTTTCTATTCAACTCTGTTTTTTTTTCATCAAGAAAGCTTGAAAGTCCTCTATTTCACTGAATGACCATATTTTCCCCTGAAACATTATACTCCATTTTGCTGGGTAGGTGATTCTTGGTTTTAATCCCAGCTCCTTTGACCTCCAAAATGTCATATTCCAAGCCCTTTGATCCTTCAATGTAGAAGCTGCCAGATCCTGTGTTATCCTGATTGTGTTTCTACAATATTCAAATTGTTTCTTCTTGGAAGCATGTAATATTTTCTCCTTGATCTGGGAACTCCGGAACCTGGCTATAATATTCCTAGGTGTTTTCTTTTGGGGATCTTTTTCAAGAGCTAATCAGTGAATTGTTTCACCCTCTATTTTGCCCTCTGGTTCAAAAACATTGGGGCAGTTTTCCTTGAGAATTTCTTGAAGGATGATTTCTAGGTTCTTTTTTTGATCATGGCCTTCAGGTAGTCCAATAATTTTTAAAGTATCTCTCCTGGATCTCTTTTCCAGGTTAGAGGTTTTTCCAATGAGATATTTCACATTGCCTTCTATTTTTTTTGGATCTATTTAATAGTGTCTTTATTTCTCATAATGTCATTAGCTTCCATTTGCTACAAAGTAATTCTGAAGGATTTATTCTCTGCAGTGAGCTTTTGAGATTCATTTTCCATCTGGCATTTTTCTCCTCATTGGCTTAGCGTCTTTTGCCGTTTGAGTTAGTCTATTTTTTAAGGTGTTATTTTCTTCTTCAGGTTGTTGACTCTCTTTTCATGATTTTCTTGCATCATTCTCATTTCTCTTCCCAATTTTTCCTCCACTTCTCTTATTTGGTTTTTAAAATCCTTCTCAAACTCCTCTGTGGCAGTGGTTTTCAACCTCTGGGTTATGTTCAATTTGTAACAATGAAAATACATCCTGCATGTCAGATATTTACATTACAATTCATAACAGTAGCAAAATTACAGTTATGAAGTAGCAACGAAAATAATTTTATGGTTGGGGGTCACCACAACATGAGGAACTGTTTTTAAGAGTTGTGGCATTAAGAAGGTTAGGAACCACTGCTCTATAGCCTGTAACAAGATCATATTTTTCTTGGAAGATTTTGGTGCAGGAGTTCTGAATTTGTTGTCTTCCTGCCATTCCATGCTTTGATCCCTTTTCCCCCAAAAAAGGAATCTAAACTTGAATTTCTGTGCTTGCTTTGCTTCCTTTGCTTGCTCATATTGCTACTTAATTACTTAATTTATGAGCTTTTTGCCACAGTGGAAATCTGCTTCCATAGAGAAGAGCTTTGTCCCAAATTGCTGGGTTTTTTGCAGCTACCAGAGCTGTTAGTTGAGTGCCCTTTGAAGCCACCATAGACTCTGGCACCTGGTCACACACCCCAGGACCTCCACTCAAGACATCAATACAGATGTAAGCAGGTTAAAGCAAGAGTGATTAAACCTCATAGTGGTCTCTTGTTCCCCCTACAATCTCCAGGCCAGGAGCTCTGAAACAGCTATGTGGAGGCGGCTGCACAGCCACCACACCTGAGCTGATTCCCCCTTCTGTGAGCAGAGGCTGGACCACACTCTGGGGCCCCCTATTCCCAAAGTCTCCTCACCTCTTACTTTTTCTTTTTGACATTTATGAGTTAATAATTCTGGAAACAGCCACAGTTGCTGGTGACAGACTCTTCAGTAGCCCCTCTAGCTGAGGCTGATCGTTGACTCCCTGGGGCTAAAACCTCAACCTCCTCTGTTCCCTGTGTGCTGTGATGAACCTTTCCTGTCTGCCTGCTTGGCTGCTTTCAGCAGAAGCTTTGTTTCTCTGTCACTTTGTGGGTTCTGTAGCTCTAAAGTTTGTTTAGAGTCATATTTTGTAGGTATTTGGTGTGGTTATGGGGGAAGCCACAGAGTGTTCTTTCTTCTATTCTGCCATCTTGGCTCTGTCCCTGTGGATTAATTATTAACCTGAAATTTACTGGTAGTAAGCCTCTTAGTGATGAAAATATAGTCTACATTTCCAGATCCATACTCAAACCTTTCTGGTTTTGGTAGGACTGGCCAGAGATTTTGCTCTTTTGCATATAATAAATAGTCTTGGAGATCCCAGGTATACTTCCAAACCTCAATAAGGCACTAAAGTAAAACTTTGCATAATGAATTGGTACACATTATTTAAAATCTGTAACCAAATAATGAGTTTGGTACCTGAGACCATATAAGAACAACTACTAAGAGACTTTTGCAATGTTTCCAAAATATACTTTATGCATAAAATGTAGCTAGCAACATAGGTTTTATTAGAATGACAGTTACCCAATGAATACCACCTGCTTAACTTTGAACCTAATATTTACTGTAAAAGAAACAATGGCAGTTTTAGGAGAAAAATGCTTTATGGGGGAAAAAATGTATCCTTGCAGTAATCCAAAACTGGTTGGGTCTCAAAAATAATTTGGTCAAATGTTGCACTACTGCCAAAATTTCCACTTGCCTAGATCCCTAACTTCCCCCTCCTTTTTCTTTTAGTTCTTTCCCACTGCAATGTCCAAAGTGGAAGCCTATTTTCAAACAAGAGACTCAACTGTATATTTCCTCTCACCTTTATTCATCTTGTCAAATCACAAAAACAAATAAGGACCCATGAGCTGGCACAAAACTATAAAACAATATTCTTCCAGCAATGCTTTATGCTTGAGCCATTCTCTAACACGGTCTCTGAAGATCTGAGGTTAAAGTAATTCAAAGTACTGAAGCAATCAATAAGCATTTAATAGGAGATTATTGTTTGATAAGCAGTAATGATGTAAATAAAGGCAAAAACAGACCCTGTCCTCCGTCAGATGGTGGGATTTGACCTCAGTCTTTAAGGAAGCCAGGAAAACTAAGGCAAAGATGAGGTGATGCTATCTAGGCATGCGATATGAGATGGAGGACAATATGCTACAAGCAGGGAGAAGGCAATTATCACTAGGGCCTAGAAGGGAATGAAGTATCAGAAAACTGGAAAAGTAGGGAGTGTCAAGGCTATAAAGAGGTTTAAATGCCATTCAGAGCATCTTATATCATGAACAAACTGGAATATATCACCAATTGAGAAGTACACAGGAGAAATATTAAAGAGAACAGGCTAATTACATTACAAAAGTCAAGGATAATCCACTGTCAGCCATTTGCTATCTGGTATGCATAAAATGTCATGATATGTAGAGAAAGGCCCTGCAACTGTTAGATGGAAGCCTAGTGGGTGATTTATGGGATGACTTAAACAAGAATAATAACTGTAATTATTAGCTGCCCATTTACTTTGCTTTCAGATATCACACCCATCATAGAGTGTCTATGGGATGTTCTAAATCTGTTCTTCAGTGACTTCAAAGCTAGTTTGTACTGGTTAGTTCCTTTATAATTTATTGTGTGAGGGAAAAGGAATGCTGATAGCTTGCGTAACTCCCAACTGCGGTTGTTGCTTCTAAATGACTCATGGAGACTGGGCTAGTTGGACTGAACAAATAAAAATTCTTGTTTATTACTCTTTGCCATGAATTATTCATTATTGTTGCTAAATAGCCAATTCAATAATGTCTTATTCTTCATGATCCCTTTGGAATTTTCTTGGCAAAGATATTGGAGTGGTTTGCCATTTCCTTCCACAGTTCATTTTACAGATTAAAAAACTGAGGCAAACAGGGTTAAGTGACCTACCCAGGGTCACATAGCTAGTATCTGAGGCTAAATTTGAACTCAGCACTTCATGCTTCCAGGCCCAGCACTCTATCTGGTGTGCCACCTACCTGTAATGAAATGAAATAAGTGTTGTTAAAGACTTGAAATAACTAATAGCAGTACATCCCCAGTTTTCAAATATGGACCAATGTAATGCTAGTTCTTCCTCACTCTTGTGGAGTTTCTTATTCCATTTCATGATAGAATCCCAAGGTATTATCATTGATTCTCTATGTAATGAAATGTTTCTATGATGAAAGAAACAGAAAATATGAAGAATTCACAGAAACATTGAAGCCACTTATTCAGAGCAAAGTAAGAAGAACAAGGAAAATAAAATGCAGAATAACTATAACAGTGCAAAGGAAAGCCAAAAAAAAAAATGAATACTTGGTAATCATGAGCAAGGTTGGCCCCAGAGGTAAGTTGAGAAATTCGATCTCCCATCATAACTGCAGAGGTGATGAACTGAAAGTGAGTAATAATTGAAATACAGATAGCCTCATTCATTATGCCTTAAAGATTTGTTTTAATGTGTTATTTCAAATCCCCTATTCCTCTATTGATTATCTTCAATTTATTCTCTGTATATAATGTTTGTGCATAATTGTTGACATTTTGTCTCCCCTATTAGACTGTAAGCTATTCAAGAGTAAAGAGTAGCTGTTGTCTTTCTTTTCAACCCCAATACTTAGCACACTGCCTAGCAGAGAGTGAGCATTTAGTGAATGTGGGTTTTTTTTGTTTGTTTTTTGTTTGTTTTTTTTTATGATTGAATCACTAACTATTGAATTTTTTTTAAAACCAAGGAGTGGTTTATTGGGTATAATAGGAAGGAGAAATATGTTTGGGAATTAATATTATATAAAAGTAAAAGGTATCAATAAAGCTTTTTTTCTCAAAACAAAGTATGTTAACTACCATTTTCTGAGTGCTTTATTCTGCTTTTGGGACATGGCTTCAATAAGGAGGATCCAGTGAAGGAATCAATGGAAAAAAACAACAACAACTAATCTGTCAATATCTTCTTCAGCATCTCTTTTTCTATGCTCACCTTGAATTTTAAAGAGCTTTATGTTTCATTAGGTGTTATCTGAATTTCCTTTCTCTTATAATATTTAAAATAATCTGTAATATTTTTTTTGTATTTGATAGTCATCCTTTCTTCTAATTTAAATATCTTTTTTGTTTATCTGTTTGTACTCCAGGGTTTTAACAGAACTTTCTTCTATTTGAAATCTTTATTATTTTAACCTTTTGCACCCTTTTATCCTGTTGTCATTCACTTTCTGACTTCTTCCCCTCTGATGCATAGACTACTTTCTTCTCCAGTAGGGCTAGATTTTAAAGCTGTCTATGTCTCTTTCCACCTTGGGGAAGTTACTTTTCACCAGTCATAGTTGCTTTCCCTTCTTTTTGTGGCATAGGAATGGTACCAGGAATTTTGATGAAGGGACTTAGTTTAATTTTAATATTTGATAATTCAATGAACATTTGTTAATCACCTGCTATGTATATAACACTGTGCTAGTTGGTGAAGTTACAAAAACAAAAAAAGTACTGAAGGAGGTTACATTCACCTAGGGAAATGCCTGTAAATAAAGAAGCAAATATTAGATAGATATTTTTAAAAAGTAATATAATTTCAGTGCTATATATATAATTGGGGGCATCATAAAAGTCCTTGTGTAGAAAGTTGGAGCTAAGTTGTTCCTTGCATACATCTAGGGATTTTATGAGGGAGAAGTGAGGAGAGAGCTCATTCTAAACCTGGGAGACAATTAAATGTATGGGTGCATGGGAGTAGGAGATGGAATGTCAAACAATGGAAGCTTTAAAGCTACTGCAGGGAGAAGCTGCCAGGCTAAAAGTTTTGTTTCTTATCCTTGAGGCATTTAGGAAACTTCGGAAACTTTTGAGTGTGGTCAGGATTTGGGTTTGATGTCTGTTTTAGGCATATCAATTTGGCAGCTGCATGAAAGATGGATTGTAGAGAAGAGAGACTGAAGGTTGGATAAATTTTTTCCTTAATTTAATAATGTTATAACTGATTTTGTGTGACAAATATTAGGATTCTCTAAATATGTAGAAATTGAATCATACTTTGATGAAACAGACTATTCAGGGTAAAGTTAAACAGAACTGAATATTAGATTTATTAGAGAAATATTTCGATTCTTTATTATTCAACCTAATAGCATCAAGATAGCAAGAATTTATTAAGCACTTGCTACTTGCCATACCTTGAGCTGAATGAAGATGATATAAATACATGCAGAGAGATAGGCAAATCTCTACCATCAAAGAGCTTACATTCTAAGGAAGGAAGACGACACAGAAAAGGGAGGTCAAAATGTGTTGTAGAGGGAAAAGGAAGGGCAGAGGATGCTGGATGTGTTTCCATCCAGAAGTTCAAAAGCACAACCAAGATGAGAATCAAGGTTATCCTGCTAGGCCCATCTCCAAAACTGAGACCCTAAGAGACAGACACCAACAGAGTAGGGGCAAGCATGGCAAAAGGATCTTCTGATTGAACTTGGTTAAACTTTTGGATCCACTTTTGAATAGAATTTCTTCTAGATGAGTGCTTTTTAATAATTCATCTAAATTTCTTGTTCTTTTCTCTTTTCAGTCAACCAAAAGGAGGAAATATATAACCAAAATGACATTTTAAAGGATTTACATTGTTTTAGAATTGACTGTATATTGTTCCGCTTTACAGCCACAGAGGCCTTCGTGTCTATCCTGTGGTAACAATTTTTATTTTTAATGTTTCAAGTGAAATCTGTGCCTTTAGTATCCCTGTTTATTCAGTGTCTCAGAATCTAAAAAGTCCATGGCATTTTAAAAAAATTCTAAGTATTTAAGTTCATTAACTTCTTTTAAAATTTGATCTTTGTCATTATCTTTAACAATCATGTTATTTTATTCATGACTAGGACTTTATGCTGGTCATCACTGGGGGTGGCCTTTGGCCAAGAGAAAAGTTATTAATGGGGGGCATTTATCATCCTTATATTTTCCACCATTTTCTGACAGATTTGGGTTATAAGAAGGGTAGAAAATGGGATTTTTCTTGTAGCTCCTCAAAAATCCCTCAATATGTAGTATCTTTAGAATGTGGCAAGGGTAGTGACATTTTTCAAAATAACAATGAAAAGGTTTCATTTTATACCTTTGTTTTTTAAATGCCAATTCCATTTCTAATCTGTCATATTTAAATTGGTCTTCAGCTTTCAGTTTAGATTTGAAAAACAAGTATATAATCATGAGGCTTAAAAGTCTAATGATAGTTGATGTTTATATTGCTTTACAGTTTAAAAGACATTTTCTTCAGAACACTCCTTTCAGATAGGAAATAGATGTGTTGTTATGCCCATTTTTACTGAGGAGGAAACTGAAGTTCAGAGGCATTATGATTTGTCAAAATCCAAGGTCAATAATAAGTGTTAGAGTTAAGTCTATAACCTAATTAACCTGAATTCAGTCCCAATGCCTTTTGCCCTACATTAGGTTTCCTTTCATTGTATCATCTTTAAAATCTCATAATTCATCTACCATACCTCCATGTAGAGTTTTACTTAAACCAATAGATATTCATGTATCTTTCTCTTCACACATTTAAATTTCTTTTAGTCTCTTTCTGTAGTTGTGGGACTTACAGAGTATTTGCAAAAGAACCAAGTAGGCCAGAAATGTGTAAAAAAAGAGATATATTTTCATTCCTACAAAAAAAAAAAGACTTAAAAGCAAGTACCTGGGGGCAAAGTCAAGGGAGATGAAGTAAAAATGCAAGTTTTCAGGACCAGGAATATTACTGGATATCAATTACCATACTGAAATAACAAGAGCCTCAGGTATGTAGTCTTTAGGACACAGTAGCAAGAAGAAAATGGATTCAGGAATGGTGTCTGGACACAAGTAACTCAGAGCTGGTACACCTAGGTTATCAAAACTTCTTTCATTTTTGCCTAATCAATATGTAGGCCTTCCAGGGTCCTGTAATTTCCATAAATCTGTAGCTTGATGAGGCACACAAGGTCATAGATTTTATATTGAGGAGGTGGGGTTTTGCTTCCATGTATATTTTTATTTCAAGTCTGATCTTTGATGGTGTGATGGGAATCTGAAGATCTTCCCTGCCCCTACACCCTTTGCTTAAGTGGCTTAAGGGGCTCTGAGAACCTTCCCCTATTTGAAAATATACTCTGTTCCCTAATAGGCTGAATGTGGTCACATGGAGCCTGTGGTAGGAGGCTTGTTCTTCAGGAATGCCATGCCTTATTACTGTGTGATTGGTCACTGGGTCAAGAGGGTTGTGACATTCTCTGAGCCAGGGGAAGACTATATATACATGCCCTGATGTGAGGTTTTGCTTTGGGGCTCACTTTGAGAAGAGTTGTGTGATTTGGCCAGACAAGACTCTGGGAAGCCGTTGAGCCCCCCAGCTTTGAAAAACCCAGATGTTGGTGCTTCCTTCTCTGGTAACTGAATAGGTATGGATGTGATGGTCAGATGACTGGAAGCCCATCTGCTGATCTGTTTCTTTGACTGCTTGTAACTTCTGCTTGTGACTTGTTTGAATTCTATTTGTATTCTTTGAATTTCAGGATGCTGACTTTTTCCCCTGAGCTAGGTAAATGATATGTGTTTGATTGATTAAAGTGAGACTGTTAACCCATTTTTAGTTGCTTTCATTTAGAAAAGCAGGTCTAAAAACCTGTGCTAGCAGCCATCCTGGGTATACTAGGGTGCTTGTGATACAGATGCCACCAGCAGTGGCATTCCAGGGTTTTGCTGGTGAATCTTACAGGGAAAAGGAGCACAGTGTGAGCATATTTCTAGAAAAGCAGGAAGAAGGACCTAGGGCAATTTTGAGGGCTAGCAGAGAAGGCCAGAAGCCAGAGGTTTGTAGGGTTATTGTAACCGGAATGTGTCCTCCAGGAAGGATATGAATTAGGAGATTCTTTTATGGTAAGCACAATAACTAGGTTAGTTTGTCTGTAAGTATCTCTAAGCTCTGAGTCTTCCCATGCCCTGCTTTTTCCCAGAACCTAGCATTGAAGGGATGTCAGGAAGATCCTTCAATAATAGTGGCATTAAGCAAGTTAGATTTTTTTTAAAGGAGGAAATGTTATAAACATATATCTCAAGCATGCAAGAAAAAGTCATAGATTAGTTTTAATCAAGTAAAGATGATCTGATGTGGCCTTGGAAAAAGGAGACAACGAATGATGGGAAATCCTAGTCAAAGAAAGTCAGCATTAAAGATTATAGTGTGAGCTGCTGGGTGGTGCCATAGATAGAACACCAGCCACAGAGTCAAGAGGACTTGAGTTCAAATCCAGCCTCAGACATTTGACATTTACTTGACTATGTGTCCTTGGGCAAGTCATTTAACTCCAACTGCCTAAAAACATATAAAGATCATGGTGATGAACTTACAGTACATAATATTATTTGTTCAAATGTCCTCTTACTTTAAATTATGAACATATGGACATATTATGTACATATGTACATGGATATGGACCATACATGTCATAAGATGACTAAAAATAACTAATTTGCATGACCCATTTAGTGAGGCCCGCTTTTGAAGGAGTGTGTGTGTGTGTGTGTGTGTGTGTGTGTGTGTGTGTGTGTGAAAAAGAAGGAGAGAGAGAGAGAGAGAGAGAGTGGAGAGAGAGAGAGGAGACTTGGGAAAGAATGAAATATGGGATGGGAGTATGGATGATTGGTAAGGAAGGAATGTCATAGAGAGAGAAATATAAGGGAGAATGAGGAGAAATTTCATGTATTACTTCTGAGAAGCTGAATTGACATATAAGCAAAACTCACACCCTGTTATATTTCTAAACTGAGGTATGAAGGAAAAGAAAGTATCTCAGATGAATCTTTGAAAGTAATAAAAGGAAGCCATAATTGCAATACAGGCTCAAGATCTAACATTCTCAAACATTAATTAGGAATCTACCTTGTGCAAAGCTAGGAACAGCATTGTACAATACATAGAGTTTTGCAATTAGAGAGAAGACCTAGGTTCAAATAATGCCTCCAATTCTTAATAGGTATGTATGAAGAAGACAGTCATTTAACCTCAATGAGGCAGAGGAATCTTGCTAAGTCTTATAAGTTAATAAGTTTCAAACACACTACAATTTGTTGGCAGAGAAAGATGCCACACTGACAAAATCTCACGTCCCTGCTCAGTAAAATACATTGTAATTGAGAAAAATATGAAGTTCAAGAAGAAGTACATTTCCATACATACAATAAGAGAACTTATTGTTTATGAGAGAAATATATCTAAGTTTCCAAAGGAGACTTCTTCATAGGCTATCCCACCTTTGAAAAATTCTTAATCTCAGGAATTTTCCCATTTTATATATCCTAAAATATCTATAATAAATGCGCTTCTTTCATTTATCTAAATACAAAATCAATTTTAGTTTTCCCTTGTGTTCTACAAGGATGGAGATTTAAAAATTTTTTGATATCATATCCTTTTGTTTCAAACATATCCTTTTCAGTCATGTTATGCTTTCTTGATCTGATAACTCTTACTTCTTCCCTATTCCTATTTAGTTTAGTAATAGTCACAGATAGCCAGCGTTCCAACTTCCAGCAAGAGTCTAGAATTATTCAAAATATAAAATCTCCGAGGAAAACATACTGGAGCCTTACACAAAATTATTTTTAAACAAAGTCATTTCCTTTAGGTCTATGAAAATGGCTATATATGCTTCATTCTTTCAAATATAATAAACATATTTATTTTCAAAGTATATGTAAAGTCAATTGTATAAAATCCATTGCATTTATAATATTTACTTATGGTTTGGTCATTTTTCCTCTGTTAAAACATAATATGTTTCTCTGTCTTCATCATCCTTCCCCATACTCTTTAACTGCATTGAAAAAATACTCATTAATTATCCTTATTCCCTGTCTTGAGAAATCAACATTTAATCCAAAGAGATGAATTGCAAATGGTGGACATTCAGGTCTTTATTTAGATGCCTGGGTGGGAAAGATTAGCTTCTTCATTTTTTTTCTTCCTCTAGTCACATTTCTTCAAACTAGTCTATTTTCAAAGCAGAGTAGCATAGACCTATCACTTTTATGTCTGAATGGACTACCATACCTGGTAATGTGAAGATAGGAAGCCATTTGGGGACTGAATTAAGGAATACAAAGCACAAGGTTATGACTGTTGGAAACACATTCTAAGCCTTATTGCGCTTCCATCCAAAATTCTCAGAGTATATCTTTTTGGTTTTTTAAGACTACTTGAAATTGAACTGACTGAATCCATTCCTAATACATATTTTTAATGAGAACAACTCATTCTCTAGACTTACTTTATTAAACTCTAAAATAAGTGCTGTGGACTGGATAATGGCTGCCTCATGAAGACATTTTTCATCTAAAGTTTCATAGTTTATTAAATGAAAGCTCTCTAATTCATAAGCCAACTTCTATACAGTTACCAATAACAAACTGTAGTAACCATAGACAGATATTTTAGAGTGAATGAATATGGAATTAAATTAGCCATTAAATGACCTGATTATATTAGAAACTGACTTTCCCTTTATGCATATTCCTAGGGTCAGACAGGTTGTCTACACATAAATCAGTTAAAAGAATAATCATCTGAATTATCTAAATTAGTTGTTTTGAGTATGGTAGTGGGGGGGGGAGGATAGGGATGATGGAATTAAATTAAAAATTCAAATAATTCCTCTTTGACTAAAATGGGCTCTTTATTTCCTACCCTTCAACCCCAGCCATAGTGTATTATTCCTAAAAATCCTTAATCATCTATTAAGGACTATAAACTGGGAACTTTATCAAAGAAGACTTTGAGATTTCAATTATAAAATTATTTTCAGTAATTTCTTTTGAGTTTTCAGTTAAATTTAATTTCTATTAAATTCAATTATATTTTAATTCTGATGGTTCTTAACTGCTAGGCAAAGGGCAATTGCATTGTGCACTTTTATTTGCATCCTACACTTTTCTCTGTAACCTTTTTAATTAATTTTATTTCCAAAATACTTCTTCCATCAGTCTTTTTAAACAAAGACTGGAGTATAAAACAGACACACACGTATACATACACACATTTACAGAATACAGTAGGAATAGTGGGTATGGGAAAGAAAAGAGAAGGGAATAAGCATTGCATTGTACTATATGCCATGGCACTTTGCTAAAGTGCTTCACAAATGCTATTGTATAGAGGTTATTAAAAGGCTTTCCACTTATACATGGAAACAAAGCAGAAAAGATTATCTCCTTGTAATACTTATCTCTTACAATGAACATTCCTGAAGCAGTTTGGAGCTACCCTGGTAAGTTTTCAGTTGTACAGAACCCCTTTGATCTCTATTGATCTCTGTCTCTAAACATATCTCTGTCTCTGTCTTTTTTTGTCAACAAGGATTTATAAAGCATTACTGTCTCTATGCATATTTCTTGTAGTGGATAATAAATCTATTTAAAATGGTAAATATCAAAATAAATGGATAGAAGACTTCAGAAGTTTTTAGTTGATAGAGCAAAGGGAGATTTAGCTACTTGGGTGTTTTCTGTCTTCAAAAGGTTTCTCACTTCAATTCATGTTGATTTTTTGCATTTGGCTGTTTTGCCCTGCCAGATCCCATGGTAGAGGCTTATAAAGGAAAAGAGAAAGGAGGAAGAGGTGTTAAGACATAAAGAGAAGGATTAAAATTCATCCCACAGTGTTTATGGCTAGCTATATATACACCTTACAATAAAACTTTGAAAAAGCTATCAAAATTGTTACCTAAAAGAAATTATTTTCTGTCATGCTTCATTCTTCTGAGAAAGATGTAACTTTTATCAGCCTTTTAGTCCTGATAGCCTTGTCTGCTATATTTTTCCCTTCTTTAAGTTGTTACATTCTATTCATTAGCCATAGAAAAGGGGTGCCAAGCATAAAAGGATAAATAATATTGCTTATATTAATGAAAAAGTAGAAAAAGCTGAGTTGTTGGGTGAGATTTTCTAGCTATAGTGAACCATTGTCATAGAACAGGAAATTCAAATTAATTCAATCATTTAATTCCATTCAGAATATTCTTAAGTGTTTACTATGCACAATTCATAGTGTTTATTTAGAAATTAGGCTTACAAAAATCTTGAAGCTGTAATAAGATGCATTAAACATTTGAGCAAAGCAGCAACTCTGCCTGCTTAAGGTCCTGAAGTAAATAGATCTCAGAGAATGATGGATCTGAACTATGCCAGTTGACTTGGCTCTGTAGTGTAATGGAAAGGACACTGCATTTGGACTTAAAGACAGATTCAAATCAATGGCTCTGCAATTACTCTAGATTGGGAAACTCAAAATGTTTTAATCTGTAAAGATAGATTGGACTAATTTCATCCATGCAAAAAGATCTTATTAATCACCTACTATGTTTACAACACTGAGTTAGGTTATGGGATTATCAAAAAAAAAGCAGAAAAACAACCTTTGCCCTAAATTCTTCTGGAGGCTGAGTAACACAATGGATAGGATTGGAGTAGTGTTCTGAAAGTAGAGTCAATAAGACATGAGTTCAAGTTCAAGTTCAGACACCCTCAGTAGGACCCTACACAAGTCATTTTACATCTGTTTGCCTCAGTTTCCTCACCTGTAAAATGAGGATAATAGCAGTACCAACCTCCTAGGGTTGTGAGAATAGAGTTATATTTGTAAAGAACTTAGCTCAGGATATTTAATATAATAAGTTATTAAAAATATTTCTTTCCTTCCTTCTAGGAAATATTAGAATATTTTAATAGATAATTAAAATATATTTTGAAGAGGACAATAACAAGATGCAAGAAGACTTCCTGTAGGAAGAGAAATCAAAGTTAAATCTTAAAGGAGGCTGAAGGTTTTAAGAGGTAAAGATGAACAGGGAGTATATTCCAGTTATATTGCATGGGGGCAGGTTATAGAATGCTGAGTCCTTGTGATTGTGGATCACTTCGATTGGAATGTAATGTGCATGAAGGAGAGCAAGATACAGTAATTAAGGAAATATAGGCTAGATCCAGGTAGTGAAGAGTTTAAAATGACAAGCCGAGGAACATATATTTTATCTGAGAGAAAGAAGTGAGCCACTGAATATTCTTGAGCAGAGGAACGATACAGACTGAAGCACCTTAAAATGTAATTGTGAAAGTGTGTGGGTTAGAAAACCGCACTTACTAAATCAAAGGAATGTAGAAGAGAGCTTTGGGTGGACAGGAGTTTTCATTCTTTTAAAAATACCCTGGGCGGGGAGAAATCCCTCCCCACCACATGTCCAAAGGAAAAGAGAGAAGCCCCCTCCAGGAGCTTTCTTTTAAAAGACTTGAGAGTCATAAAAAGTCATAAAAGTACATTCTTTTGGTCATACTTAACTTCTATTGGGTGGGAGCAAGGGTACAGATTCCACGCAGGTAAAGTCAAAGGGTCTCTGTCTTGTCATTGGAGGAGGGGCGGAGTCTCATTTAGGTGCAAATTTAAACAAAGAAAAGTTCATCCCCCTGTCCCACTCACCTTTTGCTTGAGCAAAAGGCGGGGCGCACAGTCTTACATTAGAGAAGCAACTCCCGTAGGATTTCATCCTTACCCTATTCCCAAACACAAGTTCTGGTCCGCCTCTCCTAGCCCACAACAAAAAGTCTCCATCTGGCAATTAAATGAAACTGGTCTACTTCTAGCCCACTCTAAACAAAGGTTCCGATTTGCATTCTAATACTGCGTGTTTGGAGAATCTCAACTTTAAAAGCTTCTCATTCAAAAGGTTTGACAAAATAAATAAAAATATAGTTTCCTGTTACACGAGCACAAAGATGGTAAATTAGAAAATTTCTCCAATAACCTTTCAAACCTCTCCTAAGCAAAAATTATGCATAAAAAAGAGAGCAACTTCAGCTGTTTCCATGGTCTAGAACTCCTCGAATCCAAAAGCAGGATAAAAAAAATTTCCAAACCCAGGAACTGATGAGTGCTGACTCTGAGTTCATTTAGCCCCTGTTATGGGAATCTGAAGATCTTCCCTGTCCCTAGGCCCTTTGCGAAAGTGGCTATGTGACTCTGAGAACCTTCCCCTATTTGAAAGTATACTCTGCCCTTTAATAGGCTGAATGTGGTCAAGTGGAGCCTGTGACGGGAGACTTGTTTTTTGGGAATGCCCTTGCCTTGTAGCTTTGTGATTGGGCAGTGGGTCAAGAGGGCTGTGACATTCTCTGAGCCAGGTGAAAGCTATACATACACACCCTGATGTGAGGTTTTGCTTTGGGGCTCCCTTTGAGAAGAGTTGTGTGATTTGGCCAGACGAGACTCTGGGAAGCGGTTGAGGCCAGATGTTGGTGCTTCCCTCTCTGGTAACTGAATAGGTAACTCATATAATGGTCAGATGCTGGAAGCAGTCTGCTGATCTGTTTTTTCTGTTTGTTTGTAACTTGTGTTTGTAACTTATGTTTGCATTCTCTGAAGTTCAGAGTGCTGACTTTTCCCCCTGAACTAGGTAAATGATATATGTTTGATTAAAATGAGACTGTTAACCCATTTTGAGTTACTTTCCTTTAGAAAAGCAGATCTAAGAAACTGTGCTAGCAGCCACTCTCGGTGGTATGCTAGGGTGCTTGCTGATACAGCCCCCCACCCTCCATCTCCCATGATGTTGGCAGTCAGGCTGCACTAGCAGAGGTAAGAACATGACACAGTCTTTCACCAAAACCACTGCTGCATTCAGTTCTTTCCTTCTTCCTTACAGAGTCATATTCTACCAACCATGAGGAAAAGAGTCTGGCATCTAGCCAGAGCTAGTTTTGACCAAAGAAATGTCAATCAGGCAGAGACCTAGGCTGATGAACCACAAAATGTCAGTCTTTCAAGGAGACACTTTGAGATCCATCCCCCAGGGCAATCACAATCAGAGGGGAGACAGAAAGTGAGCTATAAGGAGAATGAGATAAAAAGATGAAATTGCAAAAACTTTCTGAAAGAAGAAAAGTCAAAATCCTTCAACATAAATATGTAAATCAACAGGAAAAAACAACAGCAAGCAATATGGCCTACAGATCTAGGAAATGAATTCAGGCATTTATCAATAAATATTCTAGTTGGAAAAAGGTAGGATCCAACACATAAGACAGAGGACCCTTTGAATTTGAGGAGAATGTGTATTATTTGTCAATCATGCCCAATGTTTTAATGAAGAATTATGTGATTAGAAGTTGCTTGCCTCCAGAACCTTAGCTGACCTCAGTAACTCTCCAGGAATGCCAGAGATGGCTACAATGAATTTTGGGTTCCCCTAGGTCCTGGATCCACCCAAAGTATTATTATTTTGTATCTCCATACCCAGAACTTATTGAGAGTTCACCCAAGCTTGTGATTTGGGTTCCCTTCATTCAATTCTTGTGTGATGCATATATTAATGCCTTTGACAAGATCCTATGTAATGCAAATCTTCCAGAACCTGGATAGAGGGAACCACACTTCCTTTCTGGCTCGCTCTTTTCTATCAAACAACCTAATAAATTTGTTTTTAAAACTATTTCAGATTTTGGAATTTGTTTTCATGAGAAACAATATAGTGTAAAAAGTGGGATCTCTTGTTGGTTACCCTGATCCAAACAGCAAGGATCTTGGAGATCATGGAAACTTAACTAAATCTTTTTTGGATTTTATATATGAACATGGGTGGGATCCAACCAGGAAGAGAGTAAATTAAAAACAACAAGTACCTGATGTGTCCCTTTGGATTCAGGTTTGGACAAAGTCTGAGCCCTAACTCTGGGTGTCCAGAAAATTAAGGTGCTATGCTTTGCCTTAGCCTAAAGAACAATTCATCCAGTGTTAGAATTTACCAGGCCAGCCTAATAGGCCAACAAGTCATCTCTTTGACCTAATCACTCAAGGGCCTGGTAAGCAGTTGCTTAAAAGAAAATGCTTAACATTAGGTTGGTGGTCCTCAGGTAGAGCATTTTTCCCTTTTTTTTTCTTTCTTTCTCCTCAACTTTCTTGTTTTCTTGTGATACCCTAGTGAATATGGGCATTAATTCTATATTTATTTATTTAAGATGACCTTATGTTAATAAGGGAAATTTGTATTTGGTAGACAATGAAGTACACCTTGATGAGTGTTTCTTCTCCCAAAATTCTGTAGTGCACACAACATCTTATTTACCTTGGAGAATTTTGAAGTCAAGCCCACAGTGTCAAGTCTGGTAACAAATGACCAATGAGTCACAGAGGTTTTGTAACCACTGTTAACTCCCAAAATACCAAAAAGCTCACACGGGTCAAAAGCAAAAGACTTTCTTTATTCCATTGGGGGAGAGATATTCGTCACGTGTTGGGGCCTACTCTAGCGGGAGAACCAATGTATTGGGGCTAAATCTTGACTTATGTATTTATGGCTAGACAAAGAATCAAACAAGTGTAGTATAGCAACAGTGGGGAGGTACAACAGCAATAGCAAGGCAAGGTTGTCTAGTGACAAAACATCCATTCAAAGCAGAAATTCATGTCTGGACCTGCTGGTGCTTGCCCAAACTTAGGAATCATCAGTTCTGTGATTTAGTTGCAGCAAAGTTCATCCAGATGGTGACCACAAAGGATTGTTGTTATGCCAAGCTCAGAGCATAGCTTGATTGCTAGACTTTAGCTCGGGAAAACAGATTATCTCATATAGTAAAATAAGAGAGGGGTGATCTTGGGTATTGACACCAGTGAGCCATAAAGACTTCTACGAGAAAGTACAGAAAGGGAGCTTAGAAGGATAGAGAACACTAATGTAGAAGTATCATTGCTAAAATAACTCTCCCAACTACTTGTAATATTCAGTAGGGGCTTACTTTCACTGACCTATAGATTAGAATTTCAGTGACAGACAAGGAACAAATTTTTGAAATTTTTTCTTTCTCTCTGCCACCACAACCCTGAGTGGATTGGAGATTATAGAGATAAAGATAGATAAGAAAAGGAAGGAAGACTTTTTCTTAGCTTGTAGAAATTTATATGGTATTACTAACTAATGTTAGAGAAATTATAATTTTTAAATGGAAAGTAACATATTTACTATGAATTTCTATATTACGATTTAAAGGTTTTTGTAACTGCTTGAACATCTTTTTTAGTTTTTTTGTTGTTTGTTTTTTGTTTGTTTGTGTTTTGAGGTTTACAGCAAAGATCAAGAATAAGTACAAAAAGCATGTATGGCTTCAGATAATTCTGGCCTCAGACACTTAACACTTACCAGCCATGTGACCTTGGGAAAGTCACTTAATTGTACTTCCTTCCCCTCTCCAAAAAGCAAAGACAAAACAAAAGAAAAAGCACATCTCTCTCCCCTTTCTAGACAACCATAGATGACATATATAGTAAAGTGGATGCTTCCATTAATTCCAAGTTATTTTAATGCTCTCTATTTGACATTATAACCCACCTTTCTGCTTCTGAAATGAAGCTTTTGCTAGCATGAGAATATTTAGGCTTTAAGGCCAAAAGGAAGGATTGTGGATTATTTTTCATATATTAATAATATTTGAATCTAAATTTCTATAATTAGAGTTTGCTTGTGTCTGGAATGTTGCCCTAAGCCCAGTAACTTTCTTGGAATGCTGGAGATAGCTGCAAAGAATTTTGGGTTCCCTCTGAGCCTGGATCTACCCAAAACATATCTCTTTGGGAACTTTACACCCAGGACTTGTTTTGAGTGCATTCACAGCTATGTTTTGGTTTTTTTCATGTGATTTATGTGTGACTCATATGACTTGTAATAGCTTTGTCAAATGACTTATGTTCAACTTGTGCATCAAAATGTGATATAATGTAAACCTTCTAGAACTTGAAGAGAGGGAACCATGATCCCCATGCCCACGCCCAGTTTGTTGTCCTCTACCAAATGACCTAATGAATTTAATTCTAAAATTATTTCAGCTTTGGGTCTTTGTTCAAACAATCAGCAAGAACATAAGACTACAATATGTTCCTAAATGGTTTAAAACGAAAATGAGAATTTTCAGTGCACAATTTATTTCCTGCTTGACAAAATAATGAGCATAATATAAAAACTCAAATATTTAATGGAAAGTTTCACCAAAGAAACAAAAGAGGTAATAATAGATTGGAAATATAAATACACTGAACTGAATGACAACATAGGAGGGAAGAAAAAAATCCAATATCTTTAAAAGAAAATATGCTCACTAAACAAGTAAAACATACTCAACTTGAAGACAGGGTATACAGAGGCAATCTAAAAATCATAAGCCTCCTGGAAGAAAAACAAGAAAATGAAGGGGAAAAAAAAGAACTTAACATCATCATGAAGGAAATAATAGAACTGCCTAGAACTTCTAAATATAGAAAGTGAAATTCCAAGAATTCACAGATGACCTTTTGGAAAAAACAAAACCAAAACCAGTAACAAAAACAACAGTAAGAAGGCTGCAAACTTCAAGAAACATAGTATTTTAAATTTAACATTTTAATTCAGAATCAACAAGTGCTGCAAGACATCAGGAGGAAGACCTTCAAATACAAAGAAAAAAAACATTCAATTATTGTGAAATGATTCTCATTTACTTCAAAAAGGAAGAGGGATAGAATAAAATGTTCCAAAGAGTGATGGGGTTCACAAAAAGTCAAGGGTGATGTATCCTATAAATCTAGCCTTAAGCATACAGTACAAAATATGACTGTTCAATAATAAAAGAGATTTTGAAACATTTTTAAAAAGAAAACCAGAAATTACAAGTTTATTTGCTTCTTGAACAAGCACAAACTACAGAAATACAGGAATAAATAAATGTAGCATGCCAGGAACATAAAAGAAAAGAAAAGAAACAGTGAGAATAGAGAGATCTGTGTAAAACTTTGTTCTAAAATGTACTCAAGAAGACAGAGGTACTGGCAGAAATCTAGTAGAGGTAATAGTAAAGAGATAGACAGAATGTATTATAGAATCTGAGAACATCACATCTATAAGTGAAAGTTTTTTTTTGTGGGACTGCATTGCACCACAGAAAGGTTCATGAAGTGTAAATTCACCCCATGATTATTTCAGATACTAGAAAAGAGGTAAAAGTGACCTCTGTGGTCTCAGAAAGAGAAGAACCACAGGGGAGTAGGTGAGGAGGATAGAGAAAAGAATTATCAAGAGAAGCAAAGGAAAGGAAGTCTTACTTTGGTGGTAGGAAAGAGTTCCACTGGCGAATGTTCCTCTATATGAAGAGAGTTGGGTGACAAAAATAGATTGACATTACACATGATGAGGGTTCCAAAAGATTAGAAAAGTTTACTTGTCCTAAGGAGATAGGGATGGGAAATTGAAACCTCATGGAGAAAGTGGCACATGGAGAAATGCAAGCACATGAACACATGGTAGAGTTGTGAAATTATAATAACATTTTGGGGAGAAATATGGAATTATTCAAATAAAGTGACTAAAATGTCCACACTCTTGTAAACAGAGACTGCATTGATCAGCTTATAAAATAAGCAAGCAATTGATAAGAAAAAAGTTCCTGCATAGTATTTCAAAACTTTTACAGAAGCACTTTCTGTGATAACTAAAAAATGGAAAGAAAATTGAGCTCATCAATTGGAGAATGACTAAACAAATTGTCGTACAGGAATGTGATAAAATATCATTGTGCTATAAGATATGAGGAGAGTAATGAATACAAAGAAACAAGGGAAAATCTTTATCAAATGATGCAGAGGAAATTTAGCAGAGTCAAGTAAACATGTACAAGGTAACTACAACTATTTAAATGCAAACAGAGACACAGGAAAAAAAAATCAAAAGTAAATGTAACAAAAGCATATCTGGCCTCACACATTTTAAAGCTGTGTGATCCTAGACAAGTCACTTAACCCTGTTCCACTATCTTCCCCAAAAAAACTAAATGAGATCACAAAGAGTAAGACAAAACTAAACAACACCAAAGGAACAGCTAGGTGATTCAGTGGCTAGCTAGAATTTGAGCCTGGAGTCAGGATGATCAGAGTTCAAATCCAATCTCAGACACTTAGTAGCTTGACCCTCTACAAGTCACTTAACCCTATTTGCCTCAGTTTCATTAAATATAAAATGAGCTGGAGAAGAAAATGGCCAACCATTGCATTTTTTTTTTGCCAAGAAAATTCCAAAACGAGTCATTTCACTCACAATAGCAACAAAAAGAAAATCATAAAGAATAGGTGTGACTCAAATTAAGAGATATGAGAAAACACCTACCCCCTTGATGTGGTGGGAGGTCTCTGGGTGTTAAATGTATGTATTTTCAGATTTTTTTTTGATGTATCAATCAGTTATGTTGACTTTTGATTTTTTTTCTTTCCTAAAAAATTACTGTTTGTTATATGGGGTAGCTCTCTGAGAAGGGAAGGAGACATATGTAGGATAACATGGTAATTTAAGAAATAAAAAATACCTATAAAAACCTATTTTAAAAATACTACATAAATACTACATTGATAATGTTAATTTATTTTTTAAAATCAATATTTGACCAACATGGATTATTATCTATTTAAAAATAAGAGTGACGTGGTCATACTTGTTCTCTTGCAAAGGTCATTTTGGGAGCATTGTGGAGAATATATTCATATAGCAGAGAATGGAAATAGAGAATCTTATCAAGAATCCATTGTAATCATTCCCAGGACAGCAAGATGTAGTGGAAAGAAAAATGAGAGTGATGCAAGAAATTCAGGAAAAAAAAGTCAACAGCTTGGTAATTGAAACAAACACACACACACAAGAAAATAATATCTAAAAAAACAGAATAGGCAAAATGGAAAAAAAGGCACAAAAATTTACTGAAGGAAAAAAAAAGCTCCATATAAAAAACTCCATATAAAGTAAGATGGGACAAATGGAAAAGGTGGTACAAAAGTTCTCTGAAGATTGGGGCAAATGGAAGTTAATGACTTTATAAGAAATCAATAAACAATAAAAACTAAACAAAAAATAAATAAAAAATAGAAGACAACATGAAATATCCCATTGGAAAAACAACTAACCTGGAAAATAGATCCAGGAGAGAAAATTATAAAACTGTTGTAAAGCTGAAAACCATGATAAAAAAGAAGCACCTAGAAATTATCTTTCAAGAAATCATCAAGGAAAACTGCCCTGATATTCTATAATCAGAGGATCAAATAGAAACTAGAAAAATCTACCAATCAACTCCTGAAAGAGATCCCAAAAGGAAAACTCCAGGAATTTTATAGCCAAATTCTAGAGCTCCAGATCAAGGAAAGAATATTGTAAGAAGCCAGAAAGAAAAGGTTCAAGTATTGTGGAGCCATGCTCAGAATAACACAAGATTTATCAGCTTTTACATTAAAGGACCAGAGGGTTTGTAATATGATTTTCTGGAGGGCAACAGAGTTAGGATTACAAGAATCAGATATCCAGCAAAAATTCAGTATAATTCTTCAGGGAAAAAATGGACATGACATCAATCATTCTTGATGGATAAAACAGAGCTAAATAGAAAATTTGACTTTCAAATACAAGACTTAAGAGAAGCATAAATAGATAAACTGGATAGGGAAATAAAAGACACTTAATAATTTTAAACTTCCTACATGAGAAGATGATACTTGTAATTCATAAAACCTTTCTCATTATTAGGGCAGTTAGGAGTTTATATAGACAGAGGGCACAGGTATGGGTCGAATATGAAGAGAGTATCTAAATAAATAAAATTAAGGCAAGAGAAAGAGGAATGAACTGGAATAAAGGAAAAGAGAGGGGTGAAAAGGGTTGCATTGTCTCTCATAAAATAGACAAGGAAAAGCTCTTACACTGTAAGGGAAGGTGGAAAAGATGAAGGTGAGTGAGTGAACCCTACTCTCATCAAAATTGGCTCAAGGAGAGAATAAAGTACATACTCAGTTTAAGTATACAAATCTATCTTACCCTGCAAGAAATTAGGTGGGAAGGGGAAGGAAAAATCAGGGATGATAGAAAAGAGGGTAGATTAGGGAAGTTGGAAGTCAGAAGCAAAACTCTTTTGGGGAAGGACCGAGTGAAAGAAGAGAAAATAAAATGAACAAGGAGGAGGAGAATAGGATGGAAATAATACATTTATCAATTATTACTGTGGGAAAAAAAATAAAGCAAGTTGCTCTGATAAAGGCCTCATTTCTCATGTATGTAGAGAACTGAGTCTAATTTCTATAAAAAAAATAAGAGGCATTCCCCAAATGATAAATGATCAAGAAATACTAACAATTTTCAGATGAAGTAATAAGCTAAGTATAGCTTATTATATGAGAAGGTACTCTAAACCAGCATTGATTGAAGGAATGCAAATTGAAACAATTCTCAGGTACTACCTCATACCTAAGGCTAATCAAACAGAAGAGGAGAATGACAAATGTTGGAGGAGATGTGATAAAAGAGAGAGAGAGAGAGAGAGAGAGAGAGAATAAGGGAGGGAGAGAGAGAGAGAGAGAGAGAGAGAGAAAGAGAGAGAGAGAGATGAATGCATTGTTGATGGAGTAGTAAACTGATTCAACCATTCTTTTTTTTTTCCAAAAAAATTTATTTTAGCCTCAAACACCAGAACACAAATAAAGAATGGAAAAAAAGGTACAAAAATATATCATAAACATAGATATTAGTACTTAAATACAAAGTTAAATGGAAAAAAGCATGCCATGTGCATAACAGAATAATTGAAGATTCAAAATATGTAACAATAAATTTTCATTTCAAGAAAGCCTAAGTGATAAACAATACTCATTGTGTTAAGAATTATCAGTCTTTGCTTCCTTGTGAGTTTTCTTTTGTTCTCTGCTGTGCACTTTTTTTTTTTACTTTGTTTTTCCCCTCCCCCTAAACCCCAAGATGGGCACAATAAAGTTTAGATATGTTTCTCTATAGCTATAAATATATACATACCCTCCCTTACCCTGCAGAAGGCTACAATAAAGGTTAGATATGTTTCTTCATGGCTATACATATATATATACATATGTATACATATATATATACATATATATATATGTGTGTGGGTGTGGGTGTGGGTGTGTGTGTGGGTGTGTGTGTGGGTGTGTGTGTAGGTGGGTGTGTGGGTGTGTATGGGTGTGTGTTTGTGTATACATACATATAGATATACATACATATATAGACATATATATTCCCCCACCTAGTCTACTCTCTATCATTGTTTTTGTGTATATGCATATCTCTTGTTTCCTATCCCTCCTGCCTGTTCTACTTTACTTTTTACCCACTACCTTGCCCTCCTATAACTTGCCTACCCCACCCCCCCAGGATTCCTCCCCTATGCTACCATTCCCATAAATCTAAACACCCTTCTATATCCCTATTTACCTCCTCTTAAGATCCCTCCCTTGTTCTCTCCCCTTCCCTATGCCTCTACCATTTTATTTCTTCTGAATTCAGAAGACTTCTATACTCTTTTAAATATCTATATATTTTTCCCTCTTATACCCAATCTCAATGAAAGTAGGCTACCAGAATTACCAGCCCTCCTTCTCTATTTAACTTCTATGTATCAATCAATTCTTCCTCTTTCACCTCATTTGTATAAAATAATTACTCTTTTTAGTTGTTCCTAAATGGTTTTATTTTTAAATTCACATCATGTTCAGGTTTGTCCCAATATTTCTTATGAACTTCTCAAATATTAATAAGAATCTTAGACATAAATTTTACATTTCACATATTAAAAAAGTAAATAATTTGTCCTTATGGATCCCTTATACTCAGTTTTTGTTATATATCTTATATTTATATTGGTTCTTGTATGTCAAATTGTCTATTAAGTTCAGGTTGTTTTTTTTTAACAAAGTCTTAAAAATCTGAGGGTTTACAAATGTCCATTTATTTTCATTCAAGATAATAGTTAACTTTGCAGGGTAAGATATTTCTGGTTGGAGCCTCAGTTCTCTTGCTCTTCTATATATTGTGTTCCAAAACCTGTGGTCTTTTAAGGTTTCTGCTGCTAGGTCATGTGTAATTCTAATTGTGGCACCATCATATTTAAATTGTTTAAATCTTGATACTTTTAATGGTTTTTCCTTGAGCTGAGGGTTTCTCAATTTCACTATGATATTCCCATCTCTTTTAAGTGGTGATCTTTGGATTTTTTTTCTATTTCTACACACACACACACACACACACACACACACACACACACACACACACACACAGCTTTAGGACAATTTTCTTTAATTATTTCTTGTATTATTGTATAAAAATTCTTTTTTTGATCATAACTTTCAGTTAGTCCAATTATTTCTACATTTTCTCTTCTTGATTTATTCTACAAATCTGTTGTTTTCCTTATAAGATGTTTCACTTTATCTTCTATTTTTTTTCATTATTCATATTTTGGTTAATTTTCTCTTGATCTCCTATAATTTCACTGGCTTCACTTTGCCCAGCTCTAACTTTCAAAGTGTTACTTTTTCCTTAAAATTCCACATCTCCTTTTCTAGTTGGTTGACTTTCCTGTTATACCCTTCTTTTTCTTGGAATATTCTTATTTCCTTTTTTTAGTTTTTCCTCCATTTCTTTCCTTTGATTTTTAATCTCTTTTTTAAGGTCTTCTATAAATTCGTTTTGGGTAGGTGACAATTTGATGTTTCTCTTTAGGTTTTTTTTTTTATTTCAATTTCCTCCTCTGAAGATCAACCCCATTGATCTCTATTCCCATAATAAGTTTTCCATAGTTAGATTCTTTCTCCTTTGCCTGTGCATTTTTTTTTGTGGTGATAGCTTAGTTATTTGTAGTCACCTCTAGCCCTGGGGTATGGGAAATGGTGCCTCTTGCCCCAGATCTTCAGTTCTCCCCACTAACCTGAAAGCAAAGACAAACTTCCAGCCTCCTGTAAGTGCCCACCATCAGGGGCTTTTTGCCTCACTGCTTCTACACTCACCAGCGTGTGCTGGTTCTTTCTCACCCTTGCTGCTCTTCTCAGTGTCCAGCTGGGTCTGGCATTCCTGGTCAGCACAGGTTCCCTCAATCTTCCCGACAGTCAGACAGCCAACTCCTCTTACTATCTCAGGGTTAAATGGTTCTGGTGGCTGGGACCAAGGCAGCCTCTCAAACCAACTAACCCCAGGGTTTTCCCCTTGTGGTTTAAAAGACTAGCTGCTTGCTGTTAAAGAGGAACCTAGCCTGGAGGTGTTTATTCTTCACAGGGACCAAACCTCATCCTGGGATTTTTCTTTAGATCTTCTAAAATTGTCACAGGATGACCCAATTATGCACCTGTTCTTACTTATCCCGACCCATATTTAATTTGACCTAAGGTGCTATTTTAACTTTTCTGGGGGAAGATCTTAAGAGCTTGGAATTTTATGACCTACTCTGCCATCTTCCCAGAATCCTCTCTCAAACCATTCTTAGAGTAATTTTGAACTATACCCAAAAGGCTATAAAACCATGCATACTATTTGACCTTGTAGTGCCACTACTAGGTCTGCATCCAGAAAGAGATTTAAAATAGGAAAAAGGACCTACATGTATAGAAATATTTATAACAACTCTTTTCTGGTGGTAGGGAGTTGGAAATTGGGAGGATGTTCATCTATTTGAAGAATAACTGAACAAACTGTGCTTTGTGATTTGGATGGATACTATTGTGCTGTAAGAAATGATTAGCAGGATGCTCTCAGAAAAACTTGAAACAACTTACATGAGCTGATACAAAATAAAATGTGCTGCGAATAAAGTAACAGCAACATTAAAAAATGATCAGCTGTGACTGACTTAGCTATTGTAAGCAATACAATGATTCAAGACAACTCTGTAGGACTTACGATGAAAAATGCTATCCATTCCCAGGCAAAGAACTATTGTTTTTTTTGAGTACAGAATGAAGCATACTTTTGTTAACTTTCTTCGTGTTTTTTTATTTTTTTTAATTTTAGACAAATATTAAAATTGCAATACATTACAAGAAAAATAGAAACATTATAAACTTAAATAGAAAATAAAGATAGAAAACATGTCATGGGGGAGTGGAGCCAAGATGGTGGCATAGGAGCAGCAAGAAATCGTGGCTCCAACACAGCCACATCAAATACCCAAAAAATATGACTCTAAACAAATTTTAGGGCTCTAAAATGCACACAGATATATTTCCTGCTGAAGGCAGCTTGGCTCAAAGTGATAATTTCAACTCGGAGAGCAGAAAGCAGCCTAGCCTGAAACAGCAGCTTTTCCCCAAGGGCGGCTGGACGATGCTGAACCCTGCCATGGCTGGAGCTTCAGGAGAGTGGATCTACAGCAGGTGTGGCAGTATCCAGAATTTTTAAGCCATAAGATAAAAGGACTAAGGTTAGTGGAACTTGGAAAACCAAGCAAGAAAAGTGGGCCTGGCCAAGCTGCCTCCAGGGTAAAGAAGTGGAAAGCTGAGGTTCTGCACTCACCTCCATATTGCCACTTCAGAGCTGCTGGCCTGCAGATAACAGGGGGGCCAAGCAGTCATTCAGAGGCCAAGTGCTCTCATGTTGAGAGGCCTGGATACGGATCATGGTCTTGGGTGGTGGCTATGAGGTTTTTTTTTTCAGTGAGCCGGAGCTGAGGAGGGCCCCAGCAGCCTCCTAAAAGCCCTGGCAGCTGGGAAAACCCCAGCAATTTGGGACAGAGCTGTTCCCTCTGGAAGCAGAGTTCCACAGAAATAAAAACAAAACAAAACAAAAAACCAAAACATTGAATGGTGGCCAATGAATAAGCATAGGAAGCAAAGTAAGAACAGCAACCAAACCCTATCTTCCTTCTTTGGGGAAAAGAAGGAACAAAGCAGGGACAGGGAGGAAGACAATGCAGTCAGAACTCCCACCCTAAAAACTTCCAAGAAACATGAAGATTGCCAAAAAGCTAGAGATCAGCTGAAGAAAGATTTTGAAAACCAAATGAGAGAAGGAGAAGAAAAATTGGGAAGAGAAATAAGAATGATGCAAGAAAATCACAAAAAGAGAGTCAATAACCTGAACAAAGAAATTAACACCTTAAAAAATAGATTAACTCAAATGACAAAAGAGGCCCAAAAAGCCAATGAGGAGAAGAATTCCTTAAAACGTCAACTTTGCCACATGGAATAAGAATCACAAAAGCATTCTGAAGAGAATAACTCCTTCAAAATTAGAGTGGAGCAAATGGAAGCAAATAACTTTATCAGAAATCAAGATACAATCAAACAGATCCAAAC
>CM053580.1:343876626-343901325 GCA_028627135.1 Pseudochirops cupreus | reverse complement strand
TGAGCCTTGTCTCTCCAGGAACTGAGATTGCTGAGGGCTTGCCTCAAGTGAAAATGAAAGAAGGCCCTTTCCTTGGGTATTCAATGCTGAGTTTAACCTTGTAACTTAAGGGTTGGCCTTTTGTGCTCTCCTGCCCCTTTTGAGATTCAAGGGTGGGAAGCCTTTGAGGTTTTTTTGGTTTTTTTTTGTGTGTGTGCTCTATGAGTTTATGGTTGGAGACTAATCTCCATCTGAGAAGAGATTTTGATTGACTAAATGAATGTACTGTCTAGGGGTGGAATAGTACCTGGATTGAATTGAGAACTTACTTGCTAAAGGAAAAAGTTACACTGTATTTTGACTTTCTCTGTTCTGTGAATGTTTGTTGAATAAATGGGTTTTATTATGCTGGTAATCTGAACCTTGGAAGTTGCCTTTGCTTTGTATTACATTATGATACAAAATGGCATCAGGAATAGGATCTGTGAATTAAAGGAAAGTATGGGGGCTGGAATAATTGTTTGTTTCCCAGTTGTGGCAGCTGTGACTCTGTGGAGCCATGGGACCAGAAAGCAGAATTGCCTGCATGTTGACTTCGCTGAGGGCAGAGCAGGAATGTTGAGCTTCCTGCATTAGGACTGGGACAGAAGCCAGGAGTGGCTGCCTCTTGCAGGAGGAAGAGGAACCCAGGAGTTCAGAATTCAGATAAGGGCTGTGCTCCAAAGCGTGAGCACTGCATGTGTTTTCCTGCTGTGTCCCACAGTTTGGGACCCAAGGGGAGGATGGAGTTGTGTCTATGGTGGGTGGGGTGAAGTGCTATGGACCCCAAAGGACCCCACTCTGTAGGTTTTGTTGTCAAGTCGGCCCTCAGGACTTGGAAGCAGGGAATGGGACAGTGTTAAGACTGGGACTTGGCTCATTAGAGCCTGTACCTGAGAGTGAGGGGGGAGGAAGCCTGCAAGGGAAGTGTAGGGGGAAAGACACCCAACCCCCCATGAGAACTTTATTTGGACATTTTTGTTTTGGGATTGCTGGTAAGGAGTTGCTATGTTATGTATCTTGCAAATTTCATGTCTGTATTTTATGGGGATTATGTTTTACTTAAAGATGTTAACGTTAATTCAGATTTAAGTTGCTTATGTAATGGGCATGAAAGATCTTGGGGCCGAATGTTATAGGAAACTGAAGATCTTCCCTGCCCCTAGGCCCTTTGCTAAAGTGGCTTAAGTGGCTCTAAGAACCTTCCCTGATTTGAAAGTTTACTTTCAAGGCCTTTAATAGGCTGAATGTGGTCACGTGAAGCCTGTGGCGTGATGCTTGTTTTTCGGTAATGCCCGTGCCTTGTAGCTTTGTGATTGGGCAGTTGGTTAAGAGGGCTGTGACATTCTCTGAGCCAGGAGAAAGCTATATATATGCCCTGACAAGCGGTTTTGCTTTGGGGCTCACTTTGAGAAGAGTTGTGTGATTTGGCCAGACAAGACTCTGGGAAGACATTGAGCCCCCTGGCTTTGAAAAACCCAGGTGTTGCTTATTCCCTCTCTGGTAACTGAATAGGTATGCATGTAATGGTCAGATTCTGGAAGCCTGTCTGCTGATCTGTTTCTTTGTTTGCTTGTAACTTGTGTTTGTAACTTGTGTTTGCATTCTCTGAAGTTCAGGGTGCTGACTTTTTCCTGAAGTAGGTAAATGATGTATGTTTGATTGATTAAAGTAAGACTTAACCCATTTTGAGTTGCTTTCCTTTTGAAAAGCAGATCTAAGAACCTGTGCTAGCAGCTGCCCTGGGTATGCTAGGGTGCTTGCTGATACAGATGTGTATATATCTTGGCAGCACTAAGCATGTCTAAGCCTCAGAAATAACTTCCATGGTAAGGTGATTATTCTATTACTCTAAATGCCACAGCTAATGTCACAAAGCTAGCAAATGAGAAATATGAAATATGAATTAGGGTCTTCTGATTCTATGTTTCTATTTATTACATCATTTTGCCTATTGTTCCAATAGTATTTTATTATACTTTTTATAATGCGTACTACCATATCGTATATTTGTATATATCATACATTTACAAATGTGTATATATTATAGTATATGTATGCTTAAATAATATTTAATGTGTATAATACCACATTATAAATTTCTTAGCTTAAAATATACAAAATCCAAATGGAAAAAGTCAACTCCTTATCTATAGAAACATTTTCTAAGGTGTATGATAGAAGTATAGGGAGACAGATAGATGGATAGATAGATAGATAGATAGATAGATAGATAGACAGACAGATAGATAGATAGATGATAGATAGATGGAAAGATAGATAATTTATCAAGTATTATGTGCCAGCTGCTGGATAAGCAATGAAGATAGCAAAAATAGAAAGCAAGATTATCTCCTTGCTGAGTGAATTTACGTTCTAATGGGGAAAAAATACATAATGGGGAAAAAAACACAAAGGGAGTTGAGGAGGGAGTTATTACTATCAAAATTAGAAAAAAGAACTCTAGCTTCTATTGCCTAACAAGCAATACCTTTATATGATAACACCTATAAATGATACCATGCACAGATTTGTTGCACCAAAAACGAATCTCTACATTAATGGGGAAAATATACATTAACTTTATGGTAAGATATCCATATGTGTAAATGGCCAAGGAGGTATGATTCTAAGGGACTTCACACATCTAAATTTATAGGACTTCCATCAGAAAAATCATACCTTTGGGTTCTAAGCCTTGACATCACTAACAAAGTAGTATGAATTAATTTACATATTTCTAACATACCTGTAAGTAGTTTTGGGGAGAGAATAGTGCAGGGTCCAAGGCATGAGGATCTTCCCAGTAAAGGAAGATCTGGAATGATGGTCCAGGATAGCACGAATACATTGAGAGCCTAGGAGATCTTTAAGAATGTGCTGAAAGATGAGGTAGGAGGACCTGAAAGAAACTTCCTAAATTGGCTCTGACTGGCTGTCACTTGGGGAGACGGTCAATATGCTGAACCTTCAGAAATTCTGAAGCATCTCAGCACTTCTTTTGAGCCCAGAGAGCTCACTTCTGACATTTTTTGCCATGAAATTTTATTTTTAATTTTTTTGATTTATTTTTTTCCAGTTAGATTTGCCATAGAATTTAAAAATGTAAGTAGTTTCCTGCCCAGTCCTTTCAATGAAATTCTCAAATTAGCATTGCTTTTTAAGGAGAGATGCAACAAAAAATTTATTATGTGTGCATTTTCTTTTGATATGTAGACATCTCGCCAGGGACAAGGACAGAAAGAAGACTTTATCCCAGGCTTACAGGACAGGGAACCCAGTTTCTGCTTACTGAATGTGTCCCATAGAAATTGATGTTTTTGTTTGTTTGTTTGTTTTTCTCAAGGCACAGTATATTATCATCTCTGTGGCCCATGTCCTTCCAGATCTTATAAATGGGTAACTTCCTTCACTGAAAAGATGGAAGAGAAATATCACTTCCTTAATTTTAGAAGGTATAGAAGATTAAGGCTTTCTAGAGTCAAGGCTAAAGACTCAGGTGTAGTAAAAGGAATAGCTAAGAAAAATCAGAATCCAGACTCTGTTTAATATTTTTAAATTAATATAAGGAAGATTTTTGCCTCTCTTCTTCTTATTTTTTAATCTGTCCATAGAAGTAAAAAACACCCCCTTAAAAAACTGCTTTTGGAACAAAAGAGTAGTAAAGGAATGTTATAAGATCTCATTCTTTTCTACAGTTACACCAGAAAAGCAAATAGTTCAATCTTTGGAGAACAGGGAAGAAGGATGATCTGGAGAGGGTGGTAACTTGGTATTTTGCCAAGAACTAAGAATTATACTGAAAGAAGACCCCCCCCCAAATTAAAATAACTTCCCAACCAATGAGCAACTCTCTCCCTTCCCCCATTCCTCTGTTTCCTGCTGCTAGGATTAAAAGGGACCAAGATGTTTTCTTGACCTTCCAAATCAAAATTCATAATACATCTTCCTATAGAATCATTTTTTTTTACATATATGTATATGTGTATATGTGTGTGTGTGTGTATTTATATATATAAAATAGAAAGGCATAGAAAAATATATTAGACCTTCCTATGAGAGGCAATTGGTGATACAGTATGACTTGGGCAAGTCATTTAATCTGTTTGCTTCAGTTTCTCAACTTACTTCCCAGGGTTATTGTGAAGATCAAATGAAACAATATTTATGAAAAACTTTTAGCATAGTGCCTGGCACACTGTCGTATGAAAATTTATTCTCTTGTTCCCTTTCCCTTTTTTAAAATTCTATGGAACTATACTTCAAGCATACAATGAATTAATTAGCTTTTTTTCGACTATTTTGGTTAACTAACTGTCTACTTTATTTGATCTTTAACAGCTCTCATTAAAGTAAAAGCCTGGGTTCAAGAATTTCTAGGAAATTTATACTCAGAGAAATAATGTAATTGTAAGCTTTATTATTATGGAGCTCTTCAAGAAGACAAATCATATTCCATATACTATGGCAACAAAACCTAACTCCTCCACATTTTTAACCATAACTACTTCAGCTGCCTTTTCCTTCTTTCTTCCTTTCTTTCTTTCTCTCTCTCTCTTTCTTTCTTTCTTCCTTTCTTTCTTCCTTCTTTTCTTTCTTTTATTTTTAATTTATAGAATAAAACAAGCATTTCCTTAATATGATATAATATAATTTTTAAAATGATCACATATAAAACTGCAAATCTATTATTTACAACTTGCTGTTCCTTTTAAATATATAACAAAGTTATCATATAAAATTATTTTTTTATTCCATCCTCCCACCATAGAGATGGCTACCATTAGACACAAATATGTGTAAATACTTCTGTAAAATCATTTGATATATACTGATATATATATATCAGTTCTTTGTTTGCAGGCAGATACTATCTTCCTTCATATATCCTTTGTGGTTAATTTGGGTATTTATAATAGTCAAAATGACTTATTCACTCAAAGTTGTCCTTAAAACAATATTGCTGTTACTGTATACAATGTTCTCTTGCTTCTGCTCACTTCACTCTTCATTATTTCATACAAGCCTGTATATGTTTTCCTTAGATCATCAAGCTCATCATTTCTTACAGCACAATAGTATTCCATGACAATCCTATATCACATATTGTTCAACTGTTCTTCATTGTCTCTCTCCCTTCATTTCTAGAACTATAAATCATGAACAAAGAAATCCAACCCCAAATAAGGTCCAGGGGTATGCTGACTTGGAATCCGTTGTTAAATTTTCAGTGTGAGAATTTGCACCTCAGGAATTGTAACAGTAATGAGAGTTGAAGTTCCTTTTGTATTGCTAAGCTAAGAGGTATTTAGGCCCTAGTTCAGATGAAGCCTCTGTTAAAGAAACAGAAGGTGTAAACTCCTGTCTCCTGTAGCTGATGGAAGAGGAAGGGGCTGAGCCGGGAGGGGCAATGCTGTATATAAGGAAAAACCCAGAGAGTGAGAGACAGATCTTCTTGGAGGTGGCTCCATGGAGGCAGAAGCTGTTGCTTTCAGGGAGGCTGAAGAGGAAAGCCCCTTTCCCCCCTCCCCAGGCTAGAGAGAATGACTTTGATTTTGAAAGCACGGTTGGAGTAATTTTGATCTGGGAACCAACTGAAACATCTGCTGAGTTTGAGGGCCAGTCAGAGCTGCTGAGGATTTCTGAAAGCCAGTCAGAGCTGCCAAGCGACTGAGGAAGCATGACTGTGATGCTGGTACTACGTATGAACTGGTTTGTGGCTTTGTTCAGCCTTGTCTTTCCAGGAACAGAGACTGTGAAGGATTTGAGATAGATTGGACATTGTGAGCTCCAACTTGGAACAGGAACTGCACAGAGAGCAGGACAAGGACCTGAGAGCTGTCTGCCTTTGACCTCAGGTGACAGTTTGGTGAATCCAGATAGGATCTGGGACCATGGAAGCAGATCCAGGGAATCTGAGAAACCACCATGAGTCAAGCTGAAAGAAGACTTTACTTGGATACTGTGTACTGACTAAGAAATCGTAAATTTACTAGTAACTTAGGGGTGGAGGGTCTTTGTATTTTCTGATGATTGAATAGTGAATGATGAAGGATGACTGAATGATTGAGTTGATTGAATGATTGATTGACTAAATGATTGTACTTAGTGATTGATGACTGAATAAGTGACTGATTCAGTTAACTTAGTGTGCCCCATGAGTGGAGAACTTTGACTATTATACTAAGGCAAACCTCCTTAAGGATGATTAAATGATTGAGTTACTAAATGATTGCTCTTTGTTAAAAACTTTGTGACCATTGTGGTGAAAACTATGTGGCCATTTTCTGTGATAAGTTGTTGTGAATGCTATATTTTGATTTTTTGTGATAAGTTGTAACATTGTGAAAGCTGTACTTTGATTTACTGTGAATGTTTTGCTTTGATTTGTTATGGAATAAATAGTGTTCTCTGTATTGTGTAATCATTACCCTAAAAGCTGTTCCCAGCAGCATTCTTCTGAAAAGCTGCTTGTGCTTGGATTTACAGGAATCGACAAAGTCTACAAAAAAAAATGTTGAGTATTGATTGTATTTCTATATCCCACAAACATATTCCTTTACTCCTATAGGCATATGTCTCATCCACCATTTTTCAAAAAAGTTGTGTATAAATTGAGTTATGTTTTACATGAATGAGTAGAGTTAACCATACAATTAATTTCTATGCTTAATCTTTCTGGAAAGAATCTATTTTGCAAAATAAATAAGTTTCTAATTTTTATTTATCTTATAGACTCAGATTTTTATATACTATGCTTCCTTAAAATGTGACCTACACCTATACTTGAAGTGGCTAGATTCATGTAAGTGAGGCTATGGTTCAAAATTTTTTATTTTAAACACTTTGATCTCCTCAAAAGAAGTATAATTTGTAAAATAGTATGGGGACCTGAGGCCTACTATATATCTGCTTACTGCCCAAATATCCATGTTAAGATAATTAAGACATGTAGTAGAAAAAAGGAATTTTACAGTGGCCATACTGATACCTTTTTACAAACCAGGAAAGGAAGACAGAAAATGTTAAGATCAACAGAATACTTTGGATCATTCTGTGCCATGCTTAGTTCTCATAATGTTAGATACGCACACACACACATACACACACACACACACACACATTAAATAGGGAGTAAATTGTTGAATACATACTACCTTAACAAATGTCTCATGCATGAATAGCCTAGTGAAAAATTAGCTTAAAAATAATAAGTAATTTGATATACCATACTCTGTAGTGATCAGTTTTAAAGATAAGCCATAGTGTCAAGAAGCCTGGTAGAAGTGAGGATGGACAAACTGAGCAAAAGAGCTGCTTATGGAAAGTGTGTAGTCAAAACATAAAGCTGTAATGCAAGATGAGCCAAACTCCTAAAGAACATCTGTATGGCTTTGTTCACGTGGTGTTTTCATAGGTAGACACTTCTCAAATGAACCAAAATTCAGTCCCTGGCATATCCAGGTACATAATAAATGCTTATTGATTCATTTTTAATTTTTTTTCTTAGTCTTTACTCCATATGACTTCTATATAATCATAGAAGCAGTCATGCAATAAGCACTTATTTGGGAAAGTGTTTATTCCCTTAGGGGGTAAAATCAGTCTGAATTCATGGTTCTTCTATATCATATAGTTTTAGACTAATTAATAAGGCCCTAAGAAAGGGGCATTAATTAAGTGCTTACTATTTACCAGGCACTGTGCTAAGAACATTACAATTGTGATGCTATTTGATTTTCACAACAGTCACCAGAAGGAGATGCTATTATTACCCCCTTTTTATAGTTGAGGAAACTGAGGAAGTCAGACATTATTTGATTCACCCAGGGTCATACAGGAAGTATTTGAAGCTAGATATGAATTCAGTTCTTCCTGGTGCCAGGCCCAGAAGTCTATCAGCTGTACCACCTAGCTCTGAATTGTTGATTGAGTTACCTTGACTGTGCTCTTTCACTCATTCTAAACATCCAGTTCATTACTGCCAGATCTATTTTTTTTAAAGAATTCATCACTGAATTGTCACTACTTCATTCAAAGTGAAAAAAAATTGAGAACCTTAGTTTGAAAAGGCCAGGGTCCCACATTACATCCTGGGGTATTTCAGGTTGTCTTGACCTGGCTACTGAATCCAGATGGCTTCAGAGAAGAAAGTGAGGCTGATGACTTCGTATAGTCTTCCTCACTAAAATCTAATGCACTTTCTTGCCATGGTGTCACTTCCCTGATGTCATGGTCCTCTTTGAGAATGAAGGACAAACGGTAGCAGCAGCAGCAAATGTTTCTCTATTGTACATCTTTATTTACATGTTGTTTTCAAGATTAAAATGAGTCTCAAGAGAGAGGTAGTTTTAGCCTCTTCTTGTATCCAAAGCACTTAGCATAGGACTTGAACATTTAATATATTCTTATTAATTGATAAGTTGGCAAATACTTCAAATTGAAGTGGAAACAATTCCTGTGACCTAGAAGGTATTGGGATAAAAGAACTGAAGTAAAATGAATTGATATATACTATAAATATTGTGTCATTAGTAATAGTAACATTATTTGTTAGTATGATAATATATGCGAACTTCTAACTTCCTCCAATATTCCAATGAATTTTCTATTTTATTTATGTGGATACTTGCTAAAAGAGTGGAAAACTGAATCCATTCATACTTCCTCCTGTGTAACCCATGCTCTACAATAAATCCTTCTCCACCTTTGCATTGAAGCCACTCAGTACTAAACAGTAGATTGAATTAGTTTGAGGATATTTTTTGTTATTAGTGGATTTTTTAGCTCATGCAGCAGATATTGATTCATAAGCTTTAATGATCATGGTATCCCTTTGTTTATGTTAATTTTTAACCTACCTAGATGTGATGACTATGTGACCCAAGAAAGTGATAGTTTTGGCTTTTTGAAGTACAATGTATCCAACTTCACAAATCCTTTATTTATTCCTCCAAGGAGATCTGGGGAGCCATCAGTTCATTAAATTTAAACTTACTTCTGTATTTTGCACCATCTAATAACTAGTGTCCATATCTTCAAAGGATTCTTGAAGTTGGAAAATTTTATATAGTAACATTTTTTTGAAGAGAAGGAAAAATCTAAATATTACTTGGTTTACGGATCAAAAACTCAAAAGTCTCAATCCATTCATTATTTGTAAAATATTTACTTTACTTTAGAATATGTAGTTTCATCAGTATGGGGACTTCCAAGTGTAGGAATTCCTTCCATTAATGCAGAGTAGCAACTCTGTAATGCACAGCCTTAGACAGTCATCTAAGACAATGAGAGTCTAAGTAGCTTACCAATTGCCATAGAATAATATGTGTCAAAGGTAAGGCATGGACCAAACTCAGCCTTCTATCCACAGCACCACATTATCTTTAATTTAACACTAAATAAAAATGAAATGGATAATCTGTTGAAATTCTTAATTGATATAAAAATCTGGCATTAAAAAAAAGAGGCACATCAGAGCACTTTTAATACTAACTTCTTTGTAAAATACAATGATATTTACATCTAAAAAGGTTTTTTTTTAAAATTGGTTTAACTTTTCAGTTTACAATTTGTAAAAATATATTTCTAGAACAAAGCACAGGCACATAGTTTATTCTTGTCGTGGTATTTAGGTTAACAGCTCTTATAGTTTGACTTTTTCTGATCTCCTGTAGTGCTTTTCCTTTTTCTCCATAAAAATCTTCTGTTTATTATCTACTATCCAAAGGGATTAATCATTTTAGGCCCTTAAACACCAAAAATTTTGCTTTGCTATTCCTATTTGTTTAGATACATCTTCAAAAATTCTCTTGTTAACTATTACAAATCATAAAAATTTATTGTTCAGATTTTTGTAGAAGGGCAGGGTACATGTCTATTGAATGTTATGGCTTCCCTCAGTACTTTTAAACTTTGCATCTAACCATGTTGTTGGATCAGTGCTGATTGTACAAAATATTCATTATAGCCACAAATCACCATACTGACTTTTTTACTGATCTCAACACAAGCAAAATAACTTTTCTTCTCCCTCCCTCCCACCCCAACTCTTAATTTGTAGAGGCATACTGTCATAAGTGTGAAAGAAACTGTTGTCCATACTCCTTTTTCCATTTACACACCCTTATTCATTCAAAAACATTTTTATCACACTGTCATTAATCTTCTTAACATCAAATAATATCACAAGCATATAAAATAAAATGTGCATGCTAATTTAAAATAAAGCAAATGCCCATTTTCATTTTTGTACTTTTATCCTATTTTATTCAGTTCACGATTTTTTCAACAGATAGAAGAAAAAAAAACTAGAAAGTCTTTCTTAGAAAAATTTGAGTGAAAAATTACATGGTATTTAAGCATATACTTATATAAAATCTACCTGGATATAATCAGCCTTTCTAGTTCTCATCTAATTTGCATGAAATTTCAATTCTAGTACTTTGCGAGATAATTTTGAGATTAACATTTTTATGGAAAATATTATTTGTCACTTCTGTGATGCAAAGTCCTTTATGAGATCTTTTTTCAACCTGTAATCTGATATTGATGGAAAGTCATTTTTAATTGAAAAAAAACATATCTCTCAGCAAGTGACAAATTGAACTCAACTTCTTACACTGAGGAGGTCCTCAACTTAGGAATGACATCTACCGTTAACAACTTGTCAGCATATTTTCCTGTGGAAACAATGTTTGGTAAGAGGTTTAGGTTTCATGATCAGTTCAAAAAAATTTTGTTTAATTCATAATATATGTGCATTCTACAAAAAGTGCTATAAATCTCTTATATGGAATAATATTTGTAAGAATAAATGCAGCGTTCCAAATTTCAATTTCAAGAACACAACTCTCCCTTTTCTGTTTCAGGGCCGCGGGTTCAGGTGAAGAGCTCCAGCCACGGGCTTCCACCACCAACTGCACCTCCACCACCACCTCCTCCCGCTGCTTCCTCCGCCTCCAGCCTGGGTCTGGGCCTGAGCTGCCTGCCAGCAGCATGCGGTCCTTCCAGGTCTTAGCGTGAAAGAAAACCACCACCGCTGCAGCTCACTGCAAGAGAAGCAATGTGCTGCTCAAGGTGAATGGGCGACCACTGGAGATGATTGAGCCTCGCACCCTGCAGTACAAGCTGCTTGAGGCTGTCCTCCTATTAGGCAAGGAACATTTTGCTGGAGTAGATATCTGGTTTCCTGTGAAAGAAGGAGGCCACGTGGCCCAGATTTATGCTCTCCGACACTCCATCTCCAAAGTCCTGGTGGCCTAATACCAGAAATATGTGGATGAGGCCCCCAAGAAGGAAGTAAAAGACATCCTTATCCAATATGACCGAACTGCTGGTGGCTGACCTTAGGCGCTGCAAGTCCTAGAAGTTTGGTGGCCCTATGGCCCGAACTCGCTACCAGAAATCCTATCTATAAGGCAACGGCTAGGATAGTGGATCTTTTTGCAATAAATTTGGTATATGACATTAAAAAAAATAAAAACAACTCCCCAATCAGGAAAAATTGTACCCCAAAATTTACCATATAGAAAAAACGAAATAAAATTCTCCCAGATACAAACTGCCACTGTTATATTCCATAGTTTGGAGCAGCAGCTCCAAGGTGAGGGGAGATGAAGGAGTGGAAGTTCTGGGTTAAGGTTAGAAAAAGTCTGAGAAAAAATATAAAGAGGGTCTATGAGGGATCAAAACTTGTTAGGGCTGAATATTTCCAGGCTTGCTTTTCTGCCCCAGCCAGGTCCTGGAGGAGGAGAGAATGGAGGTATTACATCATAGAAGAGTGGGGGTATTACATCAAAGAAGAAACTACCTTTAATGGAAACTTGATGGGATCCTATGCAGTTGTGAGCCATGCACTGCTGAGCCCAGATCAAGGTGGTATAAAAGGGATTATGCTCCTAAAGTGTTGGGGAAAATGCTTGTACTTTCATTCTCACTGTATCCACAAAGTATATTTCCCTTTGTACAACTATCTAGCTTCAATTAGTGAAATGAAACTTGGATGCTAGTTATTGACCTCCCAAAATGAGGCCTATAATACATCTGCCAGTATTCAAGCCAAAAGCAGAGAAGAGACTCCTCAGAGTATCCTAGAACCCTGAGGAGTCAACGTAATGGCCTGCTTCTAAGAGAGTGGAACCACAATGGACCATGTTACAGCAGTGTCCACTATTGTTCTTTTAGCTTAGCAAGAGGAAAACCTAGGCAGACTGTTTAAGCATTTTTCTTGCTAACACCACATAAAAATGGATAGTTGATAAAAATTACAAACAATGTTACACAATTTCAAGAAATCATAAAAGTCTCAAAATGAAAATTGCCCTGGCATTTATTGAATGGTAACTAGGGACTGATTTCAGCTCTCCTTCAATCTACAACCATATCTTTATATTTGTTGGTGAGATCCTCCCTATCTGCTTTTATACATACATACACATATTATCTACATTCAAATAATTAACTCATTGTCTCTTTCAAAGCTCAGGTCTTACCAAGTCATACTCACACTTGGTGAAGTCCAGTAGTTTCTCATTACCTTTAGGATCAAAGACCAACTGCTCCATTTGACATTTAAACGTCCTCATAATCAATCTCCTTACTACGTTTGAATTCTTTACTGCAGCACATTGCAGTACATACAGTTAGTTAGTTACTCTCCTTTTACCGTACACTTAGGTCAAAGTGGCTAGCAATCTTTTTTTTTTTCCCCATCACATATGATGTGCCATTTCCCATGTCTGTGCCCTTTGCTCTGTCTTTCTTTTATGCCTGGAACACCCTTCCACAAATCCACCATTTCTTAGAATCCCTTGTTTTCTTCAAGAATTGTCCCAAACGGTACATCTGTAGAGGATTTTCTTGGTATTTCTAACTACCAATTTGTTTGTTCTTTTTCCATTCAAGGTTATCATGTGTGTGCCTTATATGCCCCTATACACATACATGTTTGCCTTTCCAATAGATTGTAAGCTCCTTGACGTCTGGGACTATTTTTTAATTTTAATTTTTATTTGTATATTCAGTTTAGCATATAATACCTAATGCATAGGAAAAACTTAGTAAAAACTTGTTGATTGATGCAGTTTCTGATTGGACTAGATGGCATTTGAGTTCCATTATGTTAAATTATGTGATCCAATTTGGGGATCTAATAGCTTCAGTTAGATAAGACTGTCTTGGAGATCATTCATATGAGAGCAATTACTTTTTTTAATTGGGAAATCAGTTTTATTAAGAAACCTAATTCACCTAGGCAGAAGAGCCCCATCTTTCTGTAATGAGTGAATTGTGATTATTACCCTCTTGCCCAAAGATAATCAAGGAAATGACATATCTGATATTCTGTAGTTTTATATGAACCATGTGAAAATCATAGAGCAGTGGTTCTCAACCTTCCTACTGCTGTGACCCTCTAATACTGTTCCTCATGTTGTGGTGACCCCCAACCATAAAATTATTTTCATTGCTACTTCGTAACTGTAATTTTGCTACTGTTATGACTCAATGTAAATATCTGATATGCAGCATGTATTTTCATTGTTACAAATTGAACATAACCCACAGGTTGAGAACCGCTGTCATAGAGGGTAAGGTCTTTGTGAGCAAGGATTGTTTCTGTCATTTTCTTTGTATTCCCACTGCCTACTGCAACACTTGGCACATGGTAGATGCTTAATTAAGATATAAGTAAAAGGTCACATACCTAGATCTAGGAAGGACCTCAGAGGTCATCTCATCCAGCCCCCTTATTTTACAGATGAGGAAACTAAGGTTAAATAATTGTTTAAGGGTATACAGTATCACAGGTAGAATCTGAACCCAGCTACTCAACTCAGAATAAGAACATTTCTATTCTACTACTCTTTTTTCATTATTCAAGACTTTCCTTGTAGGGTCACAGAATTTATTACTGGTGGGGTTCTTAATAAATTTTTTTTTTTGCTTTTTGTAGGGCAGTTGGGGTTAAGCAACTTGCCCAAGGTCACATGGCTAGTAAGTGTTAAGTGTCTGAGGCCAGATTTGAACTTTGGTCCTCCTGACTTCAGGGCCAGTGCTCTATTCACTGCGTCACCTAGTCGCCCCACAAATTTTTTTTTAAATCACTTTTATGAGATGACTATAGATCTGCTTTATGGCAGAAGACTAACTTATACAAGACTTTTGGGACACTGTATATCTTCAAGTAAATTTGTAAGATAATGACAAAAAATGACATCCTCAAGAATTTGTTGTCTTGTAAAGGAATTAAAAATATGCTCAAATAATATATCTGAATTTAGAACTTAAGCGCTTAAGACAGTGTAGTGAACTGGATAAAAGCTGTCTATTTTGTCAAGTACACACAGATTCAAATCCTCTCTGATTCATACGGTTACTTGACTCTGGGAAAATCATTTGATCTTTCAGTTGACAAGAAAATTATCTGTGGCTAAAAGTTGTAGAGTAAAGGACTATCCTATTTAGAAGAGGGAGTTTCCTTACTGGTATGCACCACTCCAATGAAATCACAGATCTGACAAAATAAACAAAACAAAACAAAACTCCATACAAAATATAAAGTGCTAGGAGAAATCAGGGAGAAATGATGATGTTTCTTTACCTAGCCTTCTAAAATGCTGAGCTATATCATGTGACTGAAAATAAAAATTAGGATGATAATGATAAAACTGTGCCTATCAGATGTGTTGGATTCTCTGTAGCTGATTCAGAATTGCTTTATCTATTACTTATTCTACCACCATGAAGGATATGAGAATTAGCTTGTCTGCCTGATTATGTATTTATATCTCATACAATGATGATGAGAATTTGGCAACCATATCAAGTATGAAATTTGATGTGGTACACTATCTGAGGGACTAGAAGGTTGCACCATGGAATAAACCTCCATCCTTTTCATTTGCTTAGGAGATATATAGATATATAGGCATATGTATATGGGCATATATGTATATATTTGTGTGTGTATTTATATGTATGTATGTAGTATGGGTATATATGTATGTATATGCATATATAATTCATTAGTTAAGATCCAACTAATTTGAAAGCTGTGCCCAAATATTCATGAATTATTTGCTGAATCGAAGATGTGCCTGGTGATTGAATCATTGCAGTAGCTTTGTTTGTCTTCTATGTTTTCTTTTATAAATATACATGTTTAAATAAAAGGTACATATTTATTGAAGAAATTGGGTGGAAATTAATGAAAAGAAAATGCAAATGAAATCTAATCCTTTCCCTCAAAAGATGCTCCAAAAATACACAATATAAAGGCATTTTTCTCATTAAAATCTCTTTCGGAGGAAAGTTTTTGTCATGTCTTCAAATTTCTCTCTAATTGGTTATTTTATCTGGTGATGTCATGGGTTTATTTTTAATACAACTGTAATATTTACTCATGTAGCTTTGAAAAGTCAAATTTGATATTTTGTAATCTACGCTTATGGTTTAATGAATGGTCGCCAGGTTATGTTCATTTGCTGTCATTCCATGGACTGGAACATGCTTTTCTTGGATTGGGAAGTGAGAAAGGGACATATTCACTGTGCACTGGTTAGACCAGGCTTAGATTGTATTGATCAAGGCCATCCTTAACAGTGACTGAATGTGTACAACTGAGTTTCTTATAGTTCTCCTGGATGCTGTTTCCACCCAATATAAAGGAACTTTAGGGAAAGAGAAAAAGAGGGGCTGGGATTGATTCTTCATGAATATCTACCTATGAGAGGTAGAAGGAGGGAATTTATTTAATTAAAGAGAACAGAGAAGTAGGAGACAACTTTGTTATATGAGTTGGAGGAGCAGAATATATCAGAAAGGAAGAAGTCAGTTTTTGAACACGCTCAAGAAAAATTGATGACAGTTGAAAGAAGCTCAATGAATTTATCCATTTTGAGAATATTGGAGGTCATCTGAATCATAAGCCTGTAGCTGCTACTAGTTTATGCTCCTTCTGTTACATGACTAGAGCACCATAGAGAAAGACTGTACCCACAAAATATTTAACCCAAGTCTAGCAATCTTTGCTACCTGCTGTTTCTGCTTCGATCTTGGAACTTGCACACTGATAGTCTTTGAATGTTCATTTAATGTTTTATATTAGGTGATGGAATGTGTGGATCTTCTTTCTTTTTAGAGACAACCTAGAATTTTGGAGTTTAGATGCAACTTTGGGGCCAGAACCAGTATGTTCCTTTGAATATATGAAAAACTCATGGGGCAAGGGCAATACTTTTTGTGATTAGTGTTTCTTTACTCTTGTTTTATCTTTGCTTTGTCTCTAGTTGAGAGACAGGAGAGGAATTTCATACTTATTAGTGGACTTGATCAGTACATTCTCTTAGGTCTAATTTTCCTTGACCTTCAAGGTTGGCTGCCTCAGGGTCACTGAAGAGATAAATGCGACCTTTTGCTATTTTCCTATTGTGTCAGTGTGTTGTTTCTTTACATTTGGACCAATTCTTGGAAAATAAGGTGGAAGAACAGTTCTGGTCCCCATGTAACTGGATATATCTTCTTGTCATATGCCTTCTACATGATGTGGCATTCTACTGACATTTGTCACTCTGTACTCTTCACCAGAGAAGGACTGGCCTAAGCAGCCCTTGAAACTACGTATAACTTTTAGAATTATGAAGAGAAGAAAGATAATTTGTTAGTCTGGCTTCTTCTGACTACTAAAGAAGTTGGTTGGGAGAAAACAAATCAACCTATATGTAATAAATTATCTTGTCCTTGTACTACATGGGCAGGTCAGAGAGAGAGAAAGTAGTGCTGAACATCAATAGAGGAGTAGTCTGAGTCGTCTCTGAAGAAGGAGGAAATACTACATATTTGGTAAATTCACTATGAGTTTATACAACTCTCAGAAGCTGAAAAGGTAGTCTTGAGATAAATGAGGGGTGGCAGCTACCTATTTATTTTTGTCAATAGGGGGGGAAAGAGAGAGAGACAGAAGAAATTGGGGACTAGAGAGGTGGCCTAGGAATCACAAGACTGCTATGGCCACAAAAATGATAAACAAGGTTATAAGCTAACATCAGCTTCAGCAGATGTCTAATCCCCCTGTGAGAAGTAGGAAGAAAATCACCAAAAGACTGTCCATTCAATCCTTACTTCCCCTTACACTTGCTTTTTGGTTAAGGTATATTTTTTCCACTTGTTCATTTGTTGTATCCTAATTGCTTCATGACTTTGACCTGTTTTCTTTTAACATAAACCATTTACAGCTGAACTCAGGCCAAAGTCAAAGGATACAACTTAGGGAAAATTTTGGTTATTCTAAAAGTTCTGAAGGCATTTTCCTTCATAGTTTAAGGCAGAAATCAGTCTGACATCATGGTTAAAGGAGAAAAAATATTTAATATAGAAGTGAATAAGCTATATTACTTTATTTACTTATTTGTTAACAAATTCTATGAACTTCCCGAGGAGCAGAGAGAGAATCCCAGGTTGAGCTGGATGAATCACGTCTGGAAATAAGTAGGCCTAGTAATTGTGACTAGGAATGGCTGATAAGATCTTCAACCTTTACTCTGTGGTGAGAGATGATTGGGAAGAGAAGCAGACCACTGGGGCCAGTCCTTGGGCCAACACAAATGAAACTACTGCTTTCTCAAAGAACTTGGAGTGGGTTTGGGGAAAGGAAATCTATTTTGAGTTGAGCTGATCCTGATCCTTTCCTATTAGGGAAGATTGCTGAGTAAGTTGCTAGCCAGTGAACCTCACTCTTTGCTAGAACATCTATAGGCTAAAGATAAAATAAAAAGAGAAAGAAGAGCACAATTATGATTTTGTGACCAAGGCCTTCCTGCAATTCATCATTTTGTGAACAGTGCAAACAGAGAATAATTAGAGGTAGCTTGATGTGATGGGAAGAACACTTGTTTTGGAATAAGAGAACCTAAGTTCAAATCCCAGCTCTGACATGATTTCTTTGGCAGGTCATGTAATGTATCTGGGTCTTAGACCCAGCTCTAAGTCTATAATCCTACTTGAGAAGTTTGACTCTTACATTCGTCTCTGCCCATAAGGCAATAAGCCTAATGGTCCCTCAAGTGGTAAATAAGTATATTGAGCTAGGTATATTAGACTAAGAAGTAGCATAGTAGATGGAGAGGTAAACCTGGAGTCAGAAAGATGAGTTGAAATTCATCCTTAATTGTTACTGGCTATGCTGATGTCTTTGGGGTTGCTGGAAAACCCTAAATATCAGGGTATTGGGCAGGTCCCACCTGGAATGAATTCAGGCACCAAACCATCTTCCAGTCAAATGACAAGGTTTATTGTAACTACAATAGAGAGGGCAATGTTCCTAGTGAACCTGCAACTTAATGAGGGAGAGACTGTGGCTTTTATACAAAAAGGACTGTGAAAGGATCTGGATGGGATTAAGGAGTGGTAAGTAGCCTGGGGTGGGCCAGATGCAATAGTGAAAGGCCACCAAGTAGGCTAATTAGGTGATCTAAATACTCAAGTAGTCTGGGATGAGCCAAGAAAGACAGTGAAAAGATATGTTAAGTAACCTAATTAGGTTATCTAGATGGGCTAGGATGGGCCAGTCTACTTGAGTAGAAGTATCAGTGATCTGGGTTGCTTAAGTACATGGGAAAAATTAGAGACTAGGTTGCTTTCAAACACATGGTCCTTTCCTTTTAGCAGTCCAGGTCCCATCACCCCATCAGTATCACTCTGGATAAGTCACTCAAACACTTTTTACTTCAGTTACTTTATTTGTAAAATGGAAATAATAATTATAAATGCCTCCAACAGTTGTTTTGAGATGGAAGAAAACATTTGTAAAATAATTTTCAAATGTAACAGTTCCATAAAAATATTATTATTATTATCATCATTATTATTCAAATGTGATCACAGTTATTAGCCACTTGTGGTGCCATGAAATATGAGACAGATAGGTTTGGGAATGCACAAATACCTCAAGGTACTAATACCTTATCCACAGCAAAGGAGTTTCATCATCTTCTTCCATATAACTCTAGTCTTTTTGGTATCCCCAAGGTGATCTTTAATGACCCTCCCTCCAAGTTAGCTAGAAGATAGATTATTGAGACTGCTTACTAGGAATGGCCTCTTCCAAATATTAGGGCTATAGTTTATAAAGAAGTAATAAAGTGTGTTAATTTAAAACTCCTTAAAGTTATTTAGGGGTAATTTCCTATGGTGGGAATGGAGTTGGGTGGATTAAATTTGGGAAAGTTTAAACTAAGATTTTTTTTTAAAGTAAGAAAAAAGGCATGGCCCCTGAGGTATATACCCTGCCTAACCTTAGGTGGGATGGTTTTACCTTGCTAATTTTCTTCATACCTTACTGCCTAGGGCAAGCCATTTAAGTAAGAAATATCCTTCAACACTTACCTGTAAAAAAAAAAAAGGAAAGAAAAAAAAGCAAAACAAACAAACAAAAACAATTACCTTTCCAATTGGCTGATAAGCTTACCATCAAAAATCTATTGGGCTTTGCAGTGAGATTTGTGTGCATGAATGGATGGATAATCAGAAAACAGGTAAATAACTGTCTTTGGAATATTTTTGTTATTGTTTTCCCTCTGAATATAGTTCTAAAACAGAGCAACAGAGGTTAGGAATATTAATTTTAAGAGTCTTCAATAAATTTAAAATCAAGCTCATTTGAAGTAGAAGAAGTTCTATCTCAATAATGATGAGGTGCAGGCTCAGGCAAACCCCTTGAGCTTTCCTTGAATCCTTGAGGTCCAGGCTCTGGGAATCCCCTAGAGCCCTCCTTGAATTTTCCCACATAATGCCTGAGGCCTGCCCAAATCTCTACCCTCCTTTGTCCAGCAACTTCCCACCCCTGATCCTCCCAAAATATCAAAACCTGTTCCACCCTTGAACTGGCCTAGCCCACCATTGTAGGTCAGCTCCAGGTAGCCTCCAGCAACTTCCCACCTTTAATCAATCATTTACTGGTGTCAGACCTCATTGATTCCTCTGGAAAACCCTCCCCAAACTCCTCCTCTAGACCACTCCTAGATTTCTCCCACAATCTTTCTGTATATAGGACCCCATCTTGCCTCCATGGGGTGTGAGAGCCATATAACTTTCGAGCACAGACTTGTTCTGGGTCCAATACAAGTGAACTCTTAATAAACTTTACTTTTCTTTGGCTGTGAGAAGACTTGAGTCAAATTCATTTGGCAGGACCTGACGTGTTGGTATTTTGGGGTCTCGTGCACCCCTACCCTTACCTCAATATTTTTATGATACCTCATCAAATTAGAAGTGATGTTGAAAGAAACCACTTTTGAATGTTTGTGGACTTGATATCCCAGAAGCAAATTTGTTTGGGATAAATTCATAAAAATGCTGTGAGCAATTAGATATCATATCAATAGAACAACAATTGCTATTATCCCCTGTTCAATCCATCCTATACCAGCTGTTACAGGGCTTTTTCTCTAAAACACAGTAAAATGTTTTGATCTTACCACTCTTCTGTTCAACAAACTCCAATGGATTCCTAATGTGTTTAGGATTCAAATGCAGTCTCTCTTTTTAACATTTAAAGCTCTTTACAACCAGAATTCCACCTCTCTTTCCAACCTTATTATACATGACAGTTCTTTAAGCCAGACCAGACAAGGTGTCGCAGTAGAAGAGTGCTGCATGTGGAGTTAGGAAAACCTGAGTTAAAATCCAGCTTTATACACTAGCAGCATGACCTTGGGTAAATCACTTAACCTCTCTATGTCTGTTTCCTCATCCAGCCATCACCTGCAAGATGGGGATAATGATAGCACCTAGCCCCCTAGGGTTGTTGAAGGGATCAAGTGAGATAATATTTGTAAATCATTTAGCACAGTGATGGGAACATAGACACTTAAACAGTTGTATCTGTCATCCCCACTTCTTTTACTTAATTGTGAAAATATAATATACAAAAATCTTTATTCTGAAATCTGACCTTAATATTAAACATGTGATTTGACATGGCATACAAAGGGATAGAATGGATTGTCTATAATGCTGAGAGATTTCCTTATCTGGAAGGTTATTTTCAACCTAAAATATAATGTTATTTAGTGAATTAATTTTTTTAATAAATGCAAATCTATAATTTTTTTTTGTTTTATAGACTCTAATGTAATACAAAATGAGAATTTTTGCTTTCTCTTTCCCTACAGGATCAATTAATTTTGAGCATGAAAACTTCTATTTGCCAATGAGTGAATTAAGGCTGCTGATTCCATAATAACCTTGTCTCTCCAGGAAGCTAAAATGATGTGCCTTCCTTTTTGTTTCAGGGAACTGTTCTTCATAGACTCCTAGAATTCAGAGGGGCAAGAGAAGCCATCTAATCTAATCTATATTGGGAGAATATATCTACTCATTTCTTAATGATTGCCACTTCAACTCTGAAAGAGTTACTCCATTTTAAATCTTATGCACCAGGATAAACAATAAATTCCATTGTGACCGAAGGGCGTTTGCACCCATTCTCTATTGTTAGTTTAAAAAACTATTTCTTTTGCTAAAAAGCTATAATAAAAGAAATTTCATTTAAAACCAATCTCCATAATCCTGAAATTGAAGGTCAATACTTAATGTGATATGAATAGTTTTGGAATGCAAGTAGAGTTCTTTAAAATGAAGTCTGCTATGAAGTCATATCCTAATGCATACATTGTGCATGGACCTTTGGGAAGTCTATTTGATAGCTAGAAATTGAGGAAGATACAAACCTGGAAAACTATTTTCATATTTCAAAGAAAATATTCATTTATTCAACAAACATTTTCTTTGCATTTATATAATTACATATTTAAAGCTTGGGAAAAACTTACATTTCACAGAGTCCAACCTCTCATTTGATATATGAAGTCACTGAAATTCAAAGAGATTAAAAGACTTTGTCAAGGTCACTCGTATTAGAAAGTAGCCAACATAGTGTTGGTGTCCAAGTCTTCTAATTCCCAGTGGTTTTTGCCATACACATAATGCATTGGTAAGTCAGAGATTTCATAGACACACACACACACACACACACACACACACACACACAAGCCCCATTCTCTATGTGTCTATAATCTGGCAAAAAGTGTTAAGTATAATACAAATTAGAATGTTTAAAATAACTTTGGAAAGAATATATATGCAAGAATATCAAATGAAGGAGTCAATATATTCTGCTGCCACATTTCAGAATACATCTTAGAGAAGGTGACGTATTAGCTCTATCTCAAAGGGTGGATGCCCACAACCTCTCAATGGAAAGATGGAAGGGTGTGGACTAGAATATAGAAGAGTTATATAGATTAGGTTGTTTAAGAACTGATTGATGAGAGGTGATGACAATTCAGGTGCAGGCTTACACCTAAACTATTTCAGTGCACTTCTCATTGATCTCTCTGCTTCAGATATCAACTCATTCCAATCCATCCTTCACTGAGCTGCCAAAGTCATCTTCCTAAATTGTGGACCTGACCATGAGGAAGATGATACTTCAACTGAAGTGTCATGGGGTTCTGTCCTTGGTCCTGTTTTGCCTATTTTTTTTCAATCAGTTAGTTGAATGTGACACATCAGATTTACCAATGGCATAAAATTAGGTGAGATAATATATTGGATGATTGAGTTAGCATTAAAAAAAATGTCAGGCTAGAAAACAAGAGTAAGTATAACAAGATGCAATTTAATAACAGCTAGGTGATATAGTAGATGATAAACTGGACTTGGAATTAAAGACCTGAGATCAAATGGCATTCAATAAACATTTATGAAGTTCTTGCTATGTGCCAAGCACTGTGCTAACTCTTAAGAATATAAAGAAAAGTAAAAGACAGTTTCTGAGCTAAAAAGCTCACAAATAAATGGGTGTGAGATGACAGGGGAGAGACAAAATATAAATAATAAAGTTATTTGAAAGCTAACTACAAATGCTATGCTACATGCTAAGTACTCTATATATAATATGCTCTGTCAGAGGCAGGATTTGGAACCAAGTTGTTTTGATTTGATGATAGGTTTCTCTCTACTATGTCATGTCTCAGTTTTCGTAAGTTACTATATATTTATATTTAGTATCTAGATAATCTATTTTTCCACTGCTATTACTCTTTTAATATTAAATGGTCATGGCATATCAAGAATTTCTTACTGCCTGTATTAGAGATTTGATCAAATATAATAGCTGGGCATTCAATAATTTTGTTCTCCTCATTTTCCTTTTACTGTCACTATTATTATTCTCCCGAATGTTCTTTATTTTGAGGCTTTCTAAGAAATTAGAATTTTATATCTTAAAGGAAGTCTACATTGTGTGTACATATAACCAACCATCTGGAAGTTTAAAACATAAGAGGCATGTCTGGCTAGGAATATGTAAATGAAATTGACTTCTAAAAATTTAAATAGTCATTTCGCCCTCTTTTTACAGGTTATCTTAAAAATGGATGCCACTTATAACGATGAAAACTCCAAATCCAAGAACAGAAAGAATATAAATGGCTGTTAATGTTTCAATACCAGTTTTTTAAAAGAACTAAAGGTTATATATTTCTCTCCTTAGGCAGGTTTTTAAAAATAGCCTGTTTCTTATTTTCCTTCTTCAAATAATAACTAGCATTTATATAGCTCTTTTAAGTCTGTAAAGCTCTTTACAAATATTATTTAATTCTCACAGAAACCCAGGAGGTAAGGGCTGTTATTATTGCTATTTTGTGTATGGGGAAATTGAAGGAGACAGAGGTTAAAAGCAACTTTCCAAAGACTACACAAGTAGTAAGTGTCTGAGACCAGAATTGAGCTCAGATTGTGTTGATTATAGCTACTTAGCTGCCTATACCTATTAGACAATTGTTTTCAATCAACAAGCATTTAATGTTTGTTCAATGCTTATTGCCAATGGAACCCGGATGGCTCTGGAGGAGAGAGTGAGACTAGTGACTTTGCACAACCTTCCCTCATTTAAATCCAATTCATTTGCACATCATGGCTTCACCTTCCTGATGTTATGGTCCTCTCCTAGAACTAAGGACAAACAACAACATCATATGTTAGGCACAGTGCTAATTTCTGGGGATAAAAAGAAAGACCAAAAAAAAAAACCAACAACAATATTTTTTCATAAGAAGCACACATTCTAATGGGGGAGACAGCATGGGAGAAAAAATAATGTGCATATAAGATACAAGCAGTAGAAATGGGAAATTATTCCAGAGAGAAGGGGCTAGCAGCAAAAGGGAATAGGAAAAATCATTTGTCTGTCTGAATCTTGAAGAAAACAAGGGAAGTAAAGAGGCAGAGTTAAGGAAGGAGAGTTTTTCAGATATTGGGACATCCAATGAAAAAGAAAGAAATCAGAAGACAGAGTGTCATACGCAAAGAAAAATAAGGCCAGTTTGACTGAATCATGGAATATATGAAGGGGAACAATGTATAAGAAGATTGGAAATGTAGAAGGGAGTTAAGTTGTGAATCACTTTAAAAGCTAAATAGAATATTTCATATGTGGAGCTCCTGGTATTTATCAAATAGGGGTAGTAACATGACCAGGCCCACAATTTAAGAGGATGACTTTGGCAGCTCAGTGAAGGATGGATTAGAATGAGGATATACTTGAAGCAGGGAGATGAATGAGAAGCATACTGAAATAGTTAAATGTAAGCTTGAACCTGATTGGAGAGAAAATGATGT
>CM053580.1:343857147-343876126 GCA_028627135.1 Pseudochirops cupreus | reverse complement strand
ACAAAAACAAAGAAACAAACAACAACAACAACCTGAAAACTAAGAGAATGTCCCGAACGAATTATGGTGAATGAATATAACAGAATGCTATTATGGTATAAGAAAAGAAGACACAAATGATCTCAAGGAGACATATACAAGCAGAGTGAAGTGAGCAGAAACAGAAGGAAAATGTACAATATAACATCAATCTTACAGAAAAGAACAAATGTGAAGAACTGCATAAACTGATAGAGCAGAAAATAAGCACAATGGGGAGAACAATTTGTACAATAACAAGAGCGTGAAAAAGAACTTTAAAAGCTATAAAAAAAAAAACAACCTGATCAGCAAAATGGCCATTTATGTATAATGAGGTCAATGATGAAGAATGTTGTCTACCTCCTCAAAGAGTGGTCATGAATTCAGTGTGCAGAATGAGACACTTTTTGTGCATGTCCAATGAACAAATTTGTTTTGTTGATTAAATTGTTTTCTTTTTTCCTTTAACTTTCCTATTGACACTTTTTTTTAATTAAAAAATAAAATCATTGATTGCCTGTAACTAACATGAGACCATTTTTCTAGGGGAAAGGGATGTGACTAAAATGAATTCCTCACTTAAAAGATGAGAGTGAATTTAAAAGTCAGGAATAAATGCCAGGAGTTTTATAATAGCATATTTATCAAAAATGGGGAAACAAAACTCCTCTCATTGGGCCAGTAAAGAAAAATGTTGTGTTGCATTATCTGTAGGGGTATGGTTTTGAAAACAACAATTTTTTTGACACTTTTCTCCAGTCATTCATAGCTTCAATTTTAATAGCTGACAGTAGCCTGGTCTAGTTATGCCACAATAATGTGGAAAAATGCGCTCTCTCTCTCTCTCTCTCTCTGACTCTCTCTCTGACTCTCTCTCTCTCTCTCTCTCTCTCTCTCTCTGACTCTCTCTCTGACTCTCTCTGTCTCTCTCTCTCACACACACATTTTGAAATAATTTAAAGGTGATGAAAGATGATGATTCAGCAGATAAAATCATTGGTGTTACCATATTACAACTCAGATTTGACATAAAATGCATTTGACAAAACACAAAACCTTTTCCTTGTCTTTCAGTGAACGATCATTTTCATGAATTTATTTGTATATTTGTAATTAGATGGATGACTCCAGAAAGTCTGGCCTTATGGAAAGCACCTTAAATAAGTAAACACCTTTAATTCAGAAGTCTGGGTCCAATGTTGAGAGACCTTTGATGAGATTTTAATATTGATGCATCTTCTGTTGTTCTCCCTCTTATAGCCATGCATTTTCCCCAATTCAGCTAATAGAGGATTTGTTCATTTGATGGTTGTTATAAGTGATGGGAGGAGCAACAAAGGGAATAGAAAAGCTGCTTCCTCCATTAAAGGAATTTATAATCAACTAACATAGAAATATACATACGTACACAAATCTGCTGTGTAAATCTTAGAAAAGCTACATGTAAATGTGAGCAATGATTTTATATTTCTCACACATAAAAGGCAGTTTGATATAATATAGTTACATTTAAACTGCCTAAATAGACAAAATACTTCCATACATCTTGGTATTTTAGGTGAATATTTATAAATGACAAACAGTAATTTGTTTTCAACTCATTCTTAGACATTTATTAATAAAAAAACCATGCCAATTGCCTATTTTTGTTTACTTTATATCTGGTTAAAAGTGATATGTGCAGTAGAAAAGGCAATGGCTCTTTAGTCAGGGTACCTGCAGAAAATTCTACTCATGAAACTTCCTCTATGACAGCTTGGGCAAGTTATTTTCTTTCCCTAGATATGTCTGCTCCTGTAAAATGAGGGCATCATATTAGGTGACTTAAAGAGTCCCTTCCAGGCTAAAATTCCACTGATGCATTTGCATAATGGATGGGGAATTGGCCATGGGTCCATAGGTTCAAATCTACTTGTGACACATCTTGGCTACGTGACTTTAGGTAAGTCATTCATTTCAATATTAGTTTTATTAATTGAATCAATACATTCACATTTATTCAATTCATTTACTTAATTCAGTGTAATATTTCTTGAGAAGCAGAGTAGTATGATGGATAAAGGGCTGGTGTTTGTTTAGCAAGCCTTGGTTTTATGCCTACCTACTTGACCATCAGCAATGCACTTAACCACAGGCTGTCTTTCCTGACACCTTTTTAGGACCATATAGGAATTTCACCACTTGGAGTCCCCTACAGTTATGAAATCAGGTTCAAACTATAATTCCAGTCCACCCCTATCATGTTGGCAAATAATTAAAATCCAAAGAGTTTTTTTAAATATAATGTTCTTTTGGCTTTGAATTGGTCTCAAACCTGGGAAAGAACATTGCAGAAACTGTATGATTTACAACATATCTCATATCATGAGAATGATGGAACAATGATAACTAAGTCAAAAATTCTACCCTTTTACTCATACATGCTAATTATGATCATCAAAAGAACTTTCAGTGATGATGGTCAGATGACTATTTTTAAAATTAGAAGCTATAGAGTTTTGTAATTATTTTCATAGCTGATGAATCAGTGCTATTATCTTCCAAAGAAAAGCATCATATTAATAGCATTAGCACCATGTATCAGATGTCATTTTTTGTCAGATTAATCAAATATTGAGTGTGCCTTCACCGTTGAAGGACAAATAAGACTTACTTCAACATGCTTACAAATAAAAAAATAAAGAATGAATTCACACAGGAAATAAATGAAGAATAGTTTTGCAAAGCAGCATATTGCACAGTAATATGGCACAAATTGGCGACAAACATGCTACAAGGATTCCAGGTAAAGGAATGAAATATTCCCGGAAGCTTTCTAGGATGATTCATAATATATTTTATTATAACTCATCCAATTAAAGGTTTTGAAATGAAAAAAGAACTCAAAGGCAATCTAGTTCAATTCTTTGATTTTATAGTAGAGCAATCGGAAGCTCAGGAAATACTTTGACCAAAGTCAGAGAGGTGTCAGAGGTGTAATTTGAACCTATGTCTTCCGGCCCAAGACCATGCCATGGTGCCTTCACTTATGTGGCATGTACTGTGTTAAGTGAGGGTATACAATTAAAAAAAAAACAATCAAAGGTGGGAAAGAAAAGAATTGGCTAAATTGTTGTAAAATGCTTAAAGGTTGTAAAATGCTTAAAGTATTAAATATGGCAGCAATTATTTGATCCTAAAAGCAATAGGGAACCTTTGGAAGATGTTGAGTAGAGGGGTCACATGGATAGACCTTTAGGAACATTAGGAAAATCATTTTTTCAGCAGTGTAGAAGATGTATTGGACTGGAGAGAAATTTAGGCAAGTATTCCAATAAGAAGGCTATTTATTGCAATAATTCAGGTGAAAAAAAAATGGGAGCCTGAATCAGGCTGGTGGCTGTGTGAGTGACAAAACTGAGAAGTTGCCTTTTCCCTTAAAGGAACTTACAGTCAACATATGAAAGAACTAAGATAGAGAAAGGAATTATCACAGTTGGCAATTGATTTAATATGTGGGATGAAAGAGAAAAAATGAGTAGAAAAAAATTAAGAAAAAATTAAGAGTAGAAAGTTCTTTTGAAATTATTTCAAAAATCCAAATTTTATTTGGACAGGGAAGGGAGTGAAATAATTGCTCTTTTGATAGCACATTTTGGTGAGATCTGCAAGGTTATTAGACTGGTTAAGACATTAACTTTAAGAATTTGAAACAAAAAGTTGTCTTTTTGTCAAATGGCAAAGAAACATCAGGCATTGAGAAAGTTGGAGGAAAATAATCTAAATGGAAATAAAAACAGATCATGGATATATTTATTTGTTTTAATTTCATTCATTAATTTATTTTTAGTTTTAAACATTCACTTACATGAGATTTTGAGTTCCAAATTTTCTCCCCATCCCCCCCCTCCCTTGTCCCAAGACAGCATGCATTTTGATTACACCTTCCCCCAATCTGCCCTCCTTTCTAACATCCCTTCCCTACCCATTCTCTTCTTTTTTCCTGTAGGGCAAGAGAAATTTCTATACCCCATTGCCTGTATGCCCTATTCGCCTGTTGCTATAAAAAAGATTTTTTAACAGTCATTTTTTAAAATGTGGAGTTCCACTTTCTCTCTCTTCCTCCATCACCAGCCATCTCACTGAGAAGGCATGCAAGTTGATATAGGTTATACATATTTAGTCATGCAAAACACTTCCATAATAGTCACGTTAGGAAATAATACCTGTATTTCTCTCCATCCTACCCTGCCTTCTATTTATTCTGTTCTCTCCTTTGACTCTGTCCCTCCTCAAAACTGTTTGCTTCTGATTACCCCCTCCTCCCTTTTGCTCTCCCTTCTCTCACTGTCCCTTTTCTTATTCCCTTTCCCCCTACTTTACTGTAGGGTGAGATAGATTTTCATACCCAATTGAATGTGTATGTTATTCCCTCCTTAAGCCAAATCCAGTGAGAGTAAGGTCTACTCATTCACTCTCATTTTCCTCCATAGTAAAAGCTTTTTTTTGCCTCTTTTATGTGAGATAATTTACCCTCTTCTACCTCTCCCTTTCTCCTTCTGCCATTATATTCCTCTCTCACCCCTTAATTTTATATTTTAGATATCTTCCATTCATATTCAAATAATTTATGCCCTATGTCTATATATTTATGTATGTGTATAGATACATATGCCCATACTTGTGTGGTATATATATGTGTGTGTGTATGTGTGTGTGTGTGTGTGTGTGTGTGTGTGTGTGTACACACATATTTTCCCCACAATAACGCTAATACTGAGAAAGATCTCATGAGTTACAAATATCAACTTTCCATGTAAGAATGTAAATAGTTCAACTTTAATAAGTCTCTTATGATTTCTTTTTCCTATTTACATTTTCATACTTCTCTTGATTCTTATATTTTAAAGTCAAATTTTCTATTCAGCTTTGGTCTTTCAGTCAAAAATACTTGAAAGTCCTTTATTTCATTGAATGTTCTTTTTCTCTCTGGAAGTATTACACTCAGTTTTGCTGGGTAGATGATTATTGGTTTTAATCCTAACTCATTTGACCTCTGGAATATCATATTCCAAGTCCTCCTATCCATTAGTGTATACGTTGCTAAATCTTCTGTTATCCTGATTGTGTTTCCACAATACTTGAGTTCTTTCTCTCTAGTGGCTTGGAATATTTTCTCCTTAACCAGAGAACACTGGAATTTGGCTACAATGTTCCTAGGATTTTTCCTTTTGGTATCTCTTTAAGGAGGTAATCAGCGGAGTCTAACAGTTTCTATTTTACTCTCTGGTTCTAGAATGTTAGGGAAGTTTCCATTGATAATCTCCTGAAAGATGATGTCTAGCTTTTTTTTTTTTTTTCATCATGGCTTTCAGGTAGTGCAATAATTTTTAAAATATCTCTCCTGGTTCTATTTTCCAGGTCAGTGGTTTTTCCAATCAACTATTTTATATTGTCTTCCTTTTTTTTTATTCTTTTGCTTCTGTTTTACAACTTCTCAATTCCTTATGAAATCATTAGTTTCCATTTGCTCCTTTCTAATTTTATGGTATTATTTTCTTAAGTCAGCTTTTGGACCTCCTTTTCCATTTGACCAGTTATGCTTTTTAAGGCATTCTCCTCATTGGCTTTTTGGTCTACTTGTGCCATTTGTGTTAGTTTGTTTTTTAAGGTGTTATTTTCTTAAGCATTTTGGGGGGTCTCCTTTAGCAAGTTGTTGACTAGTTTTTCATGATTTTCTTGCATCACTCTGTTCACATTTTCTTTTCTCTACTACTTTTACTTGATTTTCAGAATCCTTTTTGAGCTTTTCCATGGTCTGAGAACAATTTCATTTTTCTTGGAGGCTTTGAATGTAGGAGCTTTAACTTTATTGTCTCCTTCTGGTTGTATGTTTTGATCTTCCTTGTCACAAAAGTAAGATTCTATAGATTGATTCCCCCCAAACTCCAGCAATGTTTGCTCATTTTGCCAAACAGTTACTTGACTTTTAGCTCTTTGTAAAGGTAGGACTCTGCTTCCAGTGTGGAGGGTGTACTGTCCCAAGCTTCAGGGATTTTGTGCAGCTGTTTTCACACATATTTCTAGGGGCCTGTAAATTTTCATTTCTTCCATGATGGTATGATCAAAGGAGAGTTGTTTACTCCCATCCTGGTCTGTGCTGTGGTCTGCACTCTTTTCTCTTGAACTTTGAGGATTCCCTCTTTACTGCCACCACAGTAGCCAGCACTCCTTCTTGCCTCAGGACTATTATCCAGAACTACAAACCACACCCAAGCATGGGAAAAGCAAGAGAATCCTGCCTCAGCACTACCAAAGAAATCCCTGTGACCCCCTCTCATCAACTGCTCAGTATCTCCACCTTCTGTGGGCCAAGAGTGCTGGAAATAGTTGCTGCTGCTGCCACCTTTGCCTCCCTGAGGTTGGGACTAGACTGTGCTCCTCTCTCACCCAGGTCCAAGAGACCTTTCCTATTGATCTTTTAAGCTGTCTTTGGCATTTGTTGTTTGAAAAGTCTGAAAACTACCACAGTTGCCAGTGATTAAGTTCTCTGATGTCTGCTCCAGGTTTGCCGAGGGACCCAGGCTGTTCTAGCACTGGCAGCATTGGTCTGTGTTCCTTTCCCAGTCTGGTGCAATAGACCTTACCTGTGGACCTTCCAGGTTTTCCTTGACTGGAAATTTGTTCCAGTCTGTCATTTATGGGTTCTGTTGCTCTAGAATTTGTTTAGAGCAATTTTTTACAGGTATTTGGAGTGTTTTGTGGGAGATCCCAAGGAAGTCCCTGCTTTTACTCCACCATCTTGACTCTTCCCCCAATCCCCCATGGATATATTTATAAGGATAGTCTCAACAAATTTTTTTCTCCAACTTAAGACAAATCACATGGAACAAAATAATTTAAAAATATAATAATTCCATATGGCAGAAAATCAGTGAATACTAAGTAAAAAAAAGGAGATTTGGGGGAAGGAGAGTGAGCAGGAACACTCTGAGAGTAAAATCAGATTTCTAAGGATGTATCTTAATGTCTTTATTGTGATAAATTATGAGTAGGTAAAAAAAAAAAGCAGTAAAACCACATTGAGGGTTTTGATGCTTTGCTTGAAGGCTCCATGAGAAAAGAAAGAAAATCAGTCACCTATCCTGTATGATAAGTGACCTTCATTGGCCACATGTATTTCCTACATACGTGCCTCTCTACCAACATATTCTGTTTGTAACTACTCTTTCCAAAGACACTGCGTATATAAGTGGGAGAGTGTATATTAGGCGAGGATGTTTTATAGCTACTGTTCTTACTATGCTATCTTTGTAAATGTCTTTGCCTTAAACCAGTTGTGTCTCCTGACTAATGGTAAAACTCACTGCTGGGGCTTAGAAAACTACGGTTTTATGAGTATGGGTCCATAAATACTCTTGAATCTTGGGTAATGGTCATCCCATTATGCAATCAATCTCCAAAATAATGTCAAGTTGGAGAAATATCCCAGAGCAGGTGCTGATGTCTTACCACAACATCTTAAGAATTCTGTCTAATATAAGTAACTGGCAGTAAGTTTATACACACACACACACACACATACACACACACACACACACACACACACAAACACTAAGATATTTAATTCATGAAATCAGAAGTTCCTTCATAGGACTATCCAAATTGCAGGTAGAGTTACTAGAGGAAGAAAAGAAATTCTGAAAGGCAACTTCAAAAATCTAATCCTACAAGTTGATGGCAAATAATCAATAATTTTTAAGGAGATATGGAAGATAGACTGGAAAGAGGAAAGGGAAGGGTGATTCTAGACAGGAGGAATATGGTAGGGAAATATACAGTGTACAGATTTCCTTGATGAGAGAAATATTCTCTCATTGGTTTGCTGGCAAATAAAAAAGAAACTTGATCTCTTCGATCCTGAAAATATTTGTCATTATGTTCCTCAGCTCAATATGTGGTGTTAGGAATTATTCAGGTCTGTCTTCATTTAAATAGACATCCTGAAGCCGTTCTGCTGACCTCTTTCTTCACATTTCACCAGAGATCTTTTTTTTTTCTTTTAAGTCATCTGATGACAGACCCTGGAGTGGGCCCTAATATACATTTCCAGTATCTCTTGAATTGATAGAGTAATATTTGCACTAATTTTGCTTCAATTAAACTCCATTAAAGTTAATTTTCTTTTACCTCCTCCAAACATGTATGATTTCCTAGAACTAGTTCATTGTTTTAGAGAGATTCCTTTACAATAAATAGGTCACATTCTTCTGGTATATACTTTGGTCTGGTTTTTACTCTGACATCAGCACTAACTATATAAATAAGTCAGTAACACAAAGCTTATATTTTTCCCCCCAAGTATACAGGAAGTTCACTTTTGCCAAAGAAACACAGGTAGCTAGGAAAAAGAGTAGATAGAACATGGGCCTAAAGCCAAGACAATTTGAGTTCAAATACAGAATCAGACATTTACTATGTAACCATGTTCAAGCCACTAAACCCCTGTTTGCCTAAGTTTTCCCAAATAAAGATGGGAATGATAATAGCACCTGTCTCACAAGGATGTTGTGAAGATCAGATGAGATATTTGTTAAACATTTAGCCGAGTGACTAGTATATACTTATAGTAAATGCTTAATAAATGCTTTTTGCCTTCTCCTGAAAGTAATCAATGGCTTTATTCACATGTCTTTGGATTGCTTGACTGCCCTTGCTGCTTCCCTGTAGCAAATTCTTATCCTACAAATTGAAGCACATGGCATAGTCTCTTTGACACTACCCACTTACAAAGCACAGTGAATCATCTTCAATTTTCTACTGAAAGATTCCTATGAAATGGTATCTCTTTAGCTTACACACTTATTTTCTTTCAAATGTGAGAAGTGACTTTCGAAAATAATAAAACTAATTGTTATCATTCTTTTGTATCTTAAAACCTAGAGATATTCTATAGTTCTTGAATATTTTGGGGAAAAATAACTAATAGAGTCTGAAACATGCTATATTTCTCTTGAAAGAAAGTTTGAAAGAAGCACTATCATTGAAAGGGGACTTTTTTCAAAGTGACTTTTTTTCTTTATTAAAATCTTACCTTTCACATTATTGAAACCATTTATTCAGGTGTTGCTATTATAAAACATTCATGAGTTTGAAATTTTCTGTTGAAATTTTAGTTGTCAAAATGGTTTTGTCTTTTTGGTTTTGAATGCCTTATTCATCATGACAAACAATGTTAAAGCAAGTATGACCTATTGTTCAACTTTACTTTTCTTAATTCCTCAGAAATTTCAGTTTAAAAAAATATTTTTATCCTATACCAAGTGTTTGAGTTGCTTTTTTTTTTTTTTTGCTTTTTGGAGGGCAATTGGGATTAAGTGACTTGCCCAAAGTCACATGACTAGTAAGTGTGTCAAGTGTCCGAGGCAGGACTTGAACTCAGGTCCTCCTGACTCCAGGGCTGGTGCTCTATTCACTGTGCCACCTAGCTGCCCCTGAATTACTTTTTTAAAATTCAAAAGAAAATACTGCCAGTATAAAAGTTTACATTAAAAAATAGATAATAGAATGAAATCAATGGAAATTCTACTGAGCCAACTTCTTCAGAAGGGGAAAAAGGGTGCTTGTATAAGGCATAAAATTAAACAAACATATGTTTAGAAAGAGACGTGTGATGGATGTGAGAGGTATTAGAAATCCAAAGTACTTCACTGGTACTGTCAAAATATGACAGGATTTAGAAGTAGGTATCTAGCAGTACAGTTTATCCTTTGTGGAAAATCTATGGAAAAATCTGGAGAAGAATCATATGAGACTTGTATAATGAAATACAAAATCATGAGATCACAATTCCTTTGAGATACTGAAACATTGTTATATGACTTTGTGGCATATCCCCCTGCAAATATATAAGCTTCAGGGTGGGCAGTGTCCGTGTCTTAGCCTATAAAAGTCAGCCAAGTTCCAATGTAGTGTAATGAGCAGCCCATAGAAAGCATTCAACAAATCAAAGATATCATAAGTTGCAGATCATAGAAACTCAATCCTAATGAACCTCAGAGGTCTTCTAATGGAATTCATCCCTGAGCAAAGAACAACACTGACAATGTTGCTCAGGGGTGGGGAACCTGTGACCTCAAAGCCACGGGTGGCCTTCTAGCTCCTTGGATGCAGCCTTTTGATGGAATTCAAGTTTTATAGAACAGATCATATTCTTAAGGTGATTTGTTCTGTGAAGTTTGGATTCAGTCAAAGGACCACACTTGAGGACCTAGAGGGCCACATGTGGCCTCAAAGTCACAGGTTTCCCACCCCTCATGACATAGCTGAATCTTGTTCATGCATATATTGTTTGAAGATTCCTTTGACCAGACAACCATTTCCTTTGTTACAGTTCACACCAAGTTCAGAGATTTCTAAATGGTATTTTATATTTCCTTGAAAGAAATTAAATTAGCTTCTTAATAATTCCTACCCAGTTTTTCTAGTTTTATACTGTGAAATTAACTAGAAAAGAAGTGGCTTTTTTTCACTTTACAGCTCTTTAAATACTTAAAGCTATGTATCATATTCCCCTCTTCCAAGTATTGTTCACTCCCTACTAAAATTCCTCCATTCTTTTAGCCCTTTTGGGCATTCTCCACAAACTTTTCAACATCCTGGTCGCTGTCTTCTGGATCTTCAACCTATCAGTTTTCTTCCTAAATACAATATTAAGCACTGAACAAATTATTCCAGATGGGATTTCATCAAGGTAACTAAGAAGGGTCAGTCACCTCCTTTGTCCTGAATGCTATTATTCTGTTAAGGCAGAATAAAATCACAATACTTTGTCAAGTTTTGAATGAATCTGTGATCTTGCTTTTCTAAAAAATTGTTCAATCATGTCTGACTCTTTGTGATCCAATTTATGGTTTTCTTGCTGAATATACTAAAGTGATTTGCTATTTCCTTCTTTAGCTCATTTTATAGATGTGAAAACTGAGGCAATCAAGGGTGAGTGACTTGTCTATGGTCACACAGCTAGTAAGTCTACTATGCCACATAGCTACTTTACAATATTGGATCTTCCAAATGAACTGCTGTCTATCAAGCCATGCTTCTCTATTCTTCTACTTTTGGTGTCAGTTTCTGAACTCAAATTTAAATTTTTCTTACATTTGAATACATATTCATTTTATTCAATTTATCATGCTGTTCTGGCCTGTCAACATCTTTTTAAATCCTATCAGCCAATATATTAGCTATGCCTCTCAGTTTTCTGTTATTTCATAAGACTTCTAAATCTCTAGCCAAATCATTGATAAAAATGTTAAACAGAATAAGGTAGGCTAAGTGAAACTCTATGAATCAATGAGTGAATGAATGAATGAATGGTTAAGAATGAACAAATGCCAAGTGTTTTCTATGTGTCAAGCACTGTCCTAAACATTGGGGATCTAAATACAAAAAAGAGCCTGTTCTGATCCTCAAGAAGCTTACATTCTAATGAATGAGGCAATATGTATAAGAGAGTGCTGGGAAAACAATGGATTTCCTCAGGTGTGTCAGAGACAGGTATAGGAATAACAGGTGGATTCCAAAATAGTTGTGGCTGACTAGTAGACATGATATGAAGAGTGATATTATCCAATGGCCTGAAACCACTCAGGTAGAGTTGGTTACTTGAGTTTGCTTCACAAATGAAGATAATTTGGGCTCAGGGTAGGCCTTCCCCTGATTATGAAGTACTTGACAAGAAACTTAAGGCCTTCATGAGATAGAGTGTGCTTTCCTCAATATTGCCAATGAAGGAAAGGAATTGAGAAGAGAAAATAAATGCTTTGGGAAGAGACAACTGGTTAAAAAGATGGTGTTGAATAATGAGATTTAGATTGGCTTATAATCTAGCTCAGGAATGACAGGTACACCTTAAAAGGGTGGTAAGCATGTATATGGCATATAACTTACAAATTTAATCAAAAAGATTTTAAACTAAAAAAGGATAGGGGGAGAATAAGACTGTCTTTGAATTTCCCTGAAGTTATAAGTTTAAAGGATTAATTAAATAGATAGATAGGTTCTATGGACTAAAAGACTTCAGGGAAAGGTAGCCTAGGAGGAATGAGGAAGATTTGAAAATTTTTAAACCAATTTAATCCCTCCCATATGTTTCCATGAAACATTTTAGTATGTAGAATAGACATAGACAGACAAAGAAACTATTCTAGTCATAAGCAGAACTGGAAGATATCTGCAGAAACTGATGTAGATGCTCAGGGAACTCAATGTTCAATTTTTTTTGTTTTTAAATGTTCAGAAAATGAAAGACCAGGTAACAGAAAAATGTAAGGGTAATGTAAAAGATAGTATCAGGAATTTTAAAACTTGGAATTAGATGAGGCTGGAAAGATAAGTGAAGGAAAACAAAATATTATTTTAGTTATTTTGGAAGAAGGAAGAGGATTAAAAAGAAATAAGATCTTTGATTAGAATGGTTGGAATAATGATAACTGAAACAGAAAGAAGGCAGAGATGTTCAGTTCATATTTTCTTTGTAGGACAATGTCCTCTATGCTGGAAATGAAGAACAAAAATGTCTAATAGCTAGTTGAAACTCAAGATTGATAAGAGTGGACCTAACTACCATTATTGAATTTAAATAGCCTGGACAGAGAAGCTAGATTTACAAGTCCTAAAAGAATTATTGGTTTGACTGATGAGACACTGTTAAAAATATCTAAAATATGAGGAAAAACTGAAGAGGTGCCACAAGACTGAAGAAAGGCAAATATCTTAATTATTTTTATTAAGTATGAGAGCAGAGAAAAAAATAATCTGAAAACTCCAAGTCAGTGAATTGGATCTTGATTCCTGAGGAAATTCTTGACTTAACTATTAAAGATCCATTGATGGTGAAAGATGCATCTAGGAAGAGAAGGGATGAATATAGAGAGCCAACATATTTTTATTTATAATATGTCATGCCAGATTACACTCATTTTTTACAAAATTGCTAAAGTAATAGATTAGGGAAATTATGTGTAGATAGTTTACCTGAATTTTAATAAAGTTTTGAAATAAATTTTCATAATCTATTTGTGGAGAAGATGGAGACGTATTTACAGTAGTGGTATCAAATTCAAATAGGAATTGGTGCCATTAAACTGTACAAAAAAATATCCCTGCATCCATATATAGACTTAGAAAATGACACATTGACATCAACATAATATTCTATTGTTTTTATTTAGTTTGATAAATGTTGGATGCCTAGGTGGTACAGTGAATAAAGCACTAGCCCTGGAGTCAGGAGGACCTGAGTTCAAATCAGGCCTCAGACACTTAACACTTACTAGCCATGTGACATTGGGCAAGTCACTTAACCCCAATTACCCTGAATTCCCCTCTCCAAAAAAAAAACAAAAAAAAAGTAAAAGAAAATGTTGTCCAAATAAATTTAATTTAATTCGACCCAACTCTGGTTGCAATGGGGCTGTGAGCCACGTGTTTGACACCTGTGATTTAGAGGAAAATACAAATTGATGGGTCCAGATATGGTTGGCTGGGAAGACTCAAAGACTAGTAGTTAATTGTTCAATGACAAGATGTTTCCAACTGACTGCCTCAAGAATCTGTGTGTGACCTTGAGTCACTTAATGTTTTATATGTTACTTGGATAAAAACATAGCTGGCATGCTGAGTAGATTTGAAGGTGATACCAAGGTGGGAGAGTTAGCTAACAAACTGGATATCCATCAGTAGCCAAAATGTTCTGAACCAGCTAGAGCAGAGGATTGAATTTAACAAAATAAAATTCACTTTTAGTGTCATATACACAATATACATATACACAAAAACGTCAAATTCAGAAATATAAGAAATTGGAAATTCAATATGTGTCAGCAGGGTGATGTGACAGTCAGAAAAGCTAATAAAGTCTTGGGAATCCTTACAAGGAGCATGGTTTCCAGCAAGAGAAATGTAGTAGTTCCATGAACTTTGTAGTTTTTAGAACTCAACTGGAGGATCGTATTCAGTCACGTTCATGATTTGAGAAAGATGTTGATTAGCTGCAGAGTGTCTAGAGAAAGGAAAGCAAAATAAGTTTTAGGTGACAAAGTGGAGAAAGTGTCAGGCCTAGAAGCAGGAAGACTTGAGTGCAAGTGTGACCCCAGATACTTTCTAGCTATGCAATGCTTTGAGTAAGTCACTTTAAGGAAAAAAAATTCTCCATTTGCCTCAGTTTCCTCATATGTAAAATGTGTATAATAATAGCACCTATCAGCGCTAACTCCCTGGATTGCTGTGAGGATCAAATAATTGTGAAGCACTTGGCACAGTTCCTGGCACATTGGAACACTATAAATGTTAGCTACTTAATATTATTATTATAGTTACATGTCATCTGAGGATCAATTGACAGAACAGGGGATGCTTAGCTTGAAAAAAAAAGATTTGGAGGTGTTCAGGTATTTGAACGGCTGTCATGTGGACAAGGGATTATATTTGATCTGTGTGATGCCAGGAGCAACGGGTGGAAGTTTCTAAGAGGTAAATTTAGACTTGATGCTAGAGAAAAACAAATGAGCAAAGAACCTTGCAACAATTTGAGATGTACTCACTTGGAATGAATTGTCTTGAGAGCTGGTACATTCTCTCCTCCTTGTAGGTCTTCAAGCAAAGGCAGGATAAGAAATTCTCTGGTACTTTATGTTGGGGATAGCTTTTGTATTTTCATACTGATGGCTTCTGAGTTCCCTAAAGTTCTTAAAATCTGAAATTCTGTCATTCTATGATTCCTGAGAGAAGGATTTTACCTCCATAGAATTAGGTAGAAATACATGTTGAATCTTATTTAATAATAAAGGGGCAGGAAAGTTATGGAATAGAATTTACAATCTAGGAAGAATAGCAAAAGTCATGTTAATGGGTATTTAGGACTTCTTTCAAAATGAATTAGTGGAATTGCCACTGTTATGGGATAATGCCTGCCTTTCTCCTCTTGATACTATTTTCATCAGCAAACTCATTGTGTTTTCATGTTAACTAAATGTCTTATCAATATATATTTTAATTTTGTGTGACTTAGAAATAGAAAAGACCTTACAAATTATCTACTTCTTATCATATTTTATTTCTTGTTATAGGAGGCCAATTTAAAAATTCTCTTCCTACTGTAATTTCTCACTTCTCATATACTTAGTCATTTAAGTAACGTCAATCTTTTCTTCAGTCCATATTAAATTAATACTTATTGAGCATTTTCCCCAGTGCTTCACAACTGTGTGCTTGTACATACCAACCACATGCCTAGAGTACACTATCCAAACACTTTAATCTACTAAAATCCTTGTGTATTTTGAAGACACAACTCAGATGTGACACCCTCCTTGACTGCATCCCTGACTGTTGTAATTAGAAGCAATCTCTCTCCACTCACATGTCCCATGCTGTTTTGTTGGGATTCTGTGACTCCAAATTGTATTCCAACTTGTATTGAAGTTATTTCTGAACACTTATTACTCCTATTAGGCTATTATACCCTTAAGGTCAATAAGTATGTATTTTTTTTTCACACATCTCTAACACCTAGCACAATAAGTTACGTAGGATATGACAACTAGTACTTCTACTACTAATAATAATTAATCATATTTATAAAGCACTTTAACTTTCTCAAACTACCTTTCAATTTATTTTCTTATTTCATCCTTACAACAACCCCTGGGAATATAGGCATCATAATTATTCCCATTTTAAAGATGAGGAAACTGAGACCAATGGCGTTTAAGGGATTTGCCAAGGCTCACATAGCTGGTAACTGTCTGTGACCAGATTTAAACACAGGTCTTCTTAAAGGCATGTCTAATAATTTACATCACTGAAAGAATAGACACTTGAATTGTATCTCTCAATCCAATGAAATCATTCTACTCTTGCGTATTCAACTAGCAGCCATTAATTATATATTGTTTGAGTTATTACTCAGAACAATATTAGGATATCCAGGTCCAAATTGCTTCTTGAAATAGGTATCTTGTGGCCCTTGCCTGGGGCCACGTGTCCTTGGCAAAAGATACTTATAAATACAGAAGTAAGCTCTCTGAATTGAATTCATTAGTAATAGAATGTATGTGTTTTTGTTTAGTGTTTAAAGTTCAATGAGCAAGCATGAATTTAATTTAAATCATTAGTAAATAGGTGTGAATTGCAATTGCTATGTTAAAATTAACAAAAGGCTTAAACTTTGGGGAAATTGTCCTAGGAAAGAAGTGAGTAGTAATGAATTGAAAAATTGGGCCATGCATGCTAAATCAGAGTTAGTTGTTTGCTTCAGAACATCAAACATCGAAGCCTTCACCTTTACCTGTCTAACATCCTCTAGTATCACCATATGAACATTCACAAAATGGATGGAAAAACAAAACAAAACTTAGAAAACCTTGGAATAAATTAGATTTTGTTATTTCATTGGGAGAAGGAAAAAGAACAACTAATTTTTTTCCCCTTTATTTTTAAAGGAAATCTTTTGTCCCTAGGCAGAATTTAGCAAGCTACTAGTAAGGTGTGATTCAAAGCATACTAGTAAAAATCATGTTGTGCTCCCATACAATTAACTATTGGGTTTTTTTCTTACGTTTTAAAATTTTTTTCCAATTTATTTATTTTTAGTTTTCAACATTCAATTCCACAAGATTTTGAATTACAAATTTTTTTCCCTGTCTTTCCCCTACCCCCTACCACAAAATAGCTAGCGTACTGAATACTCCTTCCCCCAATCTATTCTTTCTTTTATCCTCCCCCATCCCCAAACCCAACTTTCTAGTAGGGCAAGATGGATTTCAATGCCCCAGTACTTATATATCTTATTTCCCAGTTGCATGTAAAAAACAATTTTGTGAAAAAAAAATTGTTTTTAAAACTTTGAGTTCAAGTTGTTTTATTTTTTTCCCCTTCTTCCCTCATCACCCACCCCTACTGGGAAGACAAGCAATTCAACATGGGTTCTACATGTGTAGTTACACAAAACATTTCCATAGTAGTTATACTGTGAAAGACTAACTATATTTCCCTCCATCCTATCCCATCACCCCACATATCCTATTTTCTCCTTTGATCTTCTCCATTTTCAAAAGCATTTGCTTCTAACTACCCTCTCCCACAATCTGCCATCCATTCTATCATTCCCCTATTATCCCCTTCACCCTATTTTCCTGTAGGGTAAGATACCCAATTCAGAGTGTATGCTATTCCCTCCTTAAGCCAGTTTTAAAGGGAGTAAGGTTGTCCCATTGTCTTTCATCTTACTGCTCTTCCCCTCCACTGTAACAGTTTTTTTCTTGTCTCTTTTATATGTGATAATTTACCCTAATCTATCTCTCCCAATAAATTCCTCTCTCACCTCTTAATTTTATTTTTTAAATATCACTCCTTCATATTCAATTCATCCTGTGCCCTCTGTCTATGTATAAATGTACATACATACATGCATATACATACATACATATATATGCATATACATTCCCTTCAAGTATCCTCATACTAAGAGAAGTCCTATGAACTACAATTATTGTTTTTTCTGTGTAGGAATGTAAATAGTTCTACTTCAATAAGTTCCTTATGATTTATTTTTCCTGTTTACCTTCTCATGCTTCTTTTGCTTCTTGTCAAATTTTCTGTTCAACTCTGTTTTTTTCTACATGAATGCTTGAAAATCCTCTATTTCATTGAATGACCATATTTCCTCTCTAGCATTATACTCAGTTTTTCTAGATAGGTAATTCTTGGTTTTAATCCTAGCTCCTTTGACCTCTGGAATATCATATTCCAAGCCCTTTGATCCCTTAATGAAGAAGCTGCTATGTCTTGTGTTATTCTGATGGTGTTTCCACAATACTCAAATTATTTCTTCCTGACTGCTTGCAATATTTTCTCCTTCACCTGGAAACTCTGGAATGTGGCTATAATATCCCAAGGAGTTTTCTTTTAGGGCTCTTTTTCAAGAGGTGATAGGTGAATTCTTTCCATTTCTGAATATCAGGGAAATTTTCCTTGAGAATTTCTTGAAAGATAGTGTCTAGGCTCTGTTTTTGATCCTGGCTTTCAGGCAATCCAATAAATTTTAAATTATCTCAGCTGGATCTATTTTCCAGGTTGGTGTTTTTTCCAAAGAAATATTTCACATTGCCTTTTATTTTTTTCATTTGTATGGATCTGTTTTATAGTATCTTGATTTCTCATAAAGTCATTAACTTCCATTTCCTCTAATCTAATTTTGAAGTAATTATTCTCTTGGGTGAGTTTTTGAAATTCCTTTTCCATCTGGCAAATTTGGCTTTTTAAGGCATTCTTCTTCTTATTGGCTTTTTGGACTTCTCGCTATTTTTGTTAGTCTATTTTTTAAGGTGTCATTTTCTTCAGTATTTTTGGGGGTCTCTTTTAGCAGGTGGTTGAATTTCTTTTCATGATTTTTTTTCATCATTCCCATTTCTCTTCCCAATTTTTTTTCCACTTCACTTACTTGGGGGGCAGAGCCAAGATGGCGGCGTAGCAGCAGCAACACATTGCAGCTCTCAGATACCCATCCCAAAATAGCCATAAAATAGGACTCTAAACCAATCCTAGAACTCCAAAATGCACACAGAGATACTTCCCACTAAAGTCAGCTTGGCTACGAGGAAACATATCAGCACTGCTAACCGAAACCAGCCTGGCCTGAAGCCGCAGCTGTGCCCCGGGGGCGGCTGGATGGGAGGAACAGAGGAGCTTCAGGGGAGCAGATTAGCAGCAGCTGAGAGTGGGAATTGTGAAAGCGGGAGATAAGCAGTCCGGCCAGAAGGCCTCCAGAGTCGAAAAGCTAAAGGCAGAGGTTTTGCACCCGCCTTGGCGTTGCAGCTTCCCACCCACGGCCTGCAGGCAGCAGGGGGACTGAGCGATTGTTCTCAGGCCAGGGCTCTTGCGTTGAGCGGCCTGGATCTGGATCGCCGTCTTGGGCCTC
>CM053580.1:343837022-343856647 GCA_028627135.1 Pseudochirops cupreus | reverse complement strand
TAATTCCTTGGAAATAGTTGGTTCAGAATTTAAAAATACTTTTTTTTTTCCCCTTTAATATTCCAAGTCAGCATGCTGGGGCATAGGGATGGGATGGGGGGAAATTTTTAAAGAGTATATATAGAAAGAAATGATTCTGTAGGTACTAGTCTCATTCATTCCTTCAATACATTCTCAATGAGTACTCATGATGAGAGAAGTGTATTCATCAAGAACATGTACAAGAATGAAAAAAAAACAGAAGTTTCCAAAGTTTTTACAACTTATGAGGAACTTCCTGGAGGTAGTATCTTGATCTTTGGATGATGTTACCCTGAGACATCACCTTTGATTAGTTGCTTTGACTTATGTTGAGGCATATATGTGGCACCCATTTTTTTAAAGACTCCTTGTTCAATATGTTCTCTCTACAATTAATCAGTTAGTTTAGTCACATTTAATTCATTTCTGATCCTTGGTGAAGTTTTAGTAAAGAATTACACTATCCAATGGCTATAACAGACAATCTTGATGTCAAAGGAAATAGAGGTGGAGAGAGGAATTAAGGGAGACAAAAAATAACGGGGTTGGAAGACTATAAAACTGCTGCTACTTTTGGAAGCTGATTTTCTGGGCCTTCCTACTGTTCTAGTAAATCAATCAAGAACATATTCAATGATTAGGTATGCCACTATGCTCCATTCAAAAAAACTTCATCATGCCATCTGAGAAGGCATTAGTCACATTGTTCATGGATTACTGATATACTAACCTAGCACACAAATATTATTGTTGTTTTCAGTCATTTTTCAAGCATGTCCAATTCTTTGGGACTTTCTTGGCAAGAAAACTAGAGTGATTTGTCATTTCTTTCTCCAGTTCATTTTATAGATGATGAAATTTGGGCAAATGGGGTTAAGTGACTTGTTCAGGGTCACACAGCTAATAAGTTCCTGAGGCCAGATTTGAACTCAGGAAGAAGAGCTTTCCTGACTTCAAGCTCAGCACTCTATCAACTGCACCATCTACCTACGCCAGCATACCAAGAGCAATTGCTAATACCAACTTGGCCTTCTATTTTATAAAGTCTACTAAAACAGAAGTATTCAACTAAAAAATCAAAACACAATCTCAAGTACAACAACTGTATTGGTATTATATAGTTGGTTAACTGCTCTCTATGTCAATGAATGCATGAATAAAATGAATGCTGGATGGTTTAATGGATGAATGAAAAAAAAGTATTTAAGCATTGTGCTAAGCCCTAGAAATACACATAGTATATTTGGAGATACAAAGAGAGCAAGACAATTCATTTTCTCAAGGAACTCACATTCTAATGAGAGATTAAGGACATAGAAAGGATTGGCTGCAAGCTATGCTGAAAAGTCCTGTGATCTTTAGTGTATAGTGGTAAAGCATATAGCAATTATCTTTTTTAATGTTATTTCCAATGATTAAATAATATCAGTTTCTAATATTGAACCATTTGATATTGTCAATGGTGAATATGCTAATGACCACGTGGTGGAGTGACTTTCTTCTGGAAGCCTTTAGTAGCTATGACTAGGTCACCTACAGAATTCGTTACTAGATCTCATTTCCAAAGTGTTGATTTCTGTAATGATGGAAGGGCTTGACAGGAAGATTATCTGGAAGTCTGGAGGGTCTTGCTATTCTAATGGCTCTTATGCACATTTGCCAGTCAATGGTAGTTTTTCAGCAATTAGTGTTGCTGGTGGCAAAGATGGTGAAAACCTTTCAAGAGTGATTATTCTCCTTTGTGATGACTTTGGGGGCTGAGATAGATATGTGGATGGTGGTCTCGAGGGAACTTTCTCCCCAAGATTCTTGGGTTCAAAGTCCTGAGCAATTTCCATCAGAGTCTGAAGAAGGATTCCGTTTTAGGTGGTGGTGTGATGGTGTATGTTGCTTGGTACATGTTTCTTCCTTTTTTTCCCTCAGGCTCTCTTGCTACTTCATCTAGGCCTGCTTGATTGCCCTGTAGATGGGGGTTGTTAAACAGTCTGTGGGAATGGAGAATATAATAATCAGCCTATTACCATAGAAAGCCATTTGTTCTTGGTGAATAGATCTTCAATCAAAAACATACATTGACACAGTAATTAAGTGCTTACAAAGCACTTTATCATGAGTCATCAGAGTTAGTCAACACTCCAAAGTCAGTATCTTATTAATTTTCCCCAAACGCTTATCTAATGTGGGTGGGATATCCTAAACCTTGAGGATAGCCCCAACTATTTTTCCTGTGCATGTCCTTATGACCAGTTTCTTATCTCCCTCACTCTGGTCAATTCTCTTCTGTTGTTCAGTCATTCTTGCTAGTCAAATTGTATTTTAAAAATAATTCTAGCAACACATTTCAGTAAAATTCCAAATCTGGTATTCATTTTTTAGTGTGTTTATCCATCAGTGCTAGCATGTGCACACACACACACACACACACACACACACACACACACACACACACACACACGCACACACACACACACATAGAGGCAGAGTTTCCTCAAAAGGGAAACCATGTTCGAAGACAAAACCTCTGATTGATTCACAAACTTTTCAGTTGCAATTGCAATCCAGACCTATGTTACAATTAATTTAGGAACTTCTCTTAAAGACTGCTTCCTCCAAAGGTTGCCTTCCAATTCTTCAGACCTTTCAAGCAGACTAGCTCCTGGAGGGAAGTGATTAATATTAAGATGTAAAAACTACTACCAAATACAAAGCATTTATTATCAGAGTTAAACCATCACCAGCTGTTGCTGCTGATTGAGTTCTTTCCTGGCCAGGATGCATGTCTTTAGTATTTGTAATTAACATCTGAGATCACATTCCCATATCCCCATCAAAGAGGAATGAGTTAAAGAGCCCCAAATATGATAAAAATAGAGTTTAAATGAGCACATCCTATGACTCTGTTTTATAAATGAAAAAAAAATAGCTAAGCTATGCTTCTCCTGTCTTTTGCAAGTAAGTTTTACTAAACACTATCAGTTCTCCAGGGTACATGGTCCATTCCAGTACTCATAATCAGAAATCTATATCTCCTGCCCCATGTCACCAAGGTACAATATGAGTCCCATTAGTCACTATTGGATAAGCTTGGACTAGCAAGGAAATTGTGGGACTAGGTCTCTCCTCTAGTAGGTGAAAAAATGAAATGAAAGTTTCAGGGCATAAAGTGAAGTATCAGACCTCTACATTACAAGCATTTGTTAGTCTGTTTCCCTTTTAGGACTTGTGCCCTCACATTGGAAACCTGACTAGATTTTCCTTAGAATTCACTATGGAATTCAGTAGGGCATATAAGCTAATTTGGTGATTGGTGTTTACAAGAACTCTTGAACAAGATGAAAGTGAAATCAGGTCTACTTTTTACCCTTCAGGTTGACAAGGTCTAAATGCAGCCTTGTCTTTTATATTTAAATTTTATAACATTTATATAGCTCCTACTATGTGCCAGGGACAATGCAAAGTCCTTTGTAATTGTTATGTTATTTGATCTTCACAGCAATCCTAGGAGGTCAGCACTATTATCTCTATTTTACAGATGAGGTACCTGAAACAAACAGAGGTTAAGGGACTTGCTCAAGTTCACAGTGTTTGAGGGAAGATTGGAATTCAGTTATCCCTGACTCCAGACACAGTGTTCTATAAACTGCACCACCATTCTAATTTGCCACTTGCAAAAACTTCTGATTAAATTTGTTCCACATTCAATAGGGCAGAGTAGGTCATAGGTTAACCAGTTAAACATGCCAGGCTAATTGATAAGTAGTTCTTAATTTTACTAAGAAATAAAAATATTATTGTTTCATGTTTCCTAAAAGTCTTTGGTGAACTACATATTGTGTAACAAATAGCCACTGCTTGAGATTTGTCTTTTAAATTTTACTAATTATCTTTTATTTCTGTTTAATTAAAGGCTCTATCATACAATAATTTTTCATTTGGGAATTATATTTATAAATGAATGCTAAAACAGAAATGACATAAGGATATTTCAATCTTAGCCTAAATTAGAACAGCTCATTTACTTTAGGTTCATTCAATGTCACATATACTGAAAGGAAGTGATTACATAATCTAAAACATTAACATACTAAAATGATCTTTTATCTTCATGGGTTCATTAGTGAAAGCAATGTGTTTCAATAATGTACGGTAAGGCCATGACTTTTGTCTCACTTGAACTCATGGAAAATCATGCTGAGAGTATTGAATAAAGAACAGTTCCAAGTTCTGACAGTTTAAAGGGAAAGGGGGGGGGGGAAAGTTTGCAATTTCTTCAGCTGAATGCTAAAACACTTGGAAAGGGATCATAATATTACTTTCTAATGTGAGAGATGGAAGGCTGAGTATAGTTTTCATGGCTCCTGACAAAAAAGAAATGTATCAACTATTTCAAAACTTAGAATGGGGTGGTGATGGTGGTTGTATATGTGAAAAAGCCATTAGTAACACTATTATATATTCCTATCAAGAACCTGAGAAGCAAAAATTTTGTTCATGGGTATTTAATACATGTATAAAATCAATGACATGAAAATACAACTTAAAAAAAAATATCAGGAACGCTCAGGTAGAAAATTTATTCTTTCATTGTATCTTTAAAAACTCTATTATTTATATATACATATGTGTGTGTGCACGTACGTGTACTGATAGTCTAATAATAATAACTGTATTTTATGCCATAATGAAGTTTATGTGAAACATTCTCCAACTAAAAAACTGACAGTCAGTTTACAGCAGAAGTTCTCAATTATTGACAAGTTTAGGGGATTCCAAACAATATTATCACATATCTAAATGTAATCTTCTCCACTTTGTGAAGGTTTATGGAAATCAATCTATCCCTTCCTTGGAGGTACATAAACAAGGGAGCTGATGTGACTTTTCACTATGTAGATTAATGCAGTTTGAAGTGGAAGTGGGAAGATTAGCCTTAATCAAAGGGAATGTCTTGAGCCTTGTCATGTACACCTCTTAGAGAGTAGTAGAAGGTCTACTTGGCTGCTGATTGCCATTCTCACACCTGTTGTGTGGTCTTAATTTCTCCCAAAGGGTGCTAGTTAACATTCCTAAAGTAATTTTCCTGCTGTCATTTTTTCTGAGTCTTACTGGATCCCTAAGTTTGTTCTGCTCTATGAACAGTTTATTCATGTCTTGAAACTGTCGTTTGCTTCCCTTTATATCTTCAATTCTGCCTTACCCACTTTCTGAAAGTATACAAGCCCCTGGATGGCTTAGTAGGTATGTAAATTTTTGGTAGTCAGATTAAACTTTAAAAATAAAATCCAGGAAAAGGGTTATATTTTTCAATTTATGAAACAAAAAAATCACTATAATCAAATTGTGTTAATAGGAATACAATTATAGTTAGAAAAATGAGTAACATAATTAATCTTATTGAAAAGAAAAGCATACCAAACTTTATGATTTTATCAATAGATGCAGAAAAATACTTTAACAAAGTACAACACTAAAATGTTGGAGGAAAAAAAATATATTAATAGATCAAAGCATCCTTTATAAACAAAATCTAACTTTATATTCAATGGGGAAACATTTGAAACCTCACCAATAAATATTGGGATGAACTAAGCATGACTCCTTCCTGATGCTTCTCTGTGAAAACTACTTCCCATGCTAGGTATTTGCTAACACTACTTTTAACAGCATGACAACATAAAATTAATGTGTTTATAATTTAGAATATTTTAAACATTTTAAAGTATTTTCCAAAATCAACTTGTTAATAATGTTTCCCACAAATGTATTTCTTCATCTAAGTATTTTCTCAGTTATCAATTAGAAGTCCTTAAATTATATGGGCTTAAAATTTCCAAATAAACACATTTGACTGTTTTTGCAATGCCAGTCACACTTAAGTGAAAAGATTGGTCACTCAGCTGCTTTTATCTACACATTACAAAATAACTTGTTTTGTTGATTTTCCTCTGAAGCGAATTGGCAACATTTTCTCAGGTGTCCCTGACGCCATGTAGAAACCATATCAGATACACATGGGTCCAGCCGGATAGCCAATTCATAAAAAACAGAGGTAAAAACAATTGTGAGAATTTCCTGGGGTTTTATATGGTCTTGTCTTTAAACAGAAGTATAGAGGAAAGAGAATATAAGGCTTAGCTTTGCCAAAATCAAGACTGAAAAAATTCATCTGTGCTAGCATATGTAGGTTAGACCAGTGTAGGAACAGATTAAAGCAAATTATAGAAAGAATAATAATTATGATGTTCAAAGATACAATAGCTGTTAATGAAATATTAACTAGAAACTTTGGCAGTTCTAAAATGTGCACATACACAGAAACACATAGCCACTAACGGTGAACACAATTCTTATTCTCTTCAGTCACATTTGTTCACTCTAGATTCCTTTTCCGAATTAATCTAGAATGACTTTTATGATTAATCAGTTCAGAGCTACATACAGTAAGTGGTGAGCATCTAGAAAGGGAAGTCAATCTGTTAGCTGTATCTTGGATTTGTGAAAGTGTATCAATTTTGATGGAGAGCTTCTTGGGTAAAATGATTCTCTATCTCTTTTTTTTTTAATAGAGTCAAAGAGACTTGTATTTTGCAAGTGTGTGCTCTTCTGATGAAAGTATTTTGTGATATCCCGCCCCACTACTGCCCATAGTGAGAGGGGGCTAATGACTTTGTATACCTTTCATTTGTCTTCTTGTTGATTGGTCCATTACTTAAATGATGTTATGACTTAATGACATATCATCTTTCTTATTAGTTTTGACATTGAACTTGGCCCCATTCAATAACAATTCATTTCAATCACACTTCAGTGATCAATCTTTTTGTTCTGATCCTTGATAACAGTGATTGTTATAGAAAAAACTTTATTATAATCAACACACACAACATCATAAACTCCCCAATAAGAAATATAATTGGATTTTAACTTATCATATGATTATTATTTAATTATTAATACAAAATCTATGTGGATTTATTGTCATTATTATTCTCTTTAGACATAAATATTGGCAGCAGTGATTGGAGCAGAAGAACACAGTCGGTACCATATCCCCAACATAAATAAGGCTGGTACACTGGAAAGATTATTGGCCTTCAATCAAAAGCTAGGAGTTCAAATTAAAATTTGAAAAATTAGAGGGATTTCAAACCAAGTCATTTCATATATAGATATAATCTTTTCCACCCATTGAAGTTTTATAGAATAAATACCCTTTCCTTAGAGATGCATAAACAAGGGAACTGACTTTTAACTATGTAGGAAGATGCAAATGGAAGTGAGAAAGGGAAAGGTCCCCAACACTTACTCCCTGTGCAAATCTGGGCAAATCACTTAACATCCCTACACACATTTTCTTCATATATAAAATGAGAAAGTTGAATTAGATAACATTTGAGACATTTTGCATCTTTAGGCCTATGACCCAAAAAAACATGTGAAATTACAACAGTTTCAGCCACTTCAGAGCTAGAGAGGAAAGAGTATTTATTTAGGAGAGATAAGTACTTGAGAAAGACACTGTTTACAATTGTCAATTGAAAAAAAATATGGTGGTATTCCTTATGCAGCAGGTGGGAGAATGTGGAAGTTAAAGGCCATGTGAAGCTCTGGGGTATGGTTCAGCACCTTTATTGTAGTCTCAAATTGTACTGCAATTTATGGAACACCTTGAGGTTGGAGTTTACTTTGATTTTTTTTCCTTTGGATCCTTAGTAACAAAGTGTAGATAGAGTTTATATGGTTCTTTAAAGCTTGTCAAATGCTTTAAATATATTAACTGATTTGACACTCAACAATACTATTTGATGCCAGTATTACCCTCACCTTACAGAAAATGAAACTGATACTGAGACAAGTAAAATTATTTTTTCCTAGGTCAGTAGATTCCTGAAACAAGATTCAAGCTCAGGTTTTCGTGACTCCAAGTCTGGAACTCTATCCAGTATGACAGCTAGAAGCTTAGTACGGTCCCTGGAAAATATTAAGCTGCTGGAAATACTTACTCAATTGAATTGCTATTTTTATGCCTCTACCTATTCACCTTCTTTGGAAGCATTCCAGGATTGTTGTTGTATATCTAGAAAATCTAAAAGTGTGTCCACGATTAGATCTGGTGCTATTTTAGAGGCTAGGCACAGAACAAAAAAAGGAGATGATAGTGAACACATGTATCACAAATTCAACCTGAATATATGATTCTTAGTAACTGAGCTCAATGTCCTATCCCCAAGAAAGGAAAAGCAATATAGTAGAGTGGAAGATCTAATCTATCTTTAAATCCCACCTCTGATCCTTACTACTAGTATGACTTTGAACTAATCACTTAACCTCTCTGGGGCTCAATTTTCTCACTGCAAATTGAAAGTGTTAGACTAGACATCCATTGCTTTCTATTTTAGCTCCATGTCAAAGAGCTTGTGAGTATATGGTGACAGGAACACAGATGTGAAGTAAACACTGATAAGACAGCTTGTCTACTCATATTTATCCTCCTTTTTCATCTATGACATCAATAGACATCATTTTGTGGTATAATCAACTAAATACATATCCAATGAGCATCTACCATATATAAGACACTGTGTTTGGTCTTGTGTACAAAATAGAAGATGTATAAAACATTGTCTGTTACTTTAGAGTCTGCAATCTAATTGAGGAAGTAAGACACACTCTTTAAAAGTTAAAGAGATATCCAATAGAAAAGTAATATTCAAGATGTCTGATTAGATTCTATATGGATACCACCAGTCTTATTGTTAACGAGCATTTATTAAGTAACTACTATTCACCACACATTGTCCTAAGATCTGAAGACTTAAAAACAGTTAAAAAAAAAAGCCAAAGTCCCTACTGTCAAGAAGTTCAAAGTCAAAGGAGGGAGAAATCAGGCAAACAAATACTATGTACTCATAGGATAAATTGGCAACAGTCTAAGGAATGTAATCAGATTAAGGATGATAGCAAAAGGCTTGCTGCAGAAGGTAGGGCTTTAGTTGAGACTTGAATGAAGGTACAGAAGCCAATGGGCAGGTAGGTGACCTAAGAGATAGAGTGTTGGGCCTGAAGTCAGCAATACTTATCTTCCTGTGTTCAAATCTGGCCTCATTCACTTGTAGCTATGTGACCCTGGGCAAATCACTTAAACCTTTTTGTCTCAGTTTCCTCATCTGTGGATAAAATGCAGAAGGAAATGGCAACTATCTCCAGCATCTTTGCCAAGAAAACTCCAAATGAGTTCATGAAGTGTTGGACATGACTGAAAAAGGAGACTCAAGGACAAGAGAAGCCAACGAACAGACAAGAGATGAGAGATACAGATATGTAGGACAGCTAGTGAAAATGTCCAGTTTGGAGAGGCAATGGCTTGTGAGAGAAAAAAGAAGGCAGTGACACAGGACTATAGCATATGCAGGGGCAGAACACTGAAGATTAATGTATAAAAAGACTAGGAAGGTAGAAAAGGGCCAGATTATGAAGGACTTTAAAACAAGAGAGAGGATTTATCCAGAGATAATAAGGAAGTCATAGAGTTGATTGTATATGGGGAGGTGGGTGGAGGGGAGTAACATGGACAGATTTTCAGTTTAGTAAGATCCGTTTAACATCTAAAAAGAGAATAGACTAGAACAGGGTATTCTCTTCAATTGCCAAATAGTTATAGACAATGTGTTATAACTCTTCAGAAAAAGGGGAATATCCCTTAGAATTGTTGGTGGTATACTTTTGAATTTAGTCACAATGGTTTCTGCAGTAAAAAAAAAAAAGAAAAAAGAAAAGAAAAAGAAAAAGAAAAGAACAACAACCCATAAACAAACAAGTGAAAAACTGCCCAAAATAAAAAACCTACAACTGGATCCTAATTAATGCAAATAATGAATCCTATGAAGAGGTCCACTGGGCTAAAAGCAATAAACATTTTATGAACTTATAACTTTGAAGAGAGCAATTTAAAGCACATGAGTCAAATATCATCAAACAGTAAAGTGGGATTAACAAGGCTAGGTAACATTAGGTGTTGTAGAGGCAGTTAACTGACTCATTGGCTAGAAGCCTGGGCCCAGAGTCAGGAAGAGCTGTGTTCAACTCTAGCCTCAGACACTTATGAGCTGTGTGACCCTATGCAAGTCACAACCTTTGTTTGCTTTAAACCACTGGAGAAGGAAATGGCAAACTACTCCAGTACCCTTGCCAAAAAAACCCCATGGACAGTATGGTAACTGAGTCACCAAGTGTTGGACACAAATAAGTAACAACAAACACTAAATGCTGTACAGTATTAAGTTTGTTAAAACAAAGTGGGTAAAGTCCAATCACAGATATCTCCTTTAACTACCACTGTGTAATTGCCACTGGCAATGTCTATTGAAGTAAAAAAAAAATGGATGAATACATTGCTCTTGCGAAGATTTCCTATGGTGAAATCTGAATTTTTACTTAAAAATTGAACCCAGTATCTAACAGCAATTTCCAATGTATATTTACAAAGTGCTAATCAGCATTTCACAGAGTTTAATTTTTACCCTTTGGTATATCAAAAAAAGTCTCACTGGAAAAGTCCAGTCTTCACTCAGATAAATCCCACCCCACCCCCACCGTACTCCTATCCCAGTGTTGACCAACTCAAAAGTAACCAGGCATCACACACACATCTCCAAATTCTGGCACTAATGACAATGAGATTAATGTAAAGATTACTTTGAAAGACAAGAGGCAACATGTACCAGGTAGGACAAGCTACCACTACAAATATGATATGACCAAAATTTCTCTCATTTCCCCATAACAGGAATTCAATTTTCCATAAAAGACAACAAAGCTGTCCCTGGACCCTAATTGGACTCTGCCTCCCCCATGAAGCTTTCGTATGTCTAATTAGCCAGGTGGCAATGGATAGAGAGTTGGATTTGGAATCAAGAAGATTTATGCTTAAATCCTATTTTATACACTTACTAATTGTGTGAACATGATCAAGTAACTTAACTTGAGTCTGAATCAGTTTTCTCACTTATAAGATGGTGATAATAATGACAACTACCTCCCAGGGTTTTGTGAGGATTAAAAAATAAGATATTTGTAAAGCATTCTGCTTGCTATTATTTTTACTACTACTACTACTACTACTACTACTACTACTACTACTTCTACTTCTACTACTACTACTACTACTACTACTACTACTACTACTACTACTACTACTACTATACTACCTACTTGCATTTAAAACCACTTTGACTTAGTGGATATTTGAAGATTACTTAATGCATCATTCTAGGACCCTGCATGCAAAACATCTGAAAATAGCAGCATCCTTAGGCAACCCCCACCTGACCTGTAAACTGTCCCCTTTGTACACTATAATCCTTAGTTCTTTAGCACTCATAGCTACTTTAAGACTGAGTAAAGAAAAAGCTTGTCACTAAAGAACCCAAAACTGTAAAATAACTCAGAAATAGATAATATTTTATCAATGGAAATGGAACAAAAGAAATGCACTGTCACTTCCATGTTCCAGGACTCACTTAGTCCACCAGATCTTTCCATATAACTTGCAACTGAAACCTCCTATGCATGTTATCTTTCTCTATTTGAATGTGGACTCCTTGCAGAGCCAGAGACCTAAATTTGCAGACTATGTATTGGCCTGAATGGGAAAAACCCAAGGCCTCACCACATCCCGGGGTATATGGCAAATCTTCCTCACTAGAACCATCCAGGAAGGAAAGGAGGGCAAAGGCCAATCACTCTGACTTTTTATGTATTTTCATATCTGGCTCAGAAGGGAATTTGAACTCCATTTCTTTAACATATGGTTAGCAGATTGGAAACAGAGTACCTGTGCATGCTCTGATGTCCTGTGTGGATTGTATCTCTCTAGCATGTTGTGCATGGTTATAAGGGCTGGTTTGGCCTATTAAACACTTAATTCTGTGGAATGTGCTCCTGATCTACTCCAAACACCAAAGAAATCTTCCCCTTACAAGAGAAGATCAGATAAAGAATATGAACAAATTAGTGAAAATGTAGTTCTACTGGTAGGAAAATAAATCACTGAGCTGATCTTATATCAGTAGCATCATCATATTGCGAATACTTTACTCATGGTTTTTCAGTAGAGTTATGAAGAATGGTACGTTATTATTCAATACAATGGATGTTTTTTTTTTTAATCACATACAGTCAAGGGACTGTGAGGATACGTTTTATGCATTATTGCCCCAAACTGTCATTGTTATGCTTTACCAGAACTGTGAGTCTTGTAAAACATGTACAACCTAGTTTATAGACCTTTATCAAGAATGCATCTTGTTTTCAAATGTGAAACAAAAATAAAAAGAGTTTTAAAAGGCTGTTATTCCTGGAGTATAGGTAGATAAAATTAATTGATGTTTTTATACGTTGATAAATAATTATGTACATTTAAAAAAAATCTTACTGTTGATTAAAATAATAGAAATCCTTAGAGATACTACCAAAGGACGACCATGAACACTGAAGGTACTGTTTTAAAATCTAAATTTTGTTATGCTGTAAATAATAAGGAAGAAAGAGGGACTTCTGAAAATCTCTTAGATAACAGATGTAAATCGCCTATTTTCTTAGCTATGATCAATATTATCATGAAATGTTATCCCTGCTTTCCTATCTACTATGAATTATTCATGGAGATAGATGCAAACATAACTAGGACTTTTGATTCATTTCTTTTAAAGCTCCACTATTTAGTCATGCCTTCTGGGAGACTAAAGTACCTCTCTGGACTGTAAGATGACAATTTGAATTAAATATCCCTAGAAGGCTGTATTTTCCATTTGGGTTTCTATGACACTAGCAACCAAGTTTCTCTTTAGGCACTAATTGCTTAAATCGCAAAGATGATAGCTACTTAGGCAACAGTTTTTTAAATAAAATAACTGTTTATTAAAATATCCATCATATTTGTAGATTACTTATGGAAAACATATAAGAGAACATGTGTAAGCATATTACAGGATGAAAATTTATGGATGGATTGCAAACTTTATTAGTGGAGAGTGAGATCAAGAATCTCAAATTTAAATATTGAAATAAGATTATAGAAAATAATGATAACAATTTTTACTGTTATTATTTTACTGGACTTGTGACTTCATTAGAGTAGCAAGTTACCAGTGAGAAACTGACTCTCCAAATGCATATTAGCACTTCCACGGCAAGTTATAAGCTCAGGCTCTAAGTGTTTTCATGTCACTGTGAAGTAAAATGGCTTATTCAGGGTCAAATAGTATATGTTGGAGGACAGACTTGATTCTAAAGCTTCCTGATTCTGAGGTCAGCTTCTTTGTTTGGTGTAGTTACCATAATATTTCAAAATACATTTAGGCACTATTAAACATACACACAGTAATAAGGGGCAAAATATCAACTAAAAGTGACAATAAAAGCTCTGTTAAATCTAGAACAAATCGTGTTGACCCAGATGATAAATTGCTTTCTAAACTGGTGTTCTTTATGTTTTATGTCATGGATTCTTTTGACAGTCTGGTAAAGCCTCTGGACTCCTCAGAAGAATGTTTTCAAATACATAAAATAAGATATAGAGTATTTCAAAAGAAAACTATTATGATGAAGTGATATGGCACAGTAGATAGCACACAAGAGCTGGAATCAAAGAGACCCTACTTCAAAACTAGTCTTAGGGCCTTGTTAGCTGTGTGGCAGTAGATAAGTCACTTAACCTCATTTGCCTGTTTCCTCATCTATAAAATGGAGATAATAATAGCACCTACCTTCGAGGGTTGTTGTCAAGATAAAGTAAGATTAAGATAATGATGATGACAACAACAATGACATAATAGTAATAATAATAATAATAATAATAATAATGATAATTAACATTTTGTAAGGCTTGCTTTATGTCAGGCACTATGGTAACTGTTTTAAAAATATTTTCTAATCTGATCCTCACAACTCTGAGATATAGGTATTATTATTATTCCTGCTTTACAGATAATTATTAAGTGTTTTGCAAACATTAAAGAGCTATATAAATGATTATTAATTTTTTGAAATACATTAAAAAAACAAGTTCATGGAATTCAGGTTAAGAACACTTATTTTAAACTAAAGGTCTAGTTGAACTCTTAACAAATTACCATCTCACCCACTTTTTCTTCTGTTAGTCGGTATGACCTAAAACTTCAAGATTCAGATGGCCCTGTCAGTCTCTTGGTGATTTGACACTTTGTGACTTAGAAGCTTCTTTATAACTGAACTTTGTGGATTTCCTTACTTGGGTTTCTGAATTCTTTCTGGCTGTGCTAACTAGATTTCTTCTCTTTTTAGGTGCTTACCCTAATATTTTATTTGGAACTGCTGTTTACCAATCCTAGCAAAGTCCAGACAGAGCTACCTTAGTGTCAAATCACTAGTCCCCTCTCTTTTTAATTCTTAGTCAAACTAAAAGAGACACAATGGAGAAAGGAAACATGACCTCTTTCCCCCTTGGCCTGCACAAACCTCCTTCAATATTGTTGATCATTGTTTTTCTTCTGATGAAGGAAGCTGCTTCACTAAATTATTATCTCAACCCAAGTTATCCTCTAGTTCTCTTCAAGGCCCCCATCCCTTCCTCTTAAATCCTATTCCCAAACTTTCCCATTCCTAATGCTTACTCCTTACATCATGGCTGACTTTAGAATGAATTAAATTTTTTGCAATGAAATTAGAGTCTCTTACATTCTTTGTTTTTTTTTAACATTGTAGTAACCCTTTTCTAAAGGGGAATATGCTTGTTTTTGGTGCTTATTTTTCTGAAGACTGTTTTTATTTGTTTTAATGTAGAAAACATCAGAAAACATAGCAACCACTTATTAAACAATTATGCAGCAGTTGGATCTCCAAAATGACTATTATTCCCTTTGAGTCTACTAGTTTAAATTGGTCCCATGTGAAAAAGTTAATGAAGCCCTTCTCCCTTTGGGGCGTTTTCATTATTCAAGTTAAATGACTTGCCTACTCAATCTATGAATGCATATATCTATCTATCTATCTATCTATCTATCTATCTATCTATCTATCTATCTATCTATCTATCTATGCATATATCTATCTATCTATCTATCTATATCTATGTCTATTTATTCACACATATGGATGATATATCTCTCAAGAGACTGACTCAGAATACTGCTATGCATAAATATCTGATTGAGTTTAACTGTTTAGAACAGCAGTTCTCAACCTGTGGGTCGCAACCCCTTTGGGGGTTGAATGACCCTTTCACAGCAGTCGCAGGGGTTGCCTAAGACCATCAGAAAACAGATATTTCCAATGGTCTTAGGAATTGAGACACCACTCCTCTATCCATCTACAGGCAGGTCTGCCCACATGCAGATAAACCCACATATGAGTATTAAAGGGACATAGCATTAGGAAGGTTGAGAACCACTGGTTTAGAACTATTTGATAATGTCTCAAGTCAAGGAATTGGAAAAATGCTTTCAAGCCTTTGAGTTGGATTAAAGTCCTCTGATAAGGCAATGTGGGACTTTCCATTTTTCAACCCATTCACAGTCCTCAATTTAATATAAAACCTAAAAAGACATTCATCTTCTAAATTGTCAGTTGCCATTTTTCATTAGTATTACTACTTCTTTATTAAATTTGACAACTAAAATGACTAACCCTAAAAGTTCTTTCTGTCCATCAGAAAACTGATCCTTACATTTCTTTGTGCCATTTACCCACCATTGTCCATAAAATAGTTGTTCTACCCTTCTGGAAAATAAACTGAAGTAACCTATTAGAAAGATCAAGATGCTTCTGTCCCAGCACATTCCACGTGAACAGTTACACTTGCTCTCTGCTTGTTCGACATGAAAAAAATTACATTAAATTCTTTGAACTAGTTGACATGTCCTATTTTGACCTTCCCATTACTGATTTTATTTATGTGAACTATAATCTTCTGGTTTTGCCCTCATATACAGCTTGATTTTTCTCTAATACTATACTATTCATTTCCTGTAGAAAGGCAATTCTTGGTATTTGAAACTTCTTGGGCTCTATTGGAAATCTTATACTGATTTTCTTTGTGCTATAGATAATGTATGCCACTGACCCTTTACAGATCCTATTTTCCTATTTTTCTGACTGACTTCTGGATGCCATCCTATACTAATAGAATTGTGCCTGTAAAGAACTCAGCTGGAGCAATGAAAGATTCTTAGTCCTCCTCTGATCTCTCATCTAGCCCTGCCATGACAAGGTCATATACAGCAGAAAACTTGCAATTCTAAGCCTTTTGCCCTTGCTGAAGCAAGGCTTAATGTTCCAATATCTCTGACTCTCTTCCTCACTGCAGTCACCATCTGCAACATATTTAAGAACACAATTTGGCCAAAATCTAGGAAATATGAAAAAAAAATGATCAGAGTGCAAAGAGCCCTTGCTTTGGGATTATTATTATTATTATTATTATTATTATTATTATTATTGTTATTATTACTGTCATTATTTTTCTGAATTCTGATAAAAACCATTTGAACCTGGATGATTTTCTAGACCTAGCATTAAAAAAAAACCCAACCATAAACACAGAAATGAAAGGGATCTTAAAAGTTACCTTTTATACCAAAGTGACCTAACAAATTTCCCAGTAACAGTGACAAATGATTATCAATTATTTTTTGAAGAAATCTAGCACTTCTCAAAGCACCACATTCTAATTTTGATGACTCCATTGGCAGACAAGTTTTTCTTCTTTAACTTAAGCCTAAATTGTCCATTTCTGGATTTTTAATGAAATTAATTTCACTCTTTTTTTTCCTAGTTCTGTTTGCTGGAATATATTACTCTATTCACTTTCCTTTATGATAGACTTGAAGAGAGATAGCAGTTCCCTCTTCTTTTCTCCAGGCTAAACATCATCAGTTTTGTTGAACTGATCCTCAACTGCCATGACCCCAAGGTACTTCATCATTCTGGTTGCTCTTTTCTAGATGGACTTCAAGTTAAAAATATCCACCAAATTTACATAGAAAATAATATAATACTACAGATTTGCTCTGATTAGAGGAGGATACAATGGGAAAATAATTTCTCCACTCCTGGAGAATTCTACTCCTCTCAATTCATTTTAAAATTACATTGGATTTCTTGGTTCCTAATGTAGTAACAGGATTTTTTTAAAGTGACATTTTTACTAAGGTGAAATAGTTAAAACCCACACTCTGCAGAGGCCTCACACCTGTCCACTAGGGGTGTCAGCACCCCACTCTTTCTCTGGATTGGCTTGCTCACTCAAACAATGTCTAATTTAACAGGTATAAATTCACAGAAATAGATCATCACCACATGGTTTCACTCACTTTCCCAGAATCCTAGGGATAATCCTGCTGAGGAGAAATATGTTTCTTCTACTCACTACTCAAGCTCCCGAGCTCCCATTGAATGTGTTTTCTGTCTACATAATCAGACACTCACCAAATAATATATACACCATGTATCTTACCTTTACATAATCTGACACATTGTGAACATTTATTAAGGTCTTACTGTATGTCAGGCTGCGTGCTGAGGATACAAAGAAAGGCAAAATATAGTCTTTACTCTCAAGGAGTTCACAATCTAATGGGGGACACAACATTCAAAAAACTACATACAAACAAGACGCTGTTGTTCAGTCACTTCAGTCATGTGGTTTTCTTGACAAAGATACAGGTCATTTTATAGATGAGAAACTGAGGCCAATGGAATTAAGTGACTTGTCCACGGTCACACAGATAGTGTTTGAAGCTGGATTTGAACTCAGATCTTTCTGACTCCAAGTCCAGAGCTACCAACTGGGCCACCTTGCTGCTCCAAACAGTTCTTGCATTCTCTGATGCCAAATCAGAAAAGAGTTAGAGATAAGAGACTGGCTCCAGCTGCTTAGCACCTTCGTGCCAGCAATACAGTCAATCGATGGTTTATCTACTCAATTTCATGAAGTGCCTTATTATTTTTTACTGGTTGCTTTTAGAAATAATCTGTTTTGTTATATTAAGATATTCCTTTTGTGCTTATGCTTTTTAGCTTTTTTAAGCACAAATGACATTTTCCCCCTCAAAAGATATTTCTACATATATTGACACAATAATGCAGTTTGGTATGTAATTATTTTTAATGTGTTCATGTTAATTATTTTTTCTAATCTTGAAGTATTTTTGCATGTATGATATAACTCCAACTTTGTCAGAGTGAAATTTTTTTGGATATTTTCTTGGATATAAAAGATGACTTTCTGAGATAGGAATTAGAAGGGACATATTGATTTTTTTTTCCCTAAGATTTCATTGAATTAATAATTTGATTGATACTTGGTATATACTTCTCAATTCAAATCTAGGCTCAAATATGTACAAACTTTGTGACCGTAGAGAAGTCACTTAATTGATTTGACTCAGTTTCTTCAAGTATAAAATGGGGATGATAATAGCACCTACCTCCTTGGATTGTTGTGAAGAATAAATGAGATAATGTTTATAGATGCTTAGCAGAGTGCTTGGCACAAAGAAGGTGTTATGTAAATGTTTATCCCTTTCCATCTCTTCTGTTTATCTGTCCATGCTTTCAGTATGAAGACTAGTGTCATATAAACTGAATATGTTAAAATCATTTTAATTGTTGAAACTATTTGTGTATTAAATTATTTGCATATTAAATATCTGATAAAAATTCATTTTAATGTCATAATGGAACAGTTTCCGTCTTTACATTATATATAATACATCTTATATATTTCCTAAGTTTGGGTAATTTTAAGATGTCTATTGCATATTCTGTTATTTTGTGTTGTCAAATAAATAGGTAATCCATTCCCTCTAAATTCTTTTTTTTTAAACGTGTTTGTGCATGGAAATTTACATAATTCTTAGCTTTCAATTTCTTCTTTGTTTCTTAACTATTCTTACCTTCTCTTAACCATAATGAAAATTTATCATGGTTAGGTTTGTGTTTATCTCCATATCTTTTTATGTTATTTCTTATCCCATTTTTTTTTAGCTCAGCAGTTTATTCTTGCAATTAATTTTGGTTGTAATACCTGGGCCCTAGTCCATTCCTATAGGATAGTTCAATTCTCTGTCCCCTGTCCCAAGGATTTTTATTCAAATTTACATAAATCTTTAATGCCATTGTTTCATATTGCTTGCTTATGTCCTCATAGATATACACCCTTCACTTTCCTTGTGTTTGTATAAAAAAGTTTATTCCTTTATATCCAATATCTTACTTTAAGTAACATTTCTTTTTGTGTCTGTTGTACCATTACTTTTCCCAAGAAATTTTCATTTATTGTTTTCTCCTTGTATCTCTCTTCTTAGAATTGAATCTGATTCTCTACTTCTATTTATGATCTTTAGTCATATGTAATGGTTTTTAATTCTCCTTGTGTTCCTCATGAGAGTATAACTTTTAGAGTACCACATCTGATTCCCCTTCTTCTAAATCATTTTATGTTAATACATTTGTATATCTCATCCTCCCTTGTCATAAAAGAAACATAGATATAGAGCGGGAAGTGTTCTTAGGCTATTTCTAAGCTAATTTGTTCCTCATTCAACAAATGAGGAAACTGAGTGTTA
>CM053580.1:343817601-343836522 GCA_028627135.1 Pseudochirops cupreus | reverse complement strand
TTGTCCAGGATTTGTGGTAGTTGTCCTTCATTCTTGAAAAGAACCCAAATTCCATCAATAGGTTAGAGTCAAGTTATAATGCAACCAACAGTGACTGATCAGTCAACAATATGAACACAGAATATTCTACCAAAGTTCAGGCACAAATAGTCCATGTGAATATGTGCAGTGAATTCTCTAAATTTGCACATCTTGCATTTCTTTTGAGCTAATTCAATTCTACTTTGCTTATAGAGTACAGCACCTTCTCTGATGTTGGGTGGTCCTGTTCCAGTGTCTCCCATGTCACACAATCAATACCAAAGTTTATAAGTGAGACCTTGAGAGTGTCCTTGTATCACTTTTTCTGACTACCATATGAGTGCTTGCCCTGTGTGAGTTCTCCATGAAATTGTCTTTTTTGTTAAGTGTATGGTTGGCAGTTGAACAACATGGCCTGTCCATCAGAGTGGCACTGTGTATACTATGTTTGGGATTCAGATATCCCATTCATTTAAAAGGTGGACAGTTTATACGGGGAAAGAGTGACATTGTATAGATAAGCAATTCTTGAAGATTCTGATTACTTTTCTGTGACTTTCACTAGCTATGCAATCAATCTTTTGATGGTAATTAATTCCTTCCTCAGGTAACTTGTCACCATAAAATATACTTTTTGCTTGACATCACTAATATGGTTATTTACTTCAGTGGCAAAAATGGCAACTCATCTGTACCTTCTCATTATCTTCTGAATTCATTTTCCTTCATTTCTTTCTCATCTGTTTTTTTTTTTTGGCATGAATATTTGTTTTGAGAGTAACCTTAAGTACTTTGTGGCAAGGCATTGTGTAAAAATCATCATTGCTGATATGCATTGTTATCTACAATCTTTGTGTGTTTCTCCTTTGTCGTTTTTTGGGTGTTTTTTTTTATGGTGACCTTCCATTCTAATTCTTCAGTGGTGGCTGTATTCCTTGACTCATAATCATATGTCAACATTAGAAGAATACTAATGTTAAAAAGACAAGCTTCTATTTCAAGGAGAAGTTCTAATATCTGATATGTGCTGAATACTTTTCCAAATGCAATACAAACCACTTTTTTCCCTATAATTTTGGACTCAATTCATCGTTCATCTGTAATGTCTATCCAAAATAGAAAGACATATGCACTGATCAAATCTATGTGCCATCTATCTTACCATATTATCATAGTCAGAAACAACAAAAACAACAAATTCTTCACTTACTCAAAAAATTCTCATGTATTATTAGGACAAAATCTTTTAAGTTGTTAGTATCTTATTAAAGAGTATCTGTCTCCAAAACAATGATATCTACAAATGGGTAAATTTGAGAAACTTCAACATCTATAGGGAATCTCCTTTTAATCTGAAATTTCTGATGGACTCTCTTTCTGACAGTGCCAAATACCTTTGAAGAACATATAACATCCTTACTTTATGTCTCAGTCGTTATTCATGACCAGAATGTCATAGAACAAAAGTCTTTGTTGTTTTTCCAGATAAGCGATACAGCTATGCACTAGAAAGGAATTCTCCCACTATATAATTGCAGCATATAAGCTTTCTCAAGTCAAGTGTAATTCAAGTGAGTTGGAACAGCTAGAACCAGTTATATAAAGAACTGATAATACCTGAATGAACTGGATGTCGAAATTCCAAATGGAAAAAGGTGAGTGACAAAACTGAACCATAATAATTCTACCATGATTCAGCAACATGGGTAACAATAGTTAGCTCATAATCTTATAATGTTACATTTTATATTTCTTAGATTAATACTATTTTTGTAAGAACAGTGCTTTGGAACTCTATAGGATTCTATACAGTTTTACCTTGTTCTCTTGACTAAATCAACAAGAAATCAAGAAAGAAGAAATCTCCACTTGTTCACCCCAAAAGCAGCAGAGCAAAAACAGAAAACAATTAAGGACCTGAAGAGTATCAGCTGAGTATATTCTCTAGTCTCCTCTCTGAACTCACTCCTAAATTGAACTGTGGGTAACAGGGCTCCACAGCAGTGTAACAGTTTTTATACAAGATAGATTGGAGTCATAGAGGAGTTACCTCCAAAACATACTAGCTATTACAACTCATATTCAGAAAATTTTATTCCACCCTTCCTGCTGCCCTCCCTACTATACCATATCTTGTATGAGGGAGGTGGGGTAGAATTTGACACAAACCATAATATTTATAAATTAGAAAAAATAACAAAATTTCTCTAAATACCTCACCTCTACTGATCTAAAATATATTAGCTAGCACTGTGAGGTTTTTAATATATAAGGCAGTAATTAGTCTGTGTTGGTCAAACAAATTGAGCCATTTGGAGGTAGGATCTACATTTTATGGGTTTGTTTTAAGTCATAATTCACTGTGACTGTCTTATGAAGGAAGCAGTTGGCATTCCTGACCCCAGAGTCCCAGGGGATACTTTTGAGATCTGGTGACAAAGCAATCTAGATACACTCTCTAAGTGAGTTAGGTTTGATAAAATGCTTATCTGACTTGCTTTTTGTTCAAATCCATTTTTATTACATTTATATGTCTCATAAAATTGTAAATGCTTGAAAATCTTTATTGTGATCTTTATTTCTAGGACAGTTTTAGTAGAAAACAACCATGTGCATTTTTATTAACATTATGCAGTTGCAACATCTTCTGGTAGCTGAGAAAGGAGATACCCCCTTCCTACAGCCCACCTTTTTTTTTCTTTGAGCAAAATTGAAACCATAAAACTCTCCTTTGCTAAGCTCTAAAATCATCTTATAAATTGCTTCAGATATTTGGAAGAGCTTGTCAACACTTAATGAATTTTGGCCATCATCAATCTCAGGTGCCTTTCATCAAGCAAAGCCCAAAATGATCACAGTTTCATAGCTTGAGCTGCCCTTGCCATATGGTAAGTGCAAATGTTGCAAAAACCGTGAATGTTCTGTCAGGGCTCCTCGCTGATGTTTTGATTGGATTGCTCTATTATCTGAACAAGTCTGCCAAAAGAAAGCACCTGCACAATGAAAAGTGTGCAGAAACTGCCAGTCTGCAACAAGGGAAGGAGAGCAAAGCATGTACTGACAAGTTACCTGTCACTGTAAGATATGCTGAGTAGGTTATGATCGATGCTTTTGCATACACAATGTCTCACAATATCTTCCTCAAAAGAGGAAGTGTTTTCCCTGTTTTATCTTTAGTGACCCTGTGCCCTTGAAAAGAATGCAACACCACTTACTGCAGAGTACATAATGAGGGACTAGCTCTTTATTAGCTTCTCTGGTAGAGTTCTTTGGAGGAATTTTTATTTTTTAAGGAACTAGAAAGAGAATATGACCGTCTTTATAATTTCAGATTTGGAAGATCACTTACTTGTTTTGGGTCTTGGTAGAAGGAATATTGGTGGTGACAGGAAAATAAGAAATCAAGAAGAAAAATCAGGTGTCCTCTTTTTGAAGCAGGTATATAAATAGAGATTATGAGTTTAATTTGGTATGCATTCAGTTTGAGGTGTCAACAGAACATCTATATGAAAATATCTAGTAGACAACTGAAGCATGGGACTACAACTCATGATGAACATGGTATAGACTGTAAATCATTTGGAAATATATTAAGATTAAAATTATAGAAGTTGATAATTTTATCACTAGTACTCATGATGCCACAAAGAGATCACTGGATTTTAATTTTAATTAATGTTAAAAAAATAACAAAAAAAATTATGGACTCATTGCTTGCTCAAAAAAGAAAAAAAAACTAGGAAGCAATAGGGTAAGGATAAGGTACTATATAAAAGGTTAGAAAAACCTGGGTTCTAACTCTAACACTTATTCAGTTAGCATGAACAAATCATCTAAATTATTTGAGACTCAGTTTCCTTATCTATAGAATAACTATAAAAGAACCCATACTGCCTATTGCATAAAGTATATATAAATACAATGCAGTTCAGTAACCAATTATTATGCATCAGGAAAGGAAACAAGCATAGATTATGGCCTCAAAATCTTAAATTCTGTTGGGTAAAAACAAAAGAGAGAAAAGGTAAGCAAATAAATAAAACACATGCTGTATAAATACAAAGGAATTTCAGGAGTTTAAGGTATAGACACACTTTGCAAAATTCAAAGTGTGATATAAATGTCCATTATTATCTTTCATAAAATAATTTACCTTGCAAATTATGTTAAATTTTTGAACAGATGTTTAGGAAAGTATTCGTTTTGAAATTTAAAAAGAATAGTGAGTGTATATCATACTACAGGATAAGAAACATGGTACGATGTGAAAAGTCCTGGATCTGGAATCAGTGGACAGTGTGATGTTAGGTAAATCTTTAATCTCCCTTATCTATAAAATTAGAGGTTTGGATTAGATGGCCTTTGAGGAAATACCTAGATTTCTAATCATCTTTTGTTGTTTTTTCAGTATTTTAGTAGCCTTTTTAATTTACCCCCTAATAAAGAAGGTACACAAACCAATGGTCGCTTCCTCTAAATGTCATTGATGATGCTATAACCTCAAGGATTATAATTATAAGGGAAAAAAATATCTGAGATGGTGACTATTTAAGTTTAAAAAATGAACACTAAACGACACATTGGTCATTTGGGCTTTTCTTTATAGTTATTGTTGAAACCATTCTATTTTTTGTCATGCAATCCATCATGAATATAGTTGGAGATTCTGAATACTACATACCTCAGATCACTTAATCATGTCCTACAGACCTTACCTTAAGGAAGAATGGAATTTCCTAAGTAGTGAGCTTAACCAAATGGAGCATCAGTTAGTTACAGATTCAATTCTTGTGCTCTCTTCTCAATTAACATGGAATGGTCTTTTATCATATATCTGAAATGTTTATTTCCATGTGTAGACTAACATTTTTTAACATAATTCTACAAATCTTCTAATAGTTATTTTATTTTGCAAAGAACAATAAAATAACTGGAGAGAGGTTTTTCCCTCTGACTCCTTAATTCAATTATATCATAAAAAGTCATTGTGTACTTCAAAAATAAATTAACTCAAGATGTTACTCAACTCTCCATCTGCTGCCTTGCTTTAAATGTATTCCATGTACTCCTGGATAACTTTAAGTGATTTTCCATCCAAAGCCAAAGGCTGTTTTTTTTTTTTTAATGTCTGACTTTGTTTCAGAAACTGCCTCATAAACTGGTGGATTTTATATATATGTTTTTTTTTTCTTTTCTTTCTCTCTCTCATTCCCTATGAACAGGAAATATGCCACAAAATGTGTTTACCTGCTGTCTTTTTATGTAAATGGCTTTTGATTGCAGTTTGAAACTTCTTAAAAAGTGACATTTGTGCCATATTTTTACAATCCTCCATTTTACAGAAAAAGGAAAAATAATATGAAATAGATCTATCCTTCCCTCTCTCCTCCACCCCCCACTATTTTTTCTCTTGACTTTTAGTCATGGATACTCTTGACATTTTTAGCTGAACCAGATTATCTGTGCAAAAAAGTAGCAAATTAGTAAATTTTGTTTGAAATATTCTGTTCAGTTTAAGGTTTATGGGCTCATTAAGGTGGGGGGGGGGAAGCTCTGGAAATTATAACTGACATTTGTGAGCTAAATCCAATCTTTAGATGGTTGTTAAGGGAAATCCAGGTATATACAGCTCAAACCATTATACATAAAATAGTTTAAAGAAGCCCACAGCTTGAGAACTGGTAGGAGGAAAGTAAAAATTAGACTGAGTCTTTTTCAGAAAAAAAAAATAGAGAACAAAGGCTAACTGGAAAAGAAACTGTCTTCAGTTGCCCAGAACTTATTCATAATGTTATACCTAAATGCAGCACCCTCCATTTTTAGTCTTATGTTTTCCTTCTAAGAGGGGAGAGGAGAAAAGAGGAGAGGGGAGAGGAGGGGAAGAAAGGAAAAGAGGAGACAGGAAAGGAAAAGAGTCCGAAAAACAGTTAAATGTTTTAAAAAAAATTTGATTTGGCATTGGGAGAAAGTAGAATGAATAATAATTTTGACAATTACACACACTTTAATATTAGAAGAGAGCTTTGTCACATAACCCAGTGGGGTAAATACTATTAAGAGCTTCATTTTACAGATGAAGGAACTGAGGGTGAAAGAATAAGTGACTTGCCCAAGGTTACATAACTATGAAATAGCTGAGGCAAGATGTGTACTCAGAACTTAACTTTTAGTGTGAAGTTCCTCAATAAATGATGATGGTTTGATCAGACTTGAAAAAGATTAAATGTGAAAATACACAGAGCCTTGAAAGATGATTTATTAGTTTTCACGGTCTCTGTGAACTTGCAAGCCTTCACTACCTTTGTGATCTTAGGGAATTAAGAAGATAGTGGTACAATTAACAGAAAGAGACATGTAAGAACCCAGGAGAAGAAGCAGCTGTTATAGTTGTTTGCATTGATACTACTACTGCTGTTGTTGAGATGTGGAAGATGGAAGAGGGAAAAATGAGTTGTTTTGGATATATTGAATATAAGGTGTTAGACGTACTCCCCTGTGGAAGTGCTTACTATATATAATTAGAAATGTCATCCTAGAATGCAACAGAGATTTGGAATAAAAATATATTCAGACTTGAAATGATCTGCAGAGATGTGCTATTTGAAATCATGTAAGTGATTGAGATTCCCAAATGAGTGAGTATAGTTAAGAGAAGTCAGGACAGAGACTAGGACTTTGAGAAAACCTACATTAATGGTGTAGAAAGAAGAGAAGGATCTATCATAAAAATCAGATAAATCATTCCAATAGAAGCAGGAGGCAAAAAGATTTCAGGGTGACAGAAAAAAAGAGTAGAGAGAATTTAAAGAAGTGAGTATAAGGAACAATGATTTCACACTTGTGAAGAATGAAAAGATAAGGACTGAAGAAAGATTTAATGAATGGAAACTCAGTGGAACTTAGAGATCAGCCTTATCACATGCTGGGGCTGGACCCAGACTACAAATACGTAATAAGTGCTATTGAAGTAAAAGCAACTGAGTACCCTCTTAATTTATGAAGCTTGGAGAGAGATGAAAAGTCACTTGGGAATAGGGAGTGGACAAAAAGGCTGAACTGAGTTTTGTTTTGAGGAAGGAATTATTTGTCAGGGAGAAATGGGAGATGGACAGGAAATGGAATGAATGGTCCCAGAGGAAATTGGAGGGTAAGGACTCTGGATAAGTTCAATTAATATTTCAGTCTGATCCTCAGAACAAATATTTTGGCAATAAATAGTATATCAGGTCATAGTGGATAGAATATTAGACATAGAGTTAGGAATACCTGGGTTCAGACTTTGCCTCAAGCACTTATTAGTCTATCAGGGCATATTATATGATGTTCCTGGGCCTCATCCATTTCCTCAACTGTTAAAAGAATGGGTTGGACTTGAAAACCTCTAAGATCTTTTTGAGCTCTTAATCTACATTCTTTCATCCATGCCTTTCCCTCTCATGTCCTTTGCTATCAGTCTTATACAAATTCTCATTAGTTTCTGCTAAGATTGCCAACGACTAAATGTCCTTTCCATCTTGGGCCTCATGTCCCTCAAGTCCATCTTACACAATATTGACAGAATTGTATTCATTAAAGCTCTGCCCTAATCATTTTGAGTTTCCTTCTCCACAATTTTGACTGCCTTGTTGTTGTCTATCACATGAAGAACTAATTAGTTAGCTTAGCACCTAGATGCTCTCCATCTTGGTTCTACTTCTCCAGTCTCATTTCCTACAACTCCCTTCTATGGACCTTATACTTCACCAAACTGACCTACTCCTTGTTCCTTGAATATACTCAAAGATTTCTAGCTTCCACATGACTGTTAAGGATCTTGACTGGATATGGAATGCCTTCCAATGCCATTTCTACCTTTAAAATTTCACCATTCTACACATTCCAATTAAATTCTACTGCATAAGAGGTCATTTACTGTAACTTGTCATGCAAGATAATGTTTCCCTTTTTTTAACTGATAGAATGGTTTATTTGGGCCTCTGTTATGACATTGAACTTAAATCACATAGATTTTCTTTTTTTTTAATTGATTCATTTGTTTACTATTAGTTTACAAGATTCAGTGGCACAATCCCTTGAGTTTCAAATTTTCTCCCCTCCCCCTCCCACATGGCCTCATGCAATCAAGTATAGGATCTGCAAATACTTTCACTTTAGTAGTTAGTCCGATTGTAAAGAAGGGCATAATGAACCATGGGAAAGAGGAAACAAAAACAAACAAGAAAAAGGAAGAGAGCAAGTAGTTTGCTTCAGTCTGCATTTAAACTCTGTTATTTCTAGATCTTTCTCTGAATGTAGACATCTCCTTCCATTAGGGGTCTTTTGGAGTTGTTCTATAACCTTGCATTGCTGAGAAGAGTCCAGTCCATCAAAGTTGGTCTTCACACACACGCTGTGTCTGCAATTGTGTGCAAATTTATTCTGGTTCTGCTCTTCTCATTCAACATCATTTTATATCAGTCTCTCCAGGTAAATATGAAGTCTGTCTGCTCCTCATTTCTTATAGCACAAGAGTATTCCATTACATTCATATACTAGAACTTGTTTAGCCATTCCCCAATTGATGGACATCCCCTTAATTTCCAGTTTTTTTTTGCCACCACAAAAAGAGCTGCAATAAATAGTTTTTGTACACACAAGTCCTCCTCCCACTTCTCTGATCTCTTTGGGATACAACCCTAGAAGTGGTATTGCTGGGTCAAAGGGTATGGAATGATTTATAGCCCTTTGAGCATAGTTCCAGATTGCTCTCCAGAATGGTTGGATCAGTTCACAACTCCATCAACAATGCATTAGTGTTCCAATTTTTTCACATCCTCTCCAGCATTTGTCATTTTGCTGTTTTGTTATATTAGCAAATCTGACTGGTGAGATGTGGTAACTCAAAGTTGTTTTGATTTGCATTTCTTGAATCAATAGGGATTTAGAGTATTTTTTCATATGCTTATAGATATAATTAATTTCTACCTCAGGAAATTGTCTGTTCATGTCCTTTGACCATTTATCAATTGGGGAATTACTTGTATTCTTGTAGATTTGATCCAATTCCCTGTATATTTTAGAAATGAGGCATTTATCAGGGACACTGGTTGTAAAAATTCTTTCCCAGTTTCCCACTTCCCTCTTAATCTTAGTTACATTGGCTTTGTTTATAAAGAAACATTTCAATTTAATGTAATCAAAATTATCCATTTTGCATTTTATAATGCTCTTGAAGTCTTGCTTGATCATAAAGTCTTCTCTTCTCCATAAGTCTGACAGGTAAACTATTCCTTGCTTTCCCAGATTGTTTACAGAATCAGCCTTTATACATAGGCCATGCACCAATTTAGACTTGATTTTGGTATATGGAATTAGATAATGGTCTCCACCCTGTTTCTGCCATACTATTTTCTAGTTTTCCCAGCAGGCTTGTCAAATAATAGATTACTATAGTCTTTGACTGCTGAGTCTTGTGAACCCAATCTATTCCATTGATCCACTACTCTATTCCTCAGCCAGCACCAAGTAGTTTTGATGACTGCTGCTTTATAATATAGATTAAAATCTGATAAGGTTAGGCCACCTTCCTTAGCATTTCTTTTCATTAATTCTTTTGATATTATGGACCATTTGTTCTTCCAAATAAATTTTGTTAGTATTTTTTTCTAGCTATATCAAGTTATTTTTTTGGTTGATTGATTGGTATGGAGCTAAATATGTAATTTAATTTAGGTAAAATTGTCATTTTTATTATATTAGCTCAACCCAGCCATGAACAATTGATGTTTTTCCAATTAGTTAGATCTGAATTTATTTGTGTGAAAAGTGTTTTGTAGTTGTGTTCAAATAGGTCCTACGTTTGTTTGGCAGGTAGATAGCCAGATATTTTATTATGTCTACAGTAACTTTAAATGGAATTTCTCTTTCTATGTCTTGCTGTTGGATTTCGTTAGAGATATGAAGGAATGCCAAGGATTTATGTGGGTTTATTTTACATCCTGCAACTTTGCCGAATTTATTTATTGCCTCAAGAAGTTTTTCACTTGATTCTCTAGGATTATCCAAGTATATCAACATATCATCTGCAAAGAGTGATAGCTTAGCCTCTTCTTCACCTAATTTGATTCCTCTGATTTATTTTTCTTCTCTAATTGCTACTGCTAACATTTCTAGTACCAGATTGAATAAGAGGGGGGAAATCCTTGTTTCACCCCTGATCTTATTGGAAATGATGCTAGCTTATTTCCATTACATATAATACTTGCTGATGGCTTTAAATTGATGGACCTATTATTCTAAGGAAAACTCCATTTATTTCTATACTTTCTAGTTGTTTCTTTTTTAATAAGAATGGATGTTGTATTTTGTCAAAAGCTTTTTCTTCATCTATTGAGATAATAATATGGTTTCTGTTAGTTTTATTGTTGATAAGATCAATCATACTGATGGGTTTCCTAATATTGAACCATCTTTGCATTCCTGGAATAAATTCTACCTGATCCAAATATATTATTCTTGTGATAATTTGCTGTAGTCTTTTTGCTTATATTTTATTTAAAATTTTTGCATCTATATTCATGAGGGAAATTGGTCTATAATTTTATTTTTCTGTTTTGTCTCTTCCTGATTTAGGTATGAGTACCACATTTGTGTCATAAAAAGAATTTCGTAGGACTCCTTCTTCAACAATTTTCCCATATAGCTTGTAGAGTATTGGAATCAATTGTTCTTTAAATCTTTGATAGAATTCAATAGTAAATCCATCTGGCCCTGGAGAATTTTTCCTAGGCAGTTCACTGATGTCTTGTTTGATTTCTTTTTCTGAGATGCAGTTATTTAAGTAATTTAATTCCTCTTCAGTTAATCAGGGCAACTTTTATTTTTGTAAATATTCATCCATTTCACTAAGGTTGTAAAATTTATGTGCATACAATTGAGCAAAATAATTTCTAATAACTGTTTTAATTTCCTCTTTATAGGAGGTACATTTACCCTTTTCATTTTTGGTACTCATAATTTGGTTTTCTTCTTTCATTTTTTTTAATCATATTGACTAAAGGTCTATCAATTTTATTGTTTTTGTTTCCATAAAACCAGCTCTTAGTTTTATTTATTAGTTCAATAGTTTTCTTAATTTCAATTTTATTAATTTCTCCTTTGGTTTTCATCATTTCTAATTCAGTATTTAATTGGGGATTTTCAATTTGTTCTTCTTCTGGCTTTTTCCATTGTATGCCCAATTCATTGACCTCCATTTTCTCTAATTTATTCACGTATGCATTTAGGGATATAAAACTTCCTTTAAGAACTTCCTTTTCTGCCTCCCACAAATTTTAGTATGTTGGCTCATTATTGTCATTCTCTTGAATGAAGTTACTGATTGTTTCTATAATTTCTTGTTTGACCCACTCATTCTTTAGGATTAAGTTATTTAGTTTCCAATTAGTTTTTAGCCTATTCTTCCGTATCCTTTATTACATATAATTTTTATTTCATCATGATCTGAGAATGATGCATTTAATATTTCTGCCTTTCTGCACTGAATTGTGAGGTTTTTATGCCCTAGTACATGGTCAATTTGTGTTTATGTGTCATGCACCACTGAGAAGAATGTATATTCCTTTTTATCCCCATTCAATTTTCTCCAGAGGTCTACCATATCTATCTTATCTAAGCTTCTATTTACCTCCTTAACTTATTTCTTGTTTATTTTGAGGGTAGATTTATCAAGCTCAGAGACAGGGAGATTGAAGTCCCCCACTAGTATAGTTTTCTTATCTATTTCTTCCTCTAACATTCTTAATTTCTCCTTTAGGAATTTGGATGCTGTACTGCTTGGTGCATAAATGTTTAGGAATGATATTGCTTTATTTTTGTTGGTGCCTTTTAGCAGGATATAGTTTCCTTCCTTATCTCTTTTAATTAGATCTATTTTTGCTTTTGCTTTGTCTGAGATAAGGATTACTACCCCTGCTTTTTTACTTTAGCTGAGGAATAATATATTTTATTCCAGCCTTTTACCTTTACCCTGTGTGTATGACTCTGTTTCAAATGTGTTTCTTGTAAATAGCATACTGTAGGATTATGTTTTTTAATCCATTCTGCTATCTGCCTCCATTTTATGATGGCTAACTGTATCTTTCCTTCTATCCTATTCCCTCCCCTGTTTATGCTTTTATTTTTCCCCTTCTCCCTTCCCCTCGTTAAGAGTTTTGCTTTTGAGTGCCACCTCCCTCAGTATTCCCTCCTTATCCACCCTCCTCCCTTTTTCTATGCTTCCCCCTTACTACTTCTTCCCTCCCTTCTAACTACCCCCTCTTTTGTTAGCCCTTTCCCCCTCCTACTAACTGTAGGGTACTATAGATTTTTATATCAAATGTAATATGTTATTTCTTCCTTGATCCAAAATTGATGAGAATAGATCATATAATGCTCCTCTCCCTCCCCTCTTTCCCTCTATTGTGATAGGTTTTATGTCTCTTCTTTCTCCTGGATCTGTTTTGCTGGTGAGTTATTTTTCCCTTGAGATATTTTACTCCTTTTTCTAATTTTTTATTCTTGGTATTTTGTTTGATGGATTCTTGGTGCTTCATAGCTTCAATTTGCTTGATTCTAATTTTTAGCACATTATTTTCTTCAGTCTGTTTTTGAAGCTCCTTTTCCATATGTTTTTTCCATTTCACACATTTTTCTTTTTAAGGAGCTGTTTTCTTCATTATAATGTTTTTCTAATTTTGGAACATTGATTTTAAAAGAATTATTCATTTTATCGTCTACCTCTCTAATTTGGTTTTCAACGTTCTTTTTGAGCTCACCTAGGAATGCCTTCTGTGCTTGAGACCAATCCATATTTCCTGTTGAGGCTTCAGCTGTGGGTGTGGAGTCAATATTTTCTCCTGAATTTGGTTCCTCCCATTCACAATAATAGGATTCTAAAGTCTTTGTCTTTGCTTTCTGTTTTTTACCCATTTTCAGGCAGGGCTTTAGCCATGCCCTTCCTCTAGGGGTCCCAAGCTTTTACTTTTTAAAATTTTGCTCTGGGGCAATAATTACTGTGTTTTCAGGGCAAGAGGGGGGGATTGGAGCGGCCAGGGTTCACTCTCCCATCCTGGTTCCTGGAAGTTCAGATAGGTGCTTTTCAAATTTTTAGGCTGTGGGTGGGTAGTCCCAGGAGTAGCTGCTGCCCCTGCTACTGGTCCTGCATTTGTCTCTTACCCAGCTCTGTCATATCCCAGCCTTTTGGTGATAGGCCTAAGAATGGCCCTTGTGGTTGGTGGATCAAATTGCTGCCACATTGACCAGACCTCTTCTGGGTCTCCACTCCACTTTGTCTAGGCCTCTGCTCCCATAGATTTTCATAGTAACCTTAATTCCCTTCTTTTGCTATTGTTACTAATACTGGGAATCAGTCTTGTGTCCTGAGTGCATTAGAGGTACTTAATGTTCATGGAAATTTTGCTGCCTGATTCCAACAACAAAATTGTAGGTAAGATACAAATGCTACTGTGAGGCTTTGAAACTTCAATGAAGAAAATATAATTCACAATTATTTATTAAGTGTGCAATAACAGTATCAGAAGATTGAAATTTGTGTAGTGTTATGTATTTTCTTTATGCTATGGACCATAATAGATAAAAGGACAGATAATGTTTTTATAAAAGACAATAAGCAGAGTTAGTGAGTCTTTAATCTAGTAGGAGTGATAAACTATCTACACACATAAATACATATTAGCAAATGACAAGAGAAATCCAAATGTTCTAAGTTGGAAGGAGGGGAAAGCTAAGGGGAAAATTAAATTCTAAGAATGTCAGGGAAGATTTAAGCAGATAGTATACTAACTCTGGCCTTAAGTGATGGATAGAATTTCAAGAATTAAAGATGGAATTGAAGATGACAATGAGGATGTTTATCAAAGAAAAAGAGATAAAGTAGACAAAGTACTCCAGGAGTACTGAATTCATTAATTTGGCTGAAAGAAACAGTATTTGAAAAAAACTAATATTTTTATTACTGTCATTAATAGTAGTAATAATAAATGGCATTTGAATTTAGCGCCTTTAGATTTATGAAAGACATTGTATACAATTATAAAATAATAACAAAATAATTTTAAAAATTAAAACAAAAAATAATTTAAAAAAACACAAGGTGGTTAAATATTCTGAATGACAACATTGAGGAATTTGAGGCTTGCTAGGCAAACAGGAATCATTTGAATTTTTTGAATGGTAAAACGTCATTATATGCCATGCATACTAAGAATATTACTCCATCAGTGATGGATGGATATGTTTGAGAGGAAACTAGAGGCAGGGAGAATATATAGAAGTCTGAGAGTGAGGCTGGTAGAACTGAGATGGGGTGCTCTGGAATATTTGAAAAAATTCGGAACTTCTCTGAGAAATGATAGTGAATCAATAATGGATATATAAAAGGATGGTCCTAGAAGCTGGGGAGCATCCAGAGAAGAACCACCAGGATGGTGAGATGCCTGACCATAACATATGAAGAACAATTGAAAGAACTGCATTCAGCTTAGTAGATTTCAAAGAGGTTGCTCTCTTCAAATATTTTAATGTATTTCACGTGGAAGAAGGATTAGACTCACTTTGCTTGGCCTCAGATATGCAGAATCAATCAGTGAAATTGCACAGAGGTTAATTTTAGGTACTTTTAAAGGAAATCTTATTTCTGAAAATTAGAGTTAAGAGTGTTATGATATGCCACAGAAGATAATGGGGATGCCCCTTAACTAGAGATCTTTGGATGAAGGCCAGATGATAAATTTCTGTAGTGATGAATATTAATCAGATACAGGATGATATGTGAAATGTCTGAGCAATATAATTTCTGCATAACTAACATTAACTTTATTAATTATGACTAGTAAATAATAAAAGGGTGGTCATTTGGCTATCTTTCATAAACCAAAGACCACTCATGGAGGTTAATCAGTGCTTATATATCCTTGGGAGAGTGGGTATTCTTGAAAGATGTAAAACAGTTCTCATTGGTTAACAATTAATGAAAGAATGAATACTATAATGAGAAGTGGCCTTATTCTAATGATGGACTAGAGGCCATGACTTTGATTATGTTGTTCTTACCCATCTCTACTCAGAACATCCCTTACTGGGGCAATCTAGAAAAAGGAAACTGTCTCCACCCAATATGCCTAAATAAAACACAATAAGCAAGAATTCACCTAGGTTAGATTCTCCTTGTAAGGTTTTCTAGTTGGGTGCTGTCCCACCCAAGTACTTATCCTGAGGATTTGGGCAATCTCATCTATTAGCTATCCTTCAGAGATTGACTGAATAATCTACAGAAGGTTATTTCTGAATGAGGAAACAGAAAAGGAAAACCTTAATCTCAACTAATAATTGATTATTAAGACAAGAGAGAAACAATCATTTCTCTCCACAGGATGGACTTGATGGTCTCTGAGGTATCCTCAAATTCTGAGTCTGTGATTTTGGAAATCACAAGTCAAAGACCTTGACAATTACAAGCTCACCTGAAGTAAGGTAGCATTGATGGAGTACAGGCTCTGGGAAACCCCTTGAACTCTGATTGAATCTTCCCCCTTGATGTGGCATTTGCCTAAAGCCATAAAACTTTCATTATTGCTAGGCCCAAATCAGTTACTCTTAACCTAGCCTAGCCCTCCATTGTCCAACTACTTCCCACCCTTGATCCTATCAAAATATGTATGCTCAAATCTGTTTCCCTCAAACTAGTCTAGCCCTCCATTGTCTGTCTTGAAGCAGACTTCAAGAGAGTGAATCACCAGCAGCTGTGACACTTTCCAGACTTCTCAACCCATACATTTTCCTGTCTATTCACTTTGTCCTTCCCTTACTACCTCTCCATAACATTTTTTATTTGAAATTAGCAAAAGTAATTACTTTAAATTAGTGGGGGAAATGATTGTAATATACGAGGATAAACACACAATGGAAAAAACAGCAATTATAAAAGAAACCCATATTCAAACAAAAACCATTCAGCAGTGGTCCAATTATCTTTAATTAAAATCAGATATTTTCCCACATGTTAAAACACTGGACAAGCCAAAAAATTGCAGATTCTGATTCAAATTAAGTTTTCAACCTTATTATGGCTTATATACCCTGACCCCCTGCAGAACCTAAAATAAAATATTTTATTCATTTACTAAGGACACAATAAGCATATATTTTACTCTTCATCATAAATGTTTAAAATTCGCATTTCTAAAATGATAGTAAAAGATGAATATTAAAGAAATAAGTGATTACATATATATTATCCATAAATCCTAATCTTTGATTCTAATTGAAAGCAAAAGTTAAAGGCTATTAAGATGTTTTTAAAAATCCACTCACTACAAATGGACGTAAAGAAATTCTCATAATTCAAAGTGAAACTTGAAAAAAAGTCAGGAACAAAAGTCATGGACAGTTTGGGATCATGGAGGACACTGTGTGATTTCTTTAAAGTGATGCAGCCTGATTGCCTCTTCTAAATCAATTCTGAGTTCAGTTCATTGTCTATATAGAGAGCCTGTCCATCATATCTATACATAATGGTAGACTAATTTGAAAGGCTGTGATGAAGTTTTGCTTTCACAGTCTGGAAATCTTTTTCATTCACTTCCTTTTTGGACTATAGGGAATTGTACCAATATTTTTCATGATGTTGTAGTTACTAAGGATTTTTTATAGTGTTCTGAGGCTAAATTGCTCTAATATATGTAAAAAGTGGATGGCAAAATATAGGAATAAGATAAAAAATTAACCTTGCCATCATTAAGGAGTCTTCTTTTTGCTTAGACTTATGCAAAATGTTTTCATGATGCTAAGTTGCCTCTGAGATAGTAAACCTCACTGTCATGTACTTACAAAACTGTACTACTTAGCAGTTTACTCATAAGAAGGGACCTCAGAGATCATCTATTCCAAACATCTAAATTTTCAGATAAGGAAACTAAGGCTTAGAAACTCCTTAACTGGATCTAACAGAGAGTTCTGTAAAAATTTATGGCATAACTATTGTTTGAAAAGAGTTTTTAAATGTATGCCATGGAAAGAATTAAATATTCTTTAAAATTCAATAAGCAATCATACAATAAAACCTAAGTATGCTAATTTTGTAGTAAAAAAAAATCAGAATTCTGTGAGACTTTTAGCAAGTCATACAAATTCTCTTAGCCTTTGTTTTATATTCTCTAAATGATCCAGTTAACCTAAGGACAATAAGGATGTGGTGTCCCATGACATTTTTTTTTCTTTTTGTATTTTTCATTCAGGATAACTTCAATGTGATTATAAGCACTATGGTACTATAAAATTGGGGGAGGGGAAACCCATGCACAAGAAATGAAAAAAAAATTTACTTTTAAAATTTGTATGAAATCAAATTAGGCCAGATTATTCCCAAAGTATTTATGAATCTGGCACATGGATAATAAATAAATGAATATTATAATGTTATTGTTTGTGATTCAGTATGACCCAATTTTTATTATCCATTTCAAGATTGCAATCACACTATCATCTTAGCCCCAGTTATTCTGTACAAGGAAGTTAAAATATCACTTACGAAGATGTAGTTGGGGAGGCAGAGCCATAAGGTAGTAGAGTAAAGGCAGGAACTTGGCTGAGCTCACACACCAACCACCTCTATTACTTGTAAAATACATCTCTAAACAAATTTTAAAGCTACAGAAAGCCCAAAGTGACAGAGAGAAGCAAATCTCCCACTGAAGGCAGCCTGGCAGGCTGGCAGGAAGGGTCTATTGCACAAAACTGGGAGCTGAGCCATGCACAGTCCCACATGAGCAACACACCCAGACCTGAGGTGGCCCTGATCAGTGGCACAGACCAGCTAGAGCAGACTTCAAGAGAGTGAATCACCAGCAGCTGTGACACTTTCCAGACTTCTCAACCCATAAGCACCAAATAGAAAGTAAAAGGTCAGAGGAGAACTCTTTTGGAACTGAGTGATAGAAGAGCACAGTCCAGCCCCTGCCCTAGGGCAAGAGGTGGTGGAGAAAAGGCAGCTGCAGCTGCTGCCAAATGGCTGCCTCTGGAGCTCCTGGCCTACAGATTGTAGGGAGACCAAGTGACCATTCAGAGGGTAATCACTCTTGCATTGACCTACTTGGATTTGAATTGCAGGCTTAGTTGGTGGTATTGGAGTGAGAAACACCAGTGTGCCAGAATTTGTGGTGGATATGGAGAAGGTGCCCTCCTCTGACCTCTGACAACTTTTGCGAAAACTCCAGCGAATTTGGACACAGCTGTCTCCCCTCTGGAAGCAGAGTTCTACAGTGGCAAAGAGCTCAAAAGTCAAGTATTTGGCTGGCAAGATGAGGAAGAAGAAGTGCAATCAGACAATAGAATCCTTTTGGGGGGGACAAAAAGCAGAAGAACCAGAAGAAGATAACACAGTCAAAACTCCTGCATCAAAAGCTTCAAAGAAAAATATGAATTTGCCACAGGCTATGGAGGAGCTCAAGAAAGATTTTGAAAATCAAGTAAGAGAAGTTAAGGAAAAATTGGGAAGAAAAATGGAAATGATGCAAGAAAATCATGAAAAGCAAGTCAACAGCCTGCTAAAGGAGACCCCAAGAATTACTGAAGAAAATAACACCATAAAAAATTGTCTAAGCCAAATGGCAAAAGAAGTCCAAAAAGCTAACAAGAAGAAGGCCTTAAAAAGCTGAATTGGCCAGATGGAAAAGAAATTTCAAAAACTCACTGAAAAAAATAATTCTTCAAAACTAGATTGGAGCAAATGAAAGCTAATGTCTTTATGAGAAATCAAGATACTCTAAAACAGATCTAAACAAATGGGAAAAAAAAGATCCCAAGTAAAAAACCTCCCAGGAATATCATAGCCAAATTCCAGAGTTCCCAGGTCAAGAAAATATT
>CM053580.1:343794947-343817101 GCA_028627135.1 Pseudochirops cupreus | reverse complement strand
GTCAGTTCTCAGCTTCCAGATGCTGGAAGAGAAACTCTCTCTCTCTCTCTCTCTCTCTCTCTCACTCTCTCTCTCTCTCTCTCTCTCTCTCTCTCTCTCTCTCACTCTCTCTGTCTCTTTCTCTCTTTCTCTTTCTCTCAGGCAGCTTCAGTCTCCACAATTCTTCCTTCACCAGGAGCAAAATTCAAATTCTGTCCCTCTGTCTCTGGAATTCTTGCTTATATACACACACCGGCCTCCTGTCTCAGCCAATCCCCTTCTTCCACATCAACAGGGGAGTTCATGCCTTCTCAACAGTGGGACAGAGTTCGCACCTTCCACATTTAGCCCCAAGATACTAAGTGCTAAGTATCTGCTAAACTGATCACTATTACACCTCATGAAAAGGCTAGAGGTTAATGGAAATTCTGATATCCAAATACAAGAATAAAGAGGGACATAAAAATGTAAACAGGGAAAACACACACACATGTACACACACACACACACACACACCAAACAAACAACCACAACAACAATAAAACCACCTTTTTATTCAAGAACAGCAAATTATTTACATCCCTATATGGGAGGATGATACCTGTTAATCTTGAGAATTGTATAACTATTATGACATTTAAAAGGGATATACATATATAGAGGATATGGGTACAAATTAACTGATGTGATGATAAAAAAAATCTCAATTAAGGGGTGCAAAGAGATTGTAATGGAAGAAGAGGAAAAGGAGAGGTAGAAAATAGTAAAATACATCACATGATAAGGTACAAAAATATATTATACTAGAGGAAAAGAAGGGAGGGATATGAGTATTGTATGAGCTTTACTTTCATTGGATGTGGTTCAAGGAGGAAATAAGATACTTTCTTAAGGTGTAGAAATCTAACATCCCCTACTGGCAGTAGGAGGGTAAAGGGGAAAGAAAAGGGGGTGTGGTTAGAAGGGACAGAAGAAGTAGTAAGGGAAAAAGGTAGGAAAAGGGAGGGGGACTGATAAGAAGGGAATATTGAGAGAGGTGGTGGTCAAAAGCAAAACACTTTTGAGGAGGGGAAGGAAAAAGGGAGAAATAAAAGCATTAATGGGGGCAGGGAAGGGTAGAATAGGATGGAGAGAAAGACACAGATAGTAATCATTACTGTGAATATGAATGGAATGAACGCTCTCATAAAATGGAGGTATATAGCAGAATGGATTAAAAGCCATAATCCTAAAATATGTTGTTTACAAGAAACAACATTTGAAGCAGGGGGATACACAGAGGTTAAAGGTAAGAAGGTGGAGTAGTATATACTATGCTGCAGCTAAAATAAAAGAAAAAAAAAACAGGGGTAGCAATCCGAATCTCAGACAAAGCAAAAGCAAAAAGAGATCCAATTTTAAAAGATAAAGAAGGAAACTATATCCTGCTAAAAGGCACCATTGACAATGAAGTAATATCATTACTAAACATATGTGCACCAACTGGTATAGCACTCAAATTCTTAGAGGAGAAGTTAAGGTAGTTAGAAGAAGAAATAGATAGCAAAACAATACTAGTGGGGGACCTTACCTTCCCCCTCTCTGAACTTGATAAATCTAACCTCAAAATAAATAAGAAAGAACTTAAGGAAGTGAATTGAATTTTTGAGAAGATAGATATGAAAGACCTTTGGAGAAAATCGAATGGGAATGAAAAGGAATATAAATTCTGCTCAGCAGTACATGGCACATAAACAAAATGACCATATACTAGGGCATAAAAACCTCACAATCCAGTGTAGAAAGGCAGAGATGTTAAATGTATCTTTTTTTTTCAGATCATGATGCAATAAAAATTATATGTAATAAAGGGTCATGGAAAGATAGACTAAAAAATGGAAACTAAATAATCTAATCCTAATGAAAGTGTGGGTCAAACAACAAATCACAGAAACAATCAATAACTTCATTCAAGAGAGTGACCATAATGAGACAACATACCAAAATTTATGGGATGCAGAAAAGCAGTTCTTAGAGGAAGTGTTATGCCTCCTAAAACTTATATGAATAAAATAAAATTTAAAAAAGGAGATCAATGAATTGGGCATACCATCATAAAAGCAAGAAAAAGAACAAATTGAAAGTTCCCAATTAAATGACAAATTAGAAATACTGAAAACCAAAGGAGAGATTAATAAAATCAAAATTAAGAAAACTATTAAACTCATAAATAAAACAAAGTTGGTTTACAAAAATGAAATTGATAAACTTTCAGTAAATTTTACTTGAAGAAAGCAAAAACCTAAAAAACGAGTATCAAAAATAAAAAAGGTGAATTTACCTCCAATGAAGATGAAATTAAAAAAAAATTATGGATTATTTTGCCCAATTGTATGCCCATAAATTTGACAATCTTAGTAAAATAAATGAATATTTACAAAAAAAATATAAATTGCTCAGATTAATAGAAGAGGAAGTAAAATACTTAAATACCCCCTCTCAGAAAAAAAAATAATAATAATTGACAAGTCATCAGTGAACTCCCTCGGAAAAAATCTCCAGGACCAGATGGATTTACAAGGAAAGTCTATTAAACTCTGTGTATTTTATTTATTTAAAATATTATCAAGTTTCCTTCCTTATGTTCAAAGCAGGAAAATATTATTAACTATTTTCACCAAAAGTACTGTGAGAAATTATTATTAAGAGTCAATATTTTAGTGAGATTCAAAGGATCTCTCCTTTCTCTAAATTCCTCAGTTTAAAAAGTTCTCTTTTCTTAAAGGATATTACTGATCCTGGATCTCAGTTCAGACCCCACTCAACCTTACAAGGAATTTAATCTAAGGAGGGCAAGCTCATTGCATTCTACTCAAACTTGGGTGGGGCATACATTCCTTGAACTGATAGTTTAACTATATGGGTGACCTGGTATAGAGATAATTTTCCCAATCTAAGGAGATACTCAGCCCTTCATTTTACTATAACCCACCTCCCAGAAATTTAACTAATCAGATTTACTCATTAGATTTGATCACTGTTTGATGGACCACCTACTGTTTTGAAGTGTATATAAACTGTGAGTCTGTCCCCCTTGCCCCCCCCCATGTCTTTGGTTTATGAGAGACAGCCAACGAACCATTCTTTTATTAATAACTTGCTGGTCTTATTAATAAAATTATTAAAATGCCCAGAAACAATGTCTCTCAAATCCTTTTTAAATTTCACAGTTATGGCAGCCTGACAAAAGGAAAGAGGTCAGACTTAAAGTCTCCCAGGAAACAAACTCTCTTTCAAGTACTCCTTGTAAAATTTCTTCAATTAAACTGAATCCCTTTCCTGAGGCACACTAATTCTTAAGTCGAATTCTTGATTCTCTTCAACCAAAAACTAATGATTCTAACCTTTGATCATCTTTGGGTAAGCATATATGTATCTATATGTATGTTTTAAGGGCTTGAACTATATAGCCTTTATGAATTTTTACTTAACCCTAAGGGGTGGTCTCAGTACAGGTACAGAGATATATTGCTATTGCACACGCAGGTTTCTAGAGATTGCCTGAGAGGTTTGGATACATTGTGGAATAGGGGCCTCTACCATTTCAATCTTGTTGAGCAAGTGTGGTCCAAAGTCTTTTAGAGGAGAGCTCTAGACTTCTGGCAGAAAATGGTAGTGTTCTGCCAAAGAGAGATTTTGAGAGTTCCCTTTAATAGGCCTTGATATCAGAACTGAGGCTTTTATGAGAGTATGCTACATGTTCTTGTCTGTCCTTGTATTTCCCAGCTTTTCAGGTTCACTAAGGCTCTGTTCCATTTTTCACTGTGTGTGTTTGTGGCAAGTTTTCTAAAATTAGCTTTTTAAGTAAGGGAACTGAAAAAGTGCAGGGTGCTCTCTGGGTTGTATTTGTTGTTGTTGTTTTTGGTGGGGCTTTAACTTGCAGCTCCTTGCTGGTAGCATCTTTAACCAAGCAACCTAAGGACGTGGCTATAGCCTGCCTGGGCTGATTTTTAGGGGCAAGTGCACTATCTCAAGTGAGGTTAATTAGTGAGCCACTTAAGACTACTGGGATGTTTAAATTAAATCTAGAGCACTCATTTTGCTCCCATTCCTACCCTCATGTATCAGACATTACAGCAATTGTTTAAAACTGAAAAAAATATACATATTGTCTTGTAAGACACTTTGATCAAGGCTTTTATATCACAGTTTGAATGTAATCACTTTAGGATTTCAGTGATTTGTTTTAAATGTTTATTAGCATCATAAAAACTCTTTTTAATAAGTAATGTTGGTAAAGAGTGTGAGAGAAATACAGCTGTCTTGATTTGTATATTAGATGTTAACTGTCTCCAGATTCTAAAAGGTGAAGAGAAGCAGGACAAAAAGGAAGGTGCGTATGATTTTTAATCTGAAAAATTGGGTTATTTATGCAGTCTAGCCTTTTGTACTAATATGTTCACAAGATTTTGAAGAAGCCAGAATCCCAGTCTTGTGTTTCAAATAACATAAGTCACTGCATGTCTCCTAAAATTTTTCTAATCACTAAAAGTGTCTTCCTGCATTTTTTTTAAAGAATCTGTCCCACAAACTTCTTCCTATATTGGAACTAGAAATAGACAGTGCAGATTTCTGTTAATAATATTATTTGCAATCTAGAATATGGTTGAAATGTGAAGGAAAGCGAGGTAGGTAGTCTGTGTAATGGGTTTGCAAGATTTAGAAAGAGAAATAAAGGCTGGAAGGAAAATTTTGAAGGTAGATAAGATTTGGGCAAGAATGGGGGACGTATCTTTTGGTGTAGCAAAAGGCAGCAGCAAGCCCTTGAGCTCCAAGCCCTTCCTGTCCCTGGGTAGTTGCTCTGAGTGCCCTTGTGCCTGTTAAAGGTGGTTTAAACTGGTTGAGAGGGTGTGAAGAATTTTCATTTTGTTTAAAGTAGAAAGATTGGATTTACTGAGCCAGTCTATACCCGAGAATAAAAGCAGCAGGGCAGAGACAGAAGTGACAGTAATCAGGTAGCCATTTAATTAATTAGTTTCATTATGAGGAACAGAATTGCAAATAGGGAAATTTTCCTGATCAGAATTCTACCCTGCTGAAGTGAAGATAGAGATTATAAATATAAATTCTAAGTGGAAAGGAAAGGGGGAATGTGGTTTACAAACAATGTTTTCTGGGACTTGAAAGGTTTCTGAGGACAAACCAACAAATGGGAGACAGTACAACAACTCTGGGAGTCCTGTGGGAGCAATATTGCTCAACTCTTCTGGGTGTTGTTACTTGGTGGGTCACAGGACCAGAGTTCTGTGGCAGGAATAGTTTCTACAATCTTTGATTCACTTCACTTCAGGTACACAAGCAAAAGAATGCCAGTGATTGTGAGGCTTGTCAAAGTTTGATTAGTTCAAGCTGCATTGTGAGTCTGACTCACAAGAGAGGAAATTCTGAAAAATGTAATCATTTAGTATATTCATTACACATATCATATCAATTATTATATAAATCATAATTCCCTTCACATCAGACAGTTATAGAGAGCTAGAAGGAATCGAAATGGAGGATACCATGTGTTTCAACCTCCTCTTGTTAAATACTGTGAATTTAAAATCTTTGACAGTAGGTTAGCTAGAAATAGTGAATTCCACAATATAAAATACTTGAAATAAATAACCTTCATGTAAAATATAATACTAAATAATTGAAATTATGAGTTTTTAGATATGATCAGTATACAATGCCAATGTTGATGGGATGAATAATTTTCTGTTTAAGGTAATTTGTAAGTGAATTCACCAAATTAAGGTTACCTGATTGGTAATTAATTAGTTTTGTAACATTTTAAATACATAATATTGTTTGGGGTATGTTTCTAAGATTTTTTGTAAGCTAATTTGTTACAGTAATTTAATGGTCTTATTAGCTACTGTATCCAAATCTACTGTGATTAGTGAGATTATTGTTTTGAGTATATAGCTTTTGTGGGACATCACATTTTCCTTTTTCAGTTTTGTCCTTGGTTTATTGTGTCCTTAGATCAGCCTTAATTTGACTCTTTAAGAGAAAAAGCAGCAGCCAGCTCTGAAATAGTCATATCTGCCACTGGAAATAAGATAGAGAGGTTACCTTAAAAAGACTAAGGTGGACTCTTCTTCATTTTCTCCATACAAGAAATCTGTCCACCTGGTTTCACATACTAGGTTCCTTACAGTGTTATAGATATTGAAGACTAGTTTTGATGCTGTTATGAGCATGTCCCTGCTTATAACTGTCATGGTCAATTTCTCTTAGGGTAAATACAGTGGAAATTTGTCATTACAATACTAAATCTTATTAGTTATTAGATTAATACTAAAGCATCTAAGTTACTCTAACAAGCAGCAAATGGGAAAGATCTTGCTGTTTTGATATGAATTTCTTGGCATTCTATGGCCTAAGCAAGAGTTAAATTAGTGCCTGAGCTTATCATATGTGTAAGATTCAATTCTGAAGTATTTTATTTTTTCAGAATGATATAAGTATAACTGGACAAAGGTAAACAAGCTTGTGGAAACAGAGATGTAAAGACAAGAGATCTGAATTATGCCTTTCCCTAAGAGGATGGAGATTCCTCTTAAGGGATTGCTCTCAAGACCCCTTTACATTAGGGCCTTACCTTTTTTGATTATCTCCAATTTATCCTGTTTGTATTATTTTTACATAATTATTTCCATGTTGTCTCTCCCATTAGAATCCTTGAGTGCAAGGACTGTCTGCTTCTGTTTGTAACCCCAATTAGTGCTACGTAAATGATTTTTAAATGACTGATTATAAGCATGATTTTCAGCGGTCTAAACAGTCTTACTAGAATATTAATTCCAGTGCCTCTCAAACTACTATACAATTTGGGCTTCCCTCAAAAGGCCATCAGAACTAGTCTAGAAATTGGACACTTGATTTCCCTACTATCATGTAGGAACATGGGAAGAGAAATTTATGTTGCCCTGGTATATGCCATGCCATTTTGTGATATAGCAAGCTATACATAGATCTGGGACTTCAAAATACTGGCTCCTGCCAAAAAAGAACAACAAGCCTGTCTTTCTTTATTGACATAAGTTCAGAAATCTTAGAATTCTTATTAATACAAAAAAGATTCACATGATTTGATAACATTCAGTTAAAACTCAACGAACATCTCTTGAGGTCCTCCAACAAAATGATAACAGTCTACTTATTATAATGTATCTTCAACAGGGACATTAGCTACCCAGATGTTTAAGCTTTTGAGTTTTAGGCCAAGATATCTTGGCTCAGAGAATCACTGGATCTCCCTAACATAAAGTTGGAAACATCTAGAAAAGTTAATATTCTGAGAAAATAAAGAGCAAGGAACAGTGAAAAGAGTACTGGCTTATATTCTATCAGCAACATTTGCTATACATTTGACAGAAAGGTGGTACAGTGGATAGAGCACAAGGCCTGGGTTCGGGAAGACTCATCTTCATGTGTTCAAGTCCTGGCTTCAGACAGTTACTGTTTTCCTGGGCAACTAATTTAACCCTGTTTGCCTCAGTTTTCTTATTTGCTAAATGAACTGGAGAATGAAATGGACAACCACTCTAGTAGCTTTGCCAAGAAAACCCCAAATGGAGTCAGGAAGAGTCAGATACAGATGAAACAACCAAACAACAACAATGCATTTGTTGAGTGTGAGAATGCCTGGGCTCTAGTTACAACTCTACCACTTATTAACCATGTGTATCAGCAAGCACGCTAGCATGCCCAGTATGGCTGCTAACACAGGTTCTTAGATCTGCTTTTCTAAAGGAAAGCAACCCAAAATAGGTTAACAATCTTACTTTAATCAATCAAACATATATCATTTACCTAGTTCAGGGGAAAAAGTCAGCACCCTGAACTTCAGAGAATACAAACAGTTACAAGTAGAAGTTACAATCAGACAAAGAAACATATCAGCAGACCAGCTTCCAACCTTCTGACCATCACATCCATACCTAGTCAGTTACCAGAGAGGGAAGCACCAACATCTGGGTTTTTCAAAGCAGGGGTGTTCAACGGCTTCCCAGAGTCTCATCTGGCCAAATCACACAACTCTTTCCAAAGTGAGCCCCAAAGCAAAACCTCACATCAGGGCATATATAGCCTTGTCCTGGATCAGAGAATATCACAGCCCACTTGACCCACTGCCCAGTCACAAAGTAATAAGGCCTGGGCTTTCCTGAAGAACAAGCCTCCTGCTACAGGCTCCATGTGACCACATTCAGCCTATTAAAGGTCAGAGTATACTTCCAAATCAGGGAAGGTTCTCAGAGCCATTTAAGCCTATCAAAGGGCCTAGGGGCAGGGAAGATCTTCTGATTCCCATAACACCATGTGACCTAGAACAAGTACTTAAGTTTCTCTGTTCCCTTATCTATAAAATGAACATGATAGTATTTCTACTATCTACCTCTAATGTGACCATGAAGATTAAATCAAGTAATATACTTAAATGCCTTGAAATCATTAAGAAATTAATAAAGTGCTATTAATAATACTGTATTAGTAATAGCTTACCATAAGTTTTATAAAATATCTTCTTCCTTACAATTATATAAAACAAGTAGTATAGTAATAATTAGTATTAATTTCATTTTACAGATGAGGAAACTGTGCTTCAAGATAGCTAAGGAACTTGTTGGATGTTCTCATTACTGGAAATGGATTCTTTGTACCCAACTCTCCCTGATTCAAAGTGACAAGTTTTGAGCAGGATCATGTTGGCTTCAGCAAAAACCAGTCACTAGTACATACACAGATATATACACAACAATAATAGGTAGCAGTCACATAGCACTTCAAGATTTGCAATGGGCAACCCGCCCCCCCACAAGCATATACATATAAACATACATACACATATACGTGTGTATAAATATGTGTGTCTCATTTGATTCTTCACTCTGTAAGGTAGATGTAAATATTTTTCTTATTTTATAAATAAGACTGAGGCTCAGGGAGGTTAAATGATTTGCCCAAGATCAAATGGCTAGTAAATGACTAAAGGAGGATTTGAACTTAAGTTGTCTTGAACCCAAGTCCATCTGCCTTGTGATTGTACTGTCTTCCTCCTCTTATTCCCATTCAGATAATGTTTATGGAGAAATTTGATTTCTCATTTTGTCTGAATAGTCTCTCCAGAAAACTGTCTGAAATGTTCCTGAGTGATTACAGTACTTGCAGAAAGCATACTTACTAATTTACATTGCAGTGCCTTGTTAACATTTAATCCTAGACAAAATGGCAGAGAGGAATTATTAGTTTATATCGCTTTCGGTACATTTGTGCCTTCAGAACACTGTTGTAGAATCTTGCTTTAGAATGGCCTTTGCCTTTAAAAAAACAAAACAAAACAAGACCATACTGAACTTTTTGCACCTTCCTCCCATCTAAGAGTCTTTTCTTCAAAATTCACTCAGACTTCTTTCTAGTTTATGATCTTTGAACATTCCTTGAAATCTAAATTTTATGTTAATATTTTCAGTCATAATTGATCACTTGTATTTTCCAGTATAATGCAAGCTCCTTGAAGAAGATGTCTTTGTAAACCTTGTCTAGACCTAAAAGAGGCCCGTAGTAAGTACTTAAGAAGTGCCAACTGGTTAATTAAGGCAGATAGGTGAAGAAAGGAAGATTCATCTTCCCAAGTTCAAATCTGGCTCCAGATACTAACTGCAAAATGAGCTGGAGAAGGAAACTGCAAATCATTCCAGTATCTTTGCCAATAAAAAAAAAATTGGGATCATGACAGAGTTATGCACAACTGAACTATAACAATGGTTGATTGCTTGCTTTGCCTGTCAGTTGAGAAGAAATGTTGCTTAAAGGCAAGATGTGTACAAGAAAGGAAAATAAGTTAGTAGATTTTTTTGTCATTTTTGGTAACAGCTACTGTAGTAAAAAAAAAAAAACCAATATCTTTTAATTGTCCTCTGATAAGCCTTCTGAAGGGGACAACTTATTACCAATCTCTAGAAAATTTGCTTGGGAATTTTTTTCTTGGATGTAATTCAAAATGTTAGAATTATTAATCCATTATTAAGAACATTGAACAGAGATTGAGCTATGCACTTGGCATAGTTGAGCATAGCATAATAGAAAAAAATGTTCTTATGTCTTCTGGGTAACTCTTTAGTAAACACTAAGAATATTTACCAAGAAAGTCTTTTATTTTTCAGAAAAGAGTAGAGAAGAAAGCCAGAGAATTACCAATGTGGGAAATTTAATGGAAGGGGAAGAAAAGTGAATTGAAGATATTTGTTAAATATGGTAACACTTATTGTGGTAGCATAAAGTGAAGAGGAATTAAGAAGCCTTTTGATGAGTGTGAAAGAGGACAGTGTGAAAACTGTCTTGAAGCTCAACATAGGAAATGCTAAGATCTTGAGAACTGGTCCCATGACTTCCTGACAAATAGAGGGAGAAGAAATGGAAGCAGTATCGGATTTTATATTCTTGGGCTCAAAGATCACTGGAGATAGTGACTGCAGCCATAAAATTAAAAGGGACTTGGTCCTTGGAAGGAAAGTTATGACAAATCTGGACAGCATACTAAAAAGCAGAGACATCATCTTGCTGACAAAGGTCTATATAGTCAAACCTGTGATTTTTCCAGTAGCAATGTATGGCTGTGAGCACTGGACTATAAGGAAAGCTGAGTTTTGCAGAACCAATGCTTTTAAATTGTGGTGCTGCAAAAAACTTCTGAGAGGCTCTTGGACAGCAAGGAGGTCAAATCAGTCAGTTCTTACAGAAATTAATTCAGGATATACTCTGAAAGGTCAAATACTAAAGCTAAAGCTTAAATACTTTGGCCATATAATGAGAAGATGGTATTCATTGGAAAAAAGCTTGGTGTTGGGAAAGTTTGAAGGGGATAGGAAAAAGAGATGGTAGAGCATAAAAAGGATAGATAGGGTCATGGAAACAATGAACATGAACTTGGACAGACTTTGAAAGATAGAGAAGGATAGAAAGGTCTGACATGCTCTTGTCTACTCATCATGAAGAGTCAGACAGGACTGAATGACTGAACACCGTAACATTTATGGGATTTCTCTTAATTACCAATTGCCATTGTTGATTTTTCTGGAAATGTTGTATTATATAGCTCAAAATGCATACCTATTTTGTCTTTCCCCTCCCCCTACAAAAGAAGGGAGGGGGAACATTGATTCGACAGATTTGGCTACCTAATAAAAAATAGTTCACATTTGTATAGCATTTTAGTTAACAAAATTATTTTTTAAAAGTAATCCTGTGAAGTAGGCGGTTTCCATTTTATTTCTGAGGAAAATGAGGCCCAGAGAGATTAAATTGCATTGTGCATGATTATAGAATAAATAGATGTAAGAATTAGGTCTGAAAAACAGACCTCTTAACTCTAGACCCAGTTCACTGCATCTTGCATTTCCACATTTCTGCTGTAAGGAAACCAAACATATTGATGTATATTGTTTATCTCATTCAAGTCCCACATTAATAATATGAGGCAATTACTCAGAGTTTGCAGCTGAGGATACTGAGGCACAGAAAAGTTAAGAAATTTGCCATACTAGTATTCTTCAATTGCACACACTATCATTATTTCACTTTTTAAAACAAAAGACACACACATACACACTGAAATAATTAGATTTCTAGATACTATGGATATTTTCTATCTTCCAGGCATATGCATATCTCTTTTTTTCTTTATATAAATTTGTTTAGTCAGGGTTGACTCTTTGTGACCCCATGGACCAGGGCATGCCAGACCCTTCTACGCTCCACCACCTCTGTAGGTATGTTAAAGTTCATGTTCATCGTGTCAATGATATTATTTATCTAGCTCATCTTCTGCTGTCCTCTTTTCCTTTAGATTTCAATCTTCCCATCATCAGGGTCTTTTCCAATGAGTTTCATCTTCTTATTATGTGGCCAATATATTTAAGCTTCATCTTCAGTATCTGACCTTCCAGTGAATAGCCACCAAGCTGACCCTAAATATAAATAATGAGTTTATATTGAAGAGTTATACATAGCAAAAATTAATTGACTTGTTAGTTTTTCTTTTCTTTTCTTAGTGTTGGGATCCTTAAGGTATCAAAGTATGATAATCATTTCTAATCAGTAATTTCTCTGTATATGCCATCTGTTGTGAGATGATTTTATAGAAAAATTATAACAAGGTTCTAATAAAGATAATCTTCCTCTTTTCTTAGATTAGTGTACAATGTTTAGGAGTAAATGCATTATCATACAGTAGTGACCTATATTGTATTATTAGCTCTACTTGGTGAGATTTCTGTCATTTCTGGGGCAATTTGATGGCACAGTGGATAGAGTAGAAGGCCTGGAGTTAGGAATATTTGAGTTCAGATTTGAACCTCAGACACTTCTAGTTGTTTGACCCTGAACAAGTCACTTAACATCCGTTTGCTTCGATTCCTCATTTCTGAAATGGAGACAATAGTAACACCTACCTCCCAAAGTTGCTGCAAAGTTCAAATGAGATCACAATTGCAAAGTTATTGGTATAGTTCCTGGCATGTAGTAAATTCTATAAAAGTATTAGTTATTATTTTTAATTATTATAACCTCATTATAGTCACATATATTTCATATACTCACGAACATGTATACATAGCAATCAGGTCACTATATTTGTATAATACATCTATGGGTATACATACATCTGTATATGTATACACACAGTTATTTGATAGCATTTCACAGAACACTACAGCATTATTATTTTTGTCTTATACTGCTGTATCAGCTCAATGACAATGCTTTTATGTAATTCATTTTGTTCGTCAAAATGATTCACTTTTCCAAACTGCACATTTTTATTTTTGTTATCTAATATGTGCCCATATCTGGAACCAGCCTACTATTGTTCTCTTCAGTTATTAGATTATTCTCTTAAAAGCAAGGGGATAAACATTTTGGAGCCAGTCAAAGCTAGCAGTCTGTTGATCTGCAGAGTGGGTGTCATTTAATTTTTCGGTTGTAATAAATTACTTTTGCTAGTACCATTATTTCTGAAATCATGTCACTGACATTTCTTTTTTCACTTAAGGCAAGATTGGCATTACAGACAGTTTTTCTAAACTAATAGTTTTAAATTGCATTCATAAAAGAAGAGCTAGTAGATGAAGTTCAAAAGTTTGGTTTTCTGTGTCTATCATGGTGAGTCATTAGTTTAGTGACATTGTTGACAGGATTGGCATGGCAGTCAGTGTTTCTCAACTAGCAGTTGAAATTTGATTTATTAAAGTAGAAGGGCTAGTAGATGCTTTGCAAAAATTTGGTCATGTGTATCTAACATGGCAAATGATTAGTTTAGTGACATTTTTAGTTCATTCAATCCGTGGTTTCTTTGCAGAGAATGCCAAACAATGATCCCAATTAGTGCCAGTCAAGATTTGAATTTTTAATGGGAACGTTTGTCCATCAACAATGATGGAAATAAAAACTTCTATTACTTTGGTTCAAAAACTGATTAGCAGATGGCAACTTGTAATAACAATCTAAGTTAATCAACTTTGGACTTTGCAATTTATATATGATGCTGTTCACATGTAGTCACTGATTGCCTAGTCTCTTCCAGTACCAGGCTCCCTTCATTGAGTTTGCAATGGTTTTTAGAAATATAGTCACACTGATATCATTATGCATATTTTGGAGGTTTTCTTTTTTTCTATCTGTTTTAGAAGCTATGTACTTATAGTTGTATCTAATTTAGGACTTATTTTAATCAATATATATTTTGAAACATCATAGTGCTATTTGAAATGTTAATGTTTATCTCTATGGTATTACCAAGAACTAGGAATATTTTTTCTATTAATTAATCATGATTCTCTAATTGTAACATGAGTGTAAAATGTAAGTCTATGCATATTTAAGTATACATACATTTTCCAGTCATCTCTATGTCATGCTCCCAGAATACTAGTATCATTTTCTTTCCCCCACTATAACTCAGACTCCCAGCCCTTGGAACCTGGGACACAAAGACCATTGAGTCTTATTAGTGAAATTTCACCTTATTTTCCCTGGATCCAGCAATCTACTATTCAGCTATCTCTTGCTTTTGCACACATAATCTCTGTTCTACTCTCCCTGCATATGTTCTTTTTTTTTTTTACTTTTAGAATATAAGTGGGAAGCACCAAGAGGCAGAAAGAAGTCAAGAATTTGCCTGAGCTCTCCTCACTTTCCCTTGGAAATACACAAAATCAAGACTCTAAATGTATTCTGGAGTGACAGAACCCATAAAAAGATGCAGAGATAGAATCTTCCAGCTTGAGATAACTTAGAAAGACTTTAGGAAAGATATATCTCACTTGAGTAAAAGGGGAGAGGAGCTCAGCCCAGTGCTGTCTGTGGCCAGGCAAGCCAGTGTGAGGCTCATAGCCACAGAACATAGCAGCAATCAAGATCAATTGTCCTGGCTTAGCAGGCTGGTGGTGCAGGAGGTCAGCTGGGAGACCTCCAGTCCAACTGCTGATGACAAATTTCCAGCCCTCAAACTACAGCACAACAGACAACTAGACCCAGCCGTCCCAGCCCATTGGACAAGCTGCCAGTACCTGAAACTGTTGTGGAGAGCTAGTATGTAGGGCCCTAGACCCCAGGACAAGAAGCTTAGGATAGTGCTTCCTGTGCCCCAGGAGCAGAGCTCTACTCTACAAAATGAGTGAAAAGAAAATAAAACAAAAGAGTCCTAACCATAGAAAGCTGCCACAATGATAGGAAGATCCAAACACAAACTCAGAAGAGCAAAACTGTCAAAATGTGAAGTCTCAAAGAGAAATGTGACTTGATATCAAGCCCAAAAAGTTCTCTTGGGAGGACTCAAAAAAGATTTGAAAAACCAGGTAAAACGTATTGAAGAAAAATTGGAAAAGAAGTGAGAGTTATGCAGGTGAATTATGAAAAAAAATAGAACTTTTAAAAGTAAACACAAAAATTGACTGAAGAAAACAACTCCTTAAGAAAATAGAATGGGCCAAATGGAAAAGGAGATACAAAAGTTCACTGAAGAAAATGATTTCTTAAAAAATAGAATTGGGCAAGCAGAAGCTAATGACTCTGTGACACATCAGGAATCAATCAAACAAAATCAAAAGAATGAAAAAAATAGAAGAAAATTTAAACATTTCTCTTTGGAAAAACAACTGAGCAGAAAATGAGATCAAGGAGAAAATTCTAAGTCATTCATTTTTTTAAGGTAAGTATTTGGAGAAGAGTTAAAATTAGATCAGGTGAAAAAGTACAGTAGAAAGATAAGTGTCTCTGGAGTACAGAGTATTAGGATTCAAATCTTACCTCCCTTATCTTTCCCAAACCTTAATTTCCTGATTTGTTGAAAGAGTGAGCAGGTCTAGACCAGTAGTATCAAATTCTAATAGAATCAGGAACCACTATCCAGTACATAAGGATCTTTGTGGGCCACATTTTGACTTAGAAAACCATAGATTAATATTATCTATGTTGCATAATACTTTTTAGTTATTTTGGTAAATATTTCCCATTACATTTTAATCTGGTTCAGGTCACACTCAACAGTGTCATGAGCTCCATGTGGCACATCGGCCACATGTTCAACACCCCTAGTCTAAATGGTATCTGAAATCCCTTCCAATACTAGACCTATAAAGCTATGACCCTATGAAGCCAAGACATGAACAGGCTTAACAACAGAAAACAGGCCAATAAAATAGATTAAAATAATATTAAAATATCACATTAGTCATATTGTGATTTCAATGATGTCACAATTATCTTCTGAAAAGTAGACAAATCAGTAGAACAAACTAGATCTATGTGGGTAGATAATATATTACTCTACTATAAAGATAAAAGTGTCACATGTTATTGTGTCATTGGATTCTCATTTTTCTTTTTGTTTAGATGTCTTGTTTCTGCAATTTGGATGTCCCCCTGTAGTATAGGGACTGGACCTTAAATTTTTTTTTTTGGTTATCTTTAGAATCTACCACAATGCCCCATATACAATAAGTACTAAACAAGATTTTTCTAATACTCTATTTCTATAAACAGTCAATTCCATCAAAATATGTGTATGTGGGTAGAACATTCTAAAACCTAATGAAAATACACAAAAATGCTAAATATTTTATCAATTCAATAAGTATTAAGCAAATACTGTGTCTGATGGTGTAAAGAGAATAGAAAAGCAGTAAAAGGCAGAACATGCCTATATAAAACTTGGTGAAGATATAGGAAAGTAGCATTAATTATACAATTATATGATATAGACTATACATATTTTAACAATATAGAAAAGGGTCAAGCAGGCAGGGGAAAGACAGCACATGGAGGTGGACACAGCATGCGATGGTGGATGCAGCTGGAGTGAAGTCTGGCAAGCTGATTTACCAATGACAGTAGAAAATCCAGCCCTATCACCAGAGGACTGGGGATCTTTCAGAGCTGGATAAGACACAAATACAGGGCCTGTGGCAGTGACAGGAGCCACTCCTGGGGCTATCAACCCATACCCTGGAAGTTTAAAAATTACCTACCTGAATTTCTAGGGACCAAGATGGCTGAGTAGACTCCAGCTGCTCTAATCTCCCCCATGACACTGAAAACCCAGAGAATATTACACCAGAGTAAACTCCTAAAATAGTGGAACCAACTGAAAGCTTGGGAGTCCTAGAGGAATGACGTGGCTGAGACTGTGCCTAAAAATGGGGATAAACAGATTGCAAAGACAAAGACTTTAGAATCCTATTATTGTAAGCATGAAGAAGCAAATTCAGAAGGAGACAGCATTGACTCTACACAAACAGCTCAACAGGGAATAAGGACTGGTTTCAAGTCCAGAAAGCATTCTTGGAAGAGCTCAGGAAGGACTTTAAAAACGAAATTTGAGAGGTAGAAGGTAAGTTGACCAATTCTTTTAAAATTACAATTGCAAGAATAGAAAGAAAAAAAAACATCATTTCACTGAAGAAAACAGCTCCTTAAAAAGTAAAATGCATGAAAAGGAAAAAGAAGTTCAAAATCTAATTGCAGAAAATAAATCCCAAAAAATGAAATCTGAACATATGGAAAAGGAGCTTCAAAAATTAACTGAGGAAAATAATTCACTAAGAAATAGAATTAGTCAAATTGAAGCTAATGACTCTATGAGGCATCAAGAATCAGTCAAATAAAACCTCAAGAATGAAAAATTAGAAGAAGATGTAAAATATCTCAATGGAAAAATAACTGAGTTGGAGAACAGATATGGGAGAGATAATATAAGAATTATTGGTCTATCAGAAGTCATGATGAAAAAAAAAGGGCCTTGAAAAAATCTTCCAAGAAATCACCAAGGAAAACTGCCCTGAAGTCCTAGAACCAGAGGGTAAAGTAGATATTGATAGAATCCACCAAACAAAAATTGAAAGCTCTGAGAAATGTTGTAGCTAAATTTCAGAAGTATCAGGTAAAGGAGAAAATATTGCAAGCAGCCAGAAAGAAACAATTCAAATATCATTGGAACTATGGTCACGATCACAAAAGGACCTAGCAGCTTCTATAATGAGAGATCAGAGGGACTAGAATATGATATTTTGCAAGGCAAAAGAGCTCAGGCTAACAGCAAGGATCAGCTACCCAGCAAAACTGAGCATAATCTTTTCAGGGAAGGAGATGGTCATTCAATGAAATAAGGGACTTCCAGATGTTCCACATGAAAAAGCCAGAGTCCAGTGCAAAATTTAATCTGCAAATACAAGACTCAAGGGAGACATAGAAAGATAAACAGGGAAAACACAGACAAACACACACACACACACACACACACCACACACACCACACACACAAACACAACTTGTTATTTAATAAGAGCAAACTGTTTATATCCCTATAAGGGAAGCTGATACCTGTCAATATTGAGAATTATATACTTATTTTGACATTTAAAAGGGATATAGATAAATAGAACATTTGGGTATAAATTCGCTAAAGTAATTATAAAAAAAAAACCTTTTAAGGGGTGCAAAGGGACCATAATGGTGGAAGAGAAAAGGATGAAGCAGAAAAGGGTAAATTATGCCACATGAAGAGGCATAAAAATATATTATGGTAGAGGGAAATAAGGGAGGGAGATGAACATTATATGAGCTTCACCCTCATTGGTAGTGGTATAAGGAGGGAATAGCATAATTAGTTAAGTAGAAGACTCTATCATGAAGATTCATAAAATTGATCATAATAGAGAAAAAGAAGAGGAGAGGAACACTGTATGAGATCTGTTCTCATCAATGTTGGTTCAAGGAGGAAAGAACATACTACATTAAGTATAAAAGCTATCATACCCACAGTCAGTAAGAGGGAGAAGGGGTAAGAAAAGGGGGGAGTGGTTAGTAAGGAAGGAAGAAGTAGTAAGTAGGAAGGATATAAAAAGGACGGGGGTTGATAGGGAATACTGAGGGAGGCTGTGGTCAAAAAGAAAGCTCTTAAGCATGAGAAAGGGGAAATAAGAACAAGAACAGAAGAGAGAATAAAATGGAGGGAAAGACAGATAGTAATCATAACTGTGAATGGGAATGGGATGAATTCTCCCATAAAACAAGGGATAGCACAATGGATTAAAAAAATAAACCTACAATATGCTGTTTATAAGAAAAACATTTGAAACAGGGATATACACACAGGGTAAAGGTAAAAGGCTGGAGTAAAATACATTATGCTTCAGCTAAAGTAAAAAAAGAAAACCAGGAGTAACAATCCTTATCTCAGATAAAACAAAAGCAAAAATAGATCTAATTAAAAGAGATAAGGAAGGAAATAGATCATGCTAAAAGGCAACATTGAAAATGAAGCAATATCATTACTAATCATATATACACCAACTGTTGTAGCATCCAAAGCTCTAGAGGAGAATTTAAGGGAGTTAGAGGAAGAAATAGATAGCCAAACTATACAAGTGGGGGACCTCAATGTCCCCCTCTCTGAACTTGATAAATCTAACCTCAAAATAAAGAAGGAAGAAGTTAAGGAGATGAATAGAATTTTAGAGAAGGTAGCTATGGTACACCTCTGGAGAAAATTGAATGTGGATAAAAAGGAATATGCTTTCTTCTCAGTGGTACATGGCACATCCACAAAAACTGACCATGTACTAGGGCATAAAAACCTCACAATTCAGTGCAGAAATGCAGAAATATTAAGTGTATCCTTCTTAGATCATGATGCAATAAAAATTATATTTATTAAAGGGCCATGGAAGGATAGAATAAAAATTAATTGGAAATGAAATAATTTAATCCTCAAGAATGAGTGGGTCAAACAAGAAATTACAGAAATAATCAGTAACTTCATTCAAGAGAATGATAACAATGAGAATACATGCCAAACCTTGTTGGATGCAGTGAAAGCAGTTCTTAGGAGAAGTTTTATGTCTCTGAATACACACATAAGTAAAATAGAAAAAATGGAGATCAATAAATTGGGCATACAACTGAAAAAGCTACAAAAGGAAGAAACTGAAAATCTCCAACAAAATACTAAGGAAACTAAGGAAAACCAAAGGAGAGATCAATAAAATTGAAATTAAGAAAACTATTGAATTAATAATTAAAACTAAGAGCTGGTTTTATTAAAAACCAAAATAAGATTGATAGACGACCTTTAGTTAATATGATAAAAAAAAAAGAAAGAAGAAAACCAAATCACAAGTATCAAAAATGAAATGGGTACATCTATCTCTAATGAAGAGGAAATTAAAGCAATCGTTAGGAATTATTTTGCCCAATTGTATGTCCATGAATTTGGCAATCTTAGTGAAATGGATGAATATTTACAAAAATATAAATTGCCTAGATTAAATGAAGAAGAAGTAAAATTCTTAACCCCATTTCTGAAAAAGAAATTGAACAGCCCACCAAAGAACTCCCTAGGGGAAAAAAATCTCAAGGGCCAGATGGATTTACTAGCAAATTCCATCAAACATTTAAAGAACAATTGATTCCAATACTCTGCAAACTATTTGGGAAAATTGGAGGAGTCCTACCAAATTCTTTTTATGACAAAAATATGGTACTGATACCTAGATCAGGAAGAGACAAAATGGAGAAAGAAAAGTATAGACCAATTTCCATCATGAATATAGATGCAAAAATTTTAAATAAAATATCAGCAAAAAGACGACAACAACTTATTACAAGAGTAATACACTTTGGTCAGGTATAATTTGTTCAAGGAATGCAAGGATGGTTCAATATTAGGAAAACTATTCAGTATAATCAATTATATCAACAGTAGAAGTAGTAGAAACCATATGATAATCTCAATAGATGCAGAAAAGGCTTTTGACAAAATGCAACATGCATTGCTATTAAAAACATGAGAAAGTAAAGGAATAAAAGGAGTCTTCCTTAAAATATTAAGTAGCATCTGCCTAAAACCATCAGCAAGTATTATACGAAATGGGGATAAGCTAGAAGCATTTCTATCAGGGGTGAAACAAGGATGTCCATTATCACCCCTCTTATTCAATTTGTTACTAGAAATGTTAGTGGTAGCAGTAAGAGAAGAAAAAGAAATTGAAGGAATAAGATTAGACAAAGAAGAGACTAAGGTATCACTCTTTGCAGATGATCTGATGACAGACATAGAGAATCCTAGAGTATCAAGTAAAAAACTACTTGAGGTAGTAAATAACTTTAGCAAACTTGTAGGATATACAATAAAAACCCACATAAATCTTCAGCATGCCCATATATTTCTAATGAAATCGAACAACAAGAAATGGAAAGAGAAATTCCATTTAAAGTTACTGTAGCTATTATAAAATATTTGGGAATCTACCTGCCGAAACAAACCCAGGACCTAATGAACAGAATGACAAAACACTTTTTACACAAATAAAGTCAGATCTAAATAATTGGAAAAACATCAGTAGCTCATGTCTAGGTTGAGTTAATATAATAAAAATGAAAATTTCAACTAAATTAATTTACATATTTAGTGCCATACCAATTACTTTACAGAGCTAGAAAAAAATAGTAACAAAGTTCACCTGGAAGAACAAAAGTTCCAGAATATCAAGGGAATTAATGAAAAGAAATGCTAGGGAAGGTGGCCTAGCCATACCAGATTTTAATCTGTATTACAAAACAGCAGTCATCAAAACTACTTGGTACTGACTGAGAAATAGAGTTGTTTATCAGTGGAATAGATTAGGTACATGAGACACAGCAGTCTACGACTATAGTAATCTACTGCTTGATAAACCCAAAGACCTCAGCTTCTGGGATAAGAACTCACTATTTGACAAAAACTGCTGGGAAAACTGAAAAAGAGTATGGCAGAAACTGGGGAGAGATTAATATCTTACACCATCTACCAAAATCAAGTATAAATGAGTGCATGGTCTAGGTATAAAGGCTGATACTATAAGCAATCTAGAAGAGCAAGAAAAAGTTTACCTGTCAGATTTATGAAGAAAGGAAGATTTTATGATGAAACAAGAGCTAGAGAGCATTATGAAATGCAAAATGGATACTTTTTATTACATTAAATTGAAAAGATTTTGTATACAAAAAGTTAGTGTAAACCAAAAGTAAATAAATAAATTTTTAAAAAAGAATAAAGAAAAGGAAAAGATTACTTAGAACTAGGATATTAAGTCATTCCCCCATTTCAATCCCTGAGGTATTTTGTATCATATAAATTAAGTATTCAAGTAATGGAATTTTTCTCCATTCATTACTTTTTTTCCCTCTCTTCAGTTATTTAATATCATGCTCAATGCACCATTATTAAGTTGCTAAGGGAGATATTACCAAAGAAAATAAAACTTGTCCCTCGCCCTCAAGCAGTTTATAATCTAATAGGAGATGGCACTTTGGTTTGTGAATGCAACTGAATGAAGGAAGCATTTTAAAACATTAAAATGTTGTTAGAATTCTTCTAAATGAACATTTAAACTTGAAGGAATGAAACCATTTGAAATATATTCTATTTACCTGCACAAAATAATTAGATGATGTGTTCTGAGGCTGTTTTCCTTTTTTTTTAATTTTATTTTAGTTTGCATCATTCATTTCCACAAGATTTTGAGTTACATATTTTCTCCCCCTCTTTCCCCCACCCACTGCCCCAAAACAGCCATCCCAGTGTGTCCCCCCTCCCCCAGTCTATTCTCT
>CM053580.1:343769424-343794447 GCA_028627135.1 Pseudochirops cupreus | reverse complement strand
TCTTCAGTCATACTGCTGACTCTCTTTTCATGATTTTCCTGCAACATTCTTATTTCTCTTCCCAATTTTTCTTCCACTTCTCTTATTTGGTTTTGAAAATCGTTCTTCAGCTCATCTCTAGCTTTAAGGCATTCTTCATGTTTATTGGAGGCCCCTGGTGGGAGTGCTCTGGCTGTGCTCTCCTCCTCCCTCTCTCTCCCATGATCTATCTTTTCCCCAAAGAAGGAATCTAGGGTTTGGGAGCTGTTCTTACTTTGCTTCTTATGCTTATTCTTACTCATCGTTGTTCAGTCCGTGATTTTTTTTTAAATCTCTGTGGGGCTCTACTTCCAGAATGGAAAGCTCTGTCCCAAATTGCTGGGGTCCTCCCGGCTGCCGTAGCTCTCAAGAAGATGCTGGGACTCTTCCTACTTACTTCTGGCTGACTGGATAACGAAGACTCCAGGACAGAGGCCCAAGATGGCAATACGGATCCAGGCTGCTCAACGTGAAAGCACTGGCCTCAAAACAGTCGCTTAGTCCCCCTGCTGTCTGCAGGCCGCGGGTGGGAAGCTGCAACATGGGGGCGGATGCAAAACCTCTGCCTTTCACTGTTCTGCTCTGGAGGCCTTTTGGCCAGACTGCTTAACTCTCCTAGATTCGCAATTCCCACTGAGCTAGTTCTGAATGCTACTCGCAGCTGCTGCTAATTCGCTCACCTGAGGCTCTTCTGCTCCTCCCGTCCAGCCGCTCCCGGGGCACAGCCACGGCTTCAGGCCAGGCTGGTTTCAGTTCGCAGTGCTGATATGGTTCCTCGTAGCCAAGCTGACTTTAGTGGGATGTATCTTTGTGTGCGTTTTGGAGTTCTAGGATTGGTTTAGAGTCCTATTTCATGGGTATTTTGGGGTGGCTATGTGAGAGCTGCAATATGTTGCTGCTGCTATGCCGCCATCTTGGCTCCGCCCCCCTGAGGCTATTTTCCAAATAAAGTTGACCCTAAAATTTGCTACCAATGTTTTCATATTAACAGATATAGTACTAGACAGTTAGGAAAGATCCTCTTTAATTTAGAATTTAGGAATTTCAGAGCCAGAATTACACCTACATGCACATAGACACACACATACACACAAAAACCTAATCAGGTGATTACATAAACTAGGAGGATTAAATTTAGATAAAGTAAATTATTCATTTCAGTACTTCAGGGATCCATTATTTTATATTCATGGGTAATTCTTAGAAAGCTTATCTTAGCCTCTTTATATCTAGCTAGAGATATTTCATGCATAGCCATATCTAAAAAGATTAATCTTCAATTGGTCAATATTTTATGATTATTAACATCAAATTTGTTGAGACTATACCCTCAGGCATTTTTTCATGCGTTAGGGAGCAGTGATATCTCTCCCCTTCAAGATTTTTGCAATGGATTTTGGGAATCAAAGTGTAGGTTTTTACACTTATTCATAATTAAATTTATGCAATAAAGTTAAGTTCATTTTACTACCACATCAACACTATTCCCAACTTATTAGTTATCTCACTCAACTTTGTTTTATCCATAAATTTGAAAAATTTGCAATTTATACCTTCACTGAAATCACCAAAACTAAAAATGAATCTGATTAGTGTAAAGGATATACAGATATAGATGCAGATATATTTTAAATTTTTTTTGCTCCAGATGATCATCTTCCCCTTGACAGAAATATACATGCAAATTTTTATGTCTTTTCCTTAAGAGTAAATTTTTTTTCAGTTTCACCATTTAGCATACCATAAATACAAAGCTCCATTTTTACCCTTTTCTCATCCTTCCCTCTTTTTTATTTTATTTTATGGTTACATTCCTTAAGGACAGTTAGGTGAGGTAGCCGAAAGAGCAGCAGGCCTGGAGTCAGCAAAACCTGATTTCAAATACAGCCTTAGACACTTACTAACTGTGTGACCCTGAGCAAGTACTTTGCTTCTGTTTGTCTCAGTTTCTTCACCTGTCAAAAGGGGATTATAATGGCATGTACCTCCTAGGGTGGTTGTGGAGATAAAATGAGATAATGACGGTAAAGCACTTAGCATAGTGCCTGGTAAATGTAAATAAGTGCTATATAAATGATAGTTAAGTGTTATATAAATGTCAAGTATTATCATTAATTATTTGCATGGGTTCAATGATCACATCTACACAGATAATTCCCAAATCCATATCTCTAGTCCTGAACTATTTAATGAACTTCAGTAGTTTATCTGTCATTGCTAAATATTTATCACTGTCTTCTGATACCTCATATTCAAAATGTCCTCAACTGAACTGATCACTTTGCCCCCTAAACATGCCTCTCTTCCAGTTTTCCCTATATCTGCCCTCTAAGCTATCCACATATGAAACCTGAGTTATCTCTGAATAAGCTTAAAGTTATCTGAATTTTCCTTTTATTTCTACCCCATATCCAGTCAAATTCTGTCATTTCTACATCAATAGAATTCCTCATGTATCCACTTCACTCAAAATGCCATGACTTCCTCGTACTGTTGTAATAATCTCCTAGTTGATCTTGTAGCATCCAGTTTCACTTTGCTTAAATTAATCTTTCAAAAATCAAGTGTAAAACAATTTTCCTAACATATCTACTCAAATCATTCTGCTAATAAATAACATTCAGTAAGTACCTTTGGTCACTAGTATAAAATGTAAACTACTCTTGCTGGCATTTAACTTCCTCTACAGTCTGTCTCCAACTTAGCTTTTTCATTTTGTGATATATAACTCTCTATACTATATTCCAGTTAAATTCTACTGCTATCCATTCCTTGAACTAGAATTTCCTGAAGGTGGCAGTTCCCACCCTTTTACATATATGATTCCCCTATTCCTGGAATATACTTCTCCTTACCTCTGCCTCAAAACTCCAAAGTTTGTTCAATATCCATCATTTTTATGTTCCCTGATTACTCCAGATGTCAGGGATGTTTTGAGCACACTCTCTGGCTCTTCTTTAACTACTATCACTCCACATATGATACGTATATGTGTATATGCCATATGCCACCCACATCCAAACACACACATCCACCCACACATACATACATACATACATACACAGTAGAATGTAAGCTCTTTGATGCAGAGAGTGTATCTTTTATATCTTTGTTTCCCTAGATATGGGATTGGAGATTTTTATCATCTAATAAATCTTTAAAGAAGGTATGTTGGAAACTACTTTCCTCTAAGTTTTTACATCCTGTCTCCAAGGATAGTGAAGGCCATGTAACAAAATAAATATTTATTAAATTCTTGCTGTTTTCACAATACTCCTCTAGGTACAGGTAAATCAAAAGATAAAAGTAAAATTATCCCTGCTCTTAAAATACTTATATTCTCTTGGAGTGAGGCAGAAGGAGGAGGACGCCAATGTGTGTAAAAGTAAATACAAACACGTTAGGGGCAGAAATCAAACCCTTTTTTGTTTATTTTGTCTTTAGGAAAGGCCTTAGATGGAATATGGCAGCTAGCCTGGTTTAAAAAGAAGTTAAGGATTCTGTGAGGCAGAGTTGAGGAGAAACTACACTGATAGCATGGGAGATCATTTGTACCAAGGTATGAAGGTGGGAAATGGTCAATGTTATGTAGAGAACACTGGGAGGCCAATGTGATAAGAATGGAAAGTGTGTGAAGGAGAGTTTTATAAAATAACCACAAAGGTGGGTGGGAGCCAGATTGTGTGGGCTTTAAATACCAGGCTACTAAGAATTCTTTATTTTATCCTAGAAACAATATGGAGATTGTGTGTGTGTGTGTGTGTGTGTGCGTGCATGTGTGTATTTGTAGTGGGAATGACATAGTTTTGTCAATCTATAATTCTATTTGGAGGTGCCAGTGGAGCCTCCAAATAGAAGGAATCCAGCTGGCAGTCAGCGATATGGAAGTGGAGCTCAGGAAAGAGATGAGAGCTGAATATAGAGATCTGAGATCCAACTATACAGGGAATATAATTAAGACAATGGGAGCCAGTGATATTACCAATGCAAAGTCTGTAGAGTCCTAAGAGAAAAGAGTCCAAGATGGAGCTGGGAGATTCCCACACCTCACAGAGACAGAACAATAATGATCTGTATCAGCATGCACCCTAGCATACCCAGAGTGGCTGCTAGCACAGGTTCTTAGATCTGCTTTTCTAAAGGAAAGCAACTCAAAATGGGTTAAGAATCTTACTTTAATCAAACATATCATTTACCTAGTTCAGGGGGAAAAGTCAGCACCCTGAACTTCAGAGAATACAAACAGAATAACAACAGAAGTTACAAGCAGTCAAAGAAACAGATCAGCAGATGGGCTTCCAACTGTCTGACCATCATATCCATAGCTATTCAATTACCAGAGAGGGAAGCACCAACATCTGGGTTTTTCAAAGCCGAGGGGCTCAATGGCTTCCCAGAGTCTCATCTGGCCAAATCACACAACGTTTCTCAAAGTGAGCCTCAAAGCAAAACCTCACATAAGCAATTTATATAGCCTTCTCCTGGATTGGAGACTATCACTGCCCTCTTGACCCACTGCCCAATCACAAAATAATAAGTCATGGGCATTCCTGAAGAACAAGCCTCCCACCACAGGCTCCATGTGACCACATTCAGCCTATTAGGGGTCAGAGTATATTTTCAAATCAGGGAAGATTCTCAGAGCCACTTAAAGGGCCTAGGGGCAGGGAAGATTTTCAGATTCCCATAACATGGTCCAATGAAAGAGACTGAAATGGAGAATTTTGACAGAAAAGAGAACTAAGGGATAACATGTCACAGGAACCAAGGAAAGAGAATGATAATTATGAAAGCACATTAAGATTATCCAAAGCTGGGGCAGAGCCAAGATGGCCAAGTAAAAGCAGGAACTTGCTTGAGCTCCTACTTCAACCACCTCCAATACTTGTAAAAAAATGACTCTATGCAAATTTTGGAGCTATGAAACCCACAAAGTGAAAGAGAGAGACAAATTTCCCTTTAAAGACATCCTGGCAGGCCAACAGGAAGGGTCAATCACACCAAACTGGGAGTGGAGAGCATTCCCATGTGAGCCATGCTGGTCTCGACCTGGGGTGGCCCAGCCCTGTGGCACAGAGTGCCTGGAGCCGATTTCAGGAGATTGAATCACTGGCAACTGTAGTGGTTTCCAGACTTCTCAACCTGTCAACACCAAAGAGAAAGTAAAAGCTCAGTGGGGAACTCTTTTGGAAATGGGTGAGAGAACAGTGCTATCTGGCCCCTGGCCCTGGGGCAGTGGAGGTAGCAGCAGCAGCTGCAGCTACTGCCACCTGGTTACCTCCTGAGCTCCAGGACTACACCATATAGGTGCACCAAGTGACAATTCAGAGGGTAAATGCTCTTGCTTTGCCCTGCTTGGATATGGGTTGCAGTCTTGGGTGGTGGTCCTGGGGTGAAGAGCACTAGCGTGGCAAAGCAAGTGGAGGCTGTATAGAGAATGTCCTCCTCATAGCCATGACAACATCTCTGACAACATCTGTGCAAAACTCCAGAAATTTGGAACACAGCATTCAACACTCTAGAAGAAGAGGTCTACTGTGGCAAAGAGTTCAAAAGTGAAGTAACTGGCTAGCGAGATGAGCAGAGGAAGCTTAATCAAACTATAAAATTGTTTTTTGGCAACAAAGACAATCAGATCATAGAATGAAAAGAAGATAACAAATTCAAAACTCCTGCATCAAGAGCCTCCAAGAAAAATGGGAATTGGCCACAGGCCATGGAGGAGCTCAAGAAGGATTTTGAAAATTAAGTAAGAGAAGTAGAGGAAAAATTAGGAAGATAATTGAAAATGGACCAAGAAAATAATGAAAAACAATCAATAGCCTGGCTGAAGAAAATAACAGCTTAGTAAATAGACTGGCAAATGACAAAGGAGGTCTAAAAAGCCAATGAGGAGAAAAATGCCTTAAAAAGCAGATTGGGGAGGGAAGAGTAAAGATGGAGGCATACAAACAAGAGAACTCTGTGGCTCCCCTATAACCACCTCAAATACATATAAAATATGACTCTAAACAAATTTTTAGAGCTCCAAAACCCACAAAATGACAGAGTAACAAAACACCCAATGACGGCAGCCCAGCAGGTGGACAGAAAGGGTTCATCGCAGCATGCTGGGAGCAGAGCCCAGCCCCATGTGGTTTTAGCCCAAGGCCATCAAGGATGAGCTGCAGCTGGAGCTTTCAAGAGAGTGGATCACTGTCAGCTGTGGTGGTTTCCAGAATCATCAACCCATAAGAGCCAAGGACAAAGGGAAAATGTCAGTGGAACTCAGCTAAATTTGGGGGAGAGGATCTGGCTGAGATCCTCCAGAGAAAGAAGTGGTCTGAAGCCAAAGACCCACAACCACCTCTATGTGACTGTGTCAGAGCCCATGGCCTGCAGATTTCAAGGGGGCTAGACAATCATTCAGAGACTTAGTGCTCTTGCCTTGACCTGTCTGGATCAGTTTCACCAACTTGGGTAGTGGTCCTGAGATGTGTGACCAGTGAGCCAAAGCTGGTGGGGGCTGCAGAGATGATGGCCTCCTAATAGTTCTGGCAGCTGCAAAACCCCTGGCAATTTGGAACAGAGCTCTCCCCTCTGAAAGCAGATTTCTACTGAGCCCAAAAGTCAAGTAACTGACTGTCAACATGAACAGGCAAAGGAAGCAAAAGAAGCTCAGCAATCCTACTTTAGATTCCTCTTTTGGGGACAAAAAGGATCAAAGCATGGAACAGGAGGAAGACAACACAGTCAAAACTCCTGCTTCACAAGCTTCCAAGAAAAATGTATACTGGTTACAAGCCATGGATCAGCTTAAGAAGGATTTTGAAAACCAAATAACAGAAGTGGAGGAAAAATTAGAGAGAGAAATGAGAATGAGTCAACAACCTGACTGAAGAAAATAACACCTTAAAAAATAGACTAACTCAAATGGCAAAAGAGGACCAAAATGCCAATGAGAATAATGCCTTAAAAATTGGAATTTGCCAGATGGAAAAAGAATCTCAAAAGCTTACTGAACAGAATAATTCCTTCAGAATTAGAGTGGAGCAAATGGAAGCAAATGACTTTATGAGAAATCAAGATACTATTAAAAAGATCAAAACAAATGAAAAAAAAATAGAAGGCAATGTGAAATTGTTCCTTGAAAAAAACCACTGACCTGGAAAATACATCCAAGAGAGACAATTTAAAAATTATTGCACTACCTGAAAGCCATGATCAAAAAAAAGAACCTAGAAATCATCCTTCAAGAAATTCTCAAGGAAAATTGCCCTGCTATTTTAGAACCAGAGGGCAAAATAGTACTTGAAAAAATTCACCAATCACCTCTTCAAAAAGATCCTGAAAAGAAAACTCCTAGGAAAGTTATAGCCAGTTTCTGGAGTTCCAAGATCAAGGAGCAAATGTTTTAAGCTACCAAGAAGAAACAATTTGAATGCCATCAAAACACAATCAGGATAACACAAAATCTAGCAGCTTCTACATTAAGGGATTGAAGGGCCTGGAATTTGATCTTCTGTAGATCAAGGGAGCTAGGATTAAAACCAAGAATCATCTACCTAACAAAACTGAGTGTAATGTTTCAGGGGAAAATATGGTCATTCAATGAGGTGGTCAAAATCCTTCTTAATTCAATTTTGAGCATTCTTGAGGGAAAAAAACAGAACTGAATAGAAAATCTGACATTCAAACACAAGAAACATGAGAAGGTAAACATGGAAAAGAATTCATAAGGAACTTATCAAAGTTGAACTATTTACGTGCTAACATGGAAAAATGAGAATTGTAACTTTTGAAACTTTTTTCAGTATGAAGATAGGTGAAGGGAATATAAGTGTGTCTGTGTGTGTGTGTGTGTGTGTCTGTGTGTGTCTGTGTGTGAATACATACACATATCTCTATATAGGAGGGTATATATGCATATGAATACATATGTGAGTGTATACAGGTATGCATAGACGGAGAGCACAGGATCTATTAAATAGGAAGGGATGATATTTTATAACGTGAAATTGAGAAGTGGGGGAGGAATAGAAGGGAGGAGACAGGAAGAGACAGAATGGGGTTAATCATCTCATATAGAAGAGGGAAGGGATAAGTCTTACAATGGAGGGGAAGAACAGGAAGGCAAAAGGGAATGGGTCAACCTCACTCTCTTTGAATTTGGCTTAGGGAGGGAATGACATACACTCTAAATTGGGTATCTTGCCCTAGAGGAGAGTAGGGGGGAAGGGGATGAAAGGGGGGGATGATGGAGAGGAGGGCAGGTTGGGGGCGAGGGTTGTTAGAATCACACACTTCTCTCAAGAGACAGGGACAAAGTAGAGAACAGAACAAGTGGAGGGCAGTATAGGAAGGAGGGAAATATAGTCAGTATTTCACAGTATGTCCATTGTGGAGATGTTCTGCTTAAGTACACATATATGAACTTAACTGAATTGCTTGTCTTTCCAGTGGGGGTTGGGTGACAAGGGATGAAGGGAAAGAATCTAAAATCTAAAGTTCTAAAATCAAAGGTAACATAAATTTATATATGTATATATATATATACACACACACATATATACACACACACATATATATGTATGTATATATACATATATATGTATATATATGTATATATAAAATTATTTATTTTTACATGCAACTGGGGAATAAATATAAAGGCACTGGAATAGGGAGATCCATCTTGCCCTACTAGAAAGTCAGAAGGGTGGCGGGGGAGGATATAGGACAGAGCAGATTGGGGGGAGTGTATACAGTGGGATTGCTGTTTTTGTTGTGTGGGTAGGGCAAAGATGGGGAGAAAATTTGTAATTCAAAATCTTGTGAAAATGAATGATATAAACTAAAAATAAACAAAAATTAATTAAAAAAAAATCAAGTAGCACATAAAAATGCAAAATGAATAATAATTAGGTTACTATCACCAGCTGAGGAACAACACACACTATAGTTTTGAGTCTCTAAACTGGCAACATGTCACCAAAATAAACACAGAGTAAACTAACTCCAATTAACCTTATTTTGTTTTATCAACAAAAAAAAGTTAATACATCCTATATAGTTTCCATGTAGCTAATCTAACTTATTACTATTTAAAAATAAAATTAGCTTCAGAAAAAAATTTTAAGAAAAAGCAGATTTGGTAAGATGAAAAAGGAATTTCAAAAGCTCATAGAAGAAAATAATTGCTTCAAAATTAGATTAGAGCAAATGGAAGTTAACAATGTTATGAGAAATCAAGATACTATAAAACAAATCCAAATGAATGAAAAAATAGAAGGAAATGTGAAATATCTCATTTGAAAAACCACTGACCTGCAAAATAGATCCAGGATAGATAATCTAAAAATTATTGTCTACCATGAAAACCATGATCAAAAAAAGAGCCTAGACCTTATCTTTTAAGAAATTATCAAGGAAAATTGCTCTGATATTCTAGAATCAGAGGGCAAAAAGGAAATTGAAAAAATTCATCAATCACCTCTTGAAAAAATCCCAAGAAGAAAACATTATAGCCAAATTCCAGAGTTCCCAGGTCAATACAACCTATCAGGAAGAAATAATTTGAGTATTGTGGAAACACAATCAGTATAACACAAGATCTAGCAGCTTCTACATTATGGGATTGACGGGCTTGGAATATGATATTCTGGAGGTCAAAGGAGCTAGGATTAAAACCAAGAATCCCTTACCTAGCAAATTGAGTATAATACTTCAGGGAAAAATATGGATATTCAATGAAATAGAGGACTTTCAAACATTACTAATGAAAAAAACAGAGCTGAACAGAAAAATTGACTTTTAAATACAAGAAGCAAGAAAAACATGAAAAGGAAACAGGAAAGAGAAATCATAAGTGACTTATTAAGGTTGAACTATTTATATTCCTTCTTGGAAAGGCTATATTTGTAACTCATGGGACTTCTCTCAGTTTTAGTATAGTTGAAGGGATTTCATGTGTGTGTGTGTGTGTGTGTGCGTGTGTGTGTGTGTGTGTGTACATGTATACATAGAGGGCTCTGGGTGAGTTGAATGTGAAGGGATGATATCAGAAATAAAATCAAGAGATGAGAGAGGAATATATTGGCAGAAGGAAAAAGAGAGAGATAGAATGAGATGAATCATCTCAAATATGGGAGATTACAATGTTACAATGGAGGGGAAGAGCAGGAAGGTAAAAGGGAATGAGTCAACCTTACACTGGATTTGATTTAAGGAAGGAATTACATTCGTACTCAATTGGGTATCTTACCCTACAGGAAAGTAGGGGGTAAGGGGATAAGAGGGGGAGGGAATGATAGAAGGTAGGGCAAGTTGGTGGTTAGGGTAGTTAGAACCAAACACTTTCGAAAAGGGACAGGATCAAAGATGAAAATAGAATAAATGGGGGCAGGATAGGATGGAGGGAAATACAGTCTTTCACAATATGACTACAATGGAAAGGCTTCGTAGTACTACACATGTATAACTTATATTGAATTGCTTGTCTTCTCAGTGGAGGTGGGTGAGGAGGGGAGAAGGGAGAGAATCTGCAACCCAAAGTTTTAAGAACAAATGTTTAAAATGTGTTTGGATTTTTTTTAACATGCAATGGGGAAATAAGATATACAGACAATTGGGTGTAGAAATCCATCTTGCCATACAATGATGTAAAGGGAGGGGAGAGATTAGGGGATATATAAGAGCAGACATATTAGGAGGAGTATTCAGCATGTTTGCCATCTTGGGGTGGGGGGTAGGGGAAAGATGGGAAGAAAATCTGTAACTCAAAATCTTTGGGAAATGAATTACGAAAGCTAGAAATACATTAAAAAAAGATTGTCAAAAGATTGAGGGTTCAAGAAATATGAACACCAAGGAGAGGCCATTAGAATTAACAATTTAAAAATCACTGGTGACCTTAGATAAAGCAATTCTGATCAATAATGCCTTCAGCAAGTATTCTGTAAAGGATTGAAAAATAAATGGAAGGTGAGGGACTGAAGGAAGAATAGACAATTCTTTTTAGGGGCTTGGCTACACACAAACAGGATTTAGAGGATTGGAGGGTAAAGGAAATTCACTTTTTTAGTATGAGGCAGAGCTTGATACGTTTCATAGAGGTGTGTTCAGAGTTGGTAAAAAGATGACTGACAATGAGAGAAAATGTGGGAAGAAATGATGGAAGAAACTTCTGAAGAATATGGAAGTGAATAGGATCAAGAATTTAAGGGTTACCTTGACAAGTTAAAGCACACCTCTTCATCAGGGTATGAGTAAAAGGAAAAGAATAATAAAGATGATTTTGAGATGTGGAATTGGGGAAAAGAGGAAATTCATAGCAGATGGTTTCTATTTTCTTAGTAGAGTAGTAGATGAGATCATCTGCTGCAGTATGAACAGGTTGTGTAGGAGGTCTGAAGAGACTGAAGTATTGGAATAGCTGCTGCAAAGAGTGTGATAGAAAGTCAATTTGGGATAAATAAAAGCATCACTGCACAGTAATGAGGGTTGAGCTGAGATAAGAAAACAAATTTTTAGTGAATCCAGTTAGCCAAAGTGAATGACTTTGAAAAGAACTATTGAACATATGAGAAAATGGAAAAGAGAATGGCAAATATATGGAAGGCAGTTACTGGGGGTAACCCAGAATTGGAGTTTGGCAAGTTATAACTATTTATGCACCAATGAAATGTGGAATTCAAGGCTGAACTGGTTGACCATTGTATCAGGGCACTGAAAAAAGACAAGGGAGGGGTGAGCAAAGATGGTGGTGTAAAGGCAATCATTTGCATAATCTCTGTGAAGTTCCCCTCCAAACAACTCTAAATTAATGCCTGGAATGACATGATGAACAAAAAGATGAGGTGAAACAATTTTCCAGGCCAAGACAACTAAGAATATCAGTAGGAAAGGTCTGTCTCACTGGTATTAGAGTATAGTGCAGCCAAGCACAAGACTGGGCCTCAGCAAGCCAGTAGAAGGTCTTTGAGGTGGCTGAATAAATGATGGTGACTTCCACAGCTTTTAGTGCACAGACAATAAAGGGGGAGGGGAAAGGGGCAGACAACTGGTCAGAAGGAGAGATAATCTGAGATTACTGGCCTATCTGAAAGCCAAGGTCAAAGACAGAGACTAGGCATTATATTTCTAGGAATTATCAAGGAAAATTCTGATATGCTAGAACCATAGGGTGAAAGAAATTTTGAAAGCATTCACTGATTATCTCCTAAAAGAGATCTCAGAATGAAAACTCATGGGAATATTATAAGTAAATTCAAAAGATCCCAAATGAGAGAAATGATTATTACTAACCAATTATGTGGGAGATCCAGACATTTTCCTTGTCCTGTTTCCTTGATCAAAGTTCAGTCTGTGAAGAACATCACTGAATTTTGCAAAAATCTACCCCACATAGACCGGCTGTCTAAGGTGAATTCCTGCCCATTTTGTTCCACTCAAGCAAGTTTGGATGGAAGTAGATCCTTTGTCTAGATTTCCCAAAGCTGGCAATGGTCTGGATATACAGATGTTCCCTTTGTCCAAGAATGATGTGACATCACTTTCAGCCCCTCATTGGAGTGAGTCCACTTCTCATTGTAGTATTCATTTTCTCATTAATTGTTAACAAATGAGAGTTGATTGCTACCTTTAAAAACATTCATTCTTCTGAGGGCTTATTAACTGTAAGCCCATTTCTGTGAGGAACTTTGGAATTCAAGAGTGTCACTGACCACTTTTATTAATAAATTGCTAGCATTATTAATAAAATTATTAAATAACCAGAAAATTAAATAACCAAAAAATAACCAGCTTTTTAAATGTCACAGAAGTCAGAGGGAAAATACTTCAAGCAGCAAGTAAGCAACAGTTGAAATATCATAGAAACACAACCAGGATAATACAAGACTTAACAACTTCAACATTAAGGTATCAGAGGACTTGGAACAGGGTGTTTAGAGGGCACAAGAGCTAGGATTGCAACCAAGAATCACCTACCCAGCCAAACTGAGTATGATAATTTGGGGGGACAGGTGATGTATATTTAATGAAACAAAGGTCTTTTAAGCATTCCAGATGAAAAGTTTGGAGATGAATAGAAATTTCAGTTCTAAAATACGTGTCTGAAGAGAAGGGTGAGAAAGAGGGATGAACTGGGAAAGGGGGGAAAAGAGAGGTAGAATCTCACATAAAAGAGACATGAGAGAGTTTTTACAGTAGAGAACAAGATGAGAGAAGGTGGCAGGCAACTCTTGAATTTTACTTTCATTGGAATTGGCTCAGAGTAAATAACAACATAGACACTCAGTTGGGTATAGAAATCTATCTTACCCTATAGGGAAGTAGGAGTAGAAAGAAAAAGAAAATTAAAGGTGGGGGAGGTTGACAGAAGTGAGGGTAGATTGGAGGAGATAATGGTCAGGAACAAAACATTTTTGAAAAAGGTTAAGGTAAAATGATAGAAAGAAAAAAATAAACAGGGGAAAAATACAATGGAGAGAAATACATGGTAATCCTAACTGTGATTGTGAATGGGATGAATTCACTTATAAAACAGAAGCAAATAGTGCAATAAATTAAAAAACAGATACTATAATATGTAATTTAATATAATCTAAATTATTAATTTTATACCTTGTAATGTTGTTTATCTCTTTTGTCAAAAATTCTATCCTTCTCCATAACCAAGAGAAAAATTACTCCTTGATCTCCTAATTTACTTAATCTCTATACCATTTATCCATTTTGAACTTGTCTTTGTATATGGAGTAAGATGTTGCTGTCCCCAGTAGTTTTTGTCAAATGGAGAGTTCTTATCCCAGAAGCGGAGATCTTTGGAATTATCAAACACTAGATTGCTATGGTCACTAGTATGCCTTGTGCACCTATTGTGCACCTAATCTATTCAACTGGTTCACCATTCTATTTGTTAGCCAGTAGCAAATAGTTTTGATGATTGCCACTTTATATTATGGTTTGATATCCAGAACAGCTAGGCCACATTCCTTTGAATTTTTTTTTTATCAATTCCCTTGTTATTTTTCACCTTTTTTCTGCCAGATGAATTTTGATATGATTCTTTGTAGCCCTAAAGATGGGGTTTTGGTATTTTGCTTAGTAGAGCACCAAATAAGTAAATTAAGTTAGGCAGCATTGAAATTTTTATTTTATTAATTCAACCTATCCATGAATAATTGATATTTTTTCCGGTTGTTTAGATCTGACTTTATTTGTGTAAAAAAGTGTTTTGCAATTGTTTCATATAGTTCCGGGATTTGTCTTGGCAGGTAGAATCTCAAATATTTTATATCATTTACACTTATTTTAAATGAAATTTATATTTCTATCCCTTGCTGCTGGGCTTTGTTGGGCATATGAAGAAATGTTGATGATTTGTGTGGGTTTCTTTTATATCCTCCAACTTTGCTGAAATTATTCCAAATAGTTTTTTAGTTTATTCTCTATGGTTCTCTAAGTATGCTATGATATCATCTGCAAAGTTAGATACTTTTGTTTCCTTGTTATTTATTCTAACTCCTACCATTTCTTTTTCTTCCCTTATCATATAGCTAACATTTCTAGTGCTGTATTGAGTAATAGTTGTAACAAATGGTCATCCTTGCTTCACCTCTCATTTCATTGGGAGTGTTTCTAGCTTTTTTAAATTACAGATAATTCTTGTTGATGGTTTTACATAACACTTTTCATTTTAAGGAAAATTCCTTTTATTCCTATGCAATTCACTATTTTTAATAGGAATGGGTGCTGTTTTATAAAAAAGCTTTTTCTATGTCTATTGGGATAATGATATGATTTTTGTTACTTATATTATTGATACAATCTATTATGTTAATAATTTTCCCTATGTTAATCCATCTCTGTATCCTACTTGGTCATAATGTGTAAACTTTGTAACATATTGCTGTAATCTTTCAACATGTCTTTTAAGATTTTTTATCCATATTCATTAGGGCAAATTGATCTGTAGTTTTCTTTCTCTTTTTTTGACTCTTTCTGTTTTAGGTATGTTTGTGTCATAAAAAAGAATTTGGTAGGACTCCACTTATTTTTCCAAATTGTTTATATAGTATTGTTGTTATTTGTATAAATTTCTGTAATGTTTGGGCGGTCAAATTTATTTGTGAAGCTATTCTGGCACTGTTATTTTTCTCCCCCCTTAGACAGGTCAATGATGATTTGTTTAAAATTTTTTTCTAAAATGGGGTCATTCAATTATTTTATTTCTTCTTCTATTAATCTGGGCAATTTATAACTTTGTAAATATACATTCATTTCACTTAGATTGTCAAATATATTGGCATAAAATTTGACCAAACAGCTTCTAATTATTACTTAAATGAACCCTTTTCATTTTTGAAACTGGTAATTTGGTTTTCTTCTTCTTTTTTAAATCAAATTAACCAAAGGTTTATCTATTTTATTATTTTTTATATAAAACCATACTTTAGCTTTATTAGTTCAGTGATTTTCTTACTTTCAATTTTATTAATCTCTCTTTAGATTTTCAGAATTTACAATTTGTTTTTTCAGTCATTCCAAGTTCTGCTCCTGTTTTGGGGGGCCAAGGCTCTGCTGGTACAACCTGCACTAGACTGTGCTCCTGATGGGACATCCTGGCACAACAGACAATTCTTACAGACCTTCCTAGTTGTCTAGGGCTGGCAATTTGTTTCACTCTGTCTTTTTTGTGGGTTCTGATGCTCTAGAATTTGTTTGGAGTCATAATTAAGGGGATTTGAAGGAATTTGAGGGAGCGTTGTAACAACAATCAATTTAGCAGATACTTAGCACTTAATAAGTTAGGGCTAAGTATGGAAGGTATGAGCTCTATTCCATGTTGAGAGGGCTTGAGCCTGACATGGCAGGAGAGGATTGGCTGAGACAGGAGGCCAGTGTGTGTATATAAGAAGAGTTCTAGAGACAGAGAGACAGAATAGGGAATGTTCCTCCTGGTGGCTCCTGTTGGAGGAAACAGGATTGTCCTAGCATCTGGGAGGTGGGCTGCTGGACTGAAGAAGTGAGTTGGAGTTTTCTTGAGAGAGTGAGAGAGAGTTTCTCTCCCAGCATCTGGAAGCTGACTGAGAACTGAGTTGGAATTTTTCTTGAGACCAGAATCTGGTGGAGGCCAAAGTGGCTGTAGCCGCCACCTGGAAGGCCAGTGTTGCTGCTGCTGCCTGGAAGGCTGAGTTTTCTCCTGGGTCCTAGGGCTTGCTAAACTCCTGGAGGACTGAAGATAAGCCTTTGTTGGTTCATGGCTTGGCTGATCTTTGAGCTCCTGGCAACAGAAGTGGTGAAGGGTTTGAGATGTGCAGGACTCTGGGAACTTTGGTGTGTGCCAGGGACTGCTCACAGGACTGGACAGGGTCCTGGAAGCTGTCTACCCCGGAGGACTGGACAAGAACCTGGGAGCTATCTGCCTCTGAATCCAGGTAACTGTTTGGTGGATTCAGGAAGGAGCTGGGACCATGGAAGGGGATCCAGGGAATCAGAGAGAACATCCCAAGTCAAGATGAAGAAAAGGCCTCCCTTAGGATGAAACTGAGGTTTGCTGGACACCAAGGGGTGGAGAGTATGTGTAATTTTCTAATGACTGTACTTGTGAATCTAGATTAGTAACTGATTAAGTTAGTAGTTGCCCTGTGAGTAGAAGATTGATTATTGTATTGTGAATTGATTGAATAACTAAATATTGATTATTGTATTGTGAATTGATTGAATGATTAAGTATTGATTTGTAATGGAATAAATGGAGTGTTCACTATACTGTGTAATCCGAACCTTAAAAGCTGTTCACAGTGGCATTCTTTTGGGAATCTGCTTGTGCATGGCATTATGGAGCTCAGGTGAGTCCCTGCCTTTATTCTGTTATATTGGTTCCACCTCCTCCAACTTTAAATTTTTCTAGCTTTTTTTAGTTCTGTTGTTACTCACAGCCCCTTTAATTAATCACTACCCCTCCTACTTCCGTGTTGGATAAGATTGATATCTTTATTCAACTGATTGTGTATATTTTCTGTCTTTGTGCCACTACTGATGAGAGTAAGTTTCAAGTGATGCATTGTCCACCCTCCCATCTTTCCCTACACTATATTAGGTCTTTCACATCTCTTCTTGTGAAATAATTTACTCCATTCTATCTCTCCCTTCCTTCTATACCCAGTGCACTTCTCTTTGTCATCCCTTAATTATTTTTATGTCATTCACTCAACTTCACCTTATACCCATACCTTCTGTCCATATCTATTCTTTTTAGCTATACTATTAATGGTACAATTTTTAAGAATAACAAGTATAATCTTTGAACATGGGAATGTAAAAAATTCAGCTCCACTGAATCCCTTAAGTTTTCTTTTCCCTTTTTGCCTTTTTTGGCTTCTTCAGTCTTAACATTTGAATCTAAATTTTGTCCAATTCTGGTCTTCTCATGAAAGCTTGAAATCCTTCTATTTCATTGAATGACCATTTTTGCCCCCATGACATATTATGGTTAATTTCACCAGGTAGATGATTCTTGGTTGTGGCCCTAGTTCCTTTGCTTTGAGGATTTTCATGTTTGGTGACTTCTGGTCTTCTAATGTTAAATGTGCCATGCTATGTAATCCTGATTGAGGTTCTCTAGTATTTGAATTGTTTCTTTCTGACCACTTGTAGTATTTTTTCCTCAAACTCATAGTTCTGAAATTTGGCTGTAATTTTCTTTGGAGTTTTTATTTTAGAATCTCTTTCCTGAGATGATGGGTGGATTCTTTCTTTCTTTCTTTCTTTCTTTTTTGGAGGGGGGAAGGCAAGGCAATTGGGATTAAGTGATTTGCCCAAGGTCACACAGCTAGTAAATGTGTCAAGTGTCTGAGGTCAAATTTGAACTCAGGTTCTCCTGAATCCAGAGCTGGTGCTCTATTTACTCCACCACCTGGCTGCCAATGGTGGATATTTCCAATGCCTATTTTGCCCCCTGCCTCCAGGATATCAGGTAGTTTTCCTTGATAATTTCTTGAAAGTCTTTGCAGGTTCTCCTTTCAATTATCACTTCCAGGTAGTCTAATGATTCTGACATTGTGTCTCCTGGATCTATTTTCCAGATCATTTGTTTGTCCCATTAGGTATTTTGTTCTATTATTTTCATCCTTCTCAATTGGTTTGATTGATCCTTGGTGTCTCATAGAGTCATTAGCTTCTACATGTCCACTTCTAACTTTGAAGTTGTTTTCCACAGTGGATTTTTGTATCTCCTTTTCCATTTGGTCAATTCAACTCCTTAAGCAATTGATTTCTTTTTCTAAAGTGTTGATTCTTTCCCCCCCCCCCCACTGGAATCACTCTCACTTCTTTCCCCAATTTTTCTACTAGCTCTCTTATATGACATTTAAGCTTCTCCATGAGTACTTTCTGGGTTTGAGACCATATCCTGTTTTTGTTTGGGGCTTTACCCATAGGTATTTTGACATTTTTGTCCTCTTCTGATTTTCCTTATCTTGATCTTCCCTGTTACCATGATAACTTTCTATCATCAGATTCTTTTTGTTGTTGTTTTGCTCATTTTTTTCCCCTTTCTTTTCAACTTGAATTCTGCTCCTTGGTTGGATGGGGTGCTGTCTCAGGCTTCTTCTGTCATGGGTTGCAGGCCTTTGCTGTTTACCTGGTGCTGCACTGAAGTTACCCTGAGACCCACAGGGGACCCTTGTGTCTGGTACCACATTGATGGTGTGTGATGGAAAATATCTGGCACCACTAAAAGCCATACGGTTCTTGGCAGTTTACATGGTACCATACCTGGTGTTAAGCCAGGGTCCTAGTCCTAGTTTCCAGCATGTGCTGAGGCTGGTGGGGTGTTTATGCATTGAAATCTGCCTGTTTCTCTGGGACTACGCAGGAACATGTAGCAGGGGGCCTGGTGCTGATGTTTGCCTGTTTTCTTAGGCAGTGATAGGGTTGGTAACTACCTGTTTGCCCAGGGCTACATTGAAGCATTTAGCAATTCTCAGGGCTGGAATATGCCCATTTTCCTGGCTATGCTGAGTCATATGGAGATTACTAGTTTTGGTGTTTGTTCCTCCACATTGGGGTTCAAGATCTCCCACTAGTTTTCTCAAGTGGGGCTTATTGCTGGCTTGCTGGAATGCTTCCTGTCCTGGACTACAGTTCCCTTTTACCTGAATGAGGAAAACATTTCCCGTCAATCTTTGAATTTTGTGGGGCTAAAAAGTTGCTTTTTTGCTGTTTCTGTTGTTCCAGGATTTGTTTTAGTGCTATTTTATGGTTGTTTGGAGGTGAACATGGGAGAATTGTGGTGATTCACTGTTTAATCTACCATCTTGACTCCTGGTAGTCCCTGATTCTAACCAATTCTAATTTCTAAGGAATTGTTTACTTTTTTTCCAATTTTTGTGGGTTCTCTTATATAAAACTCTCATTTATTTTCCCATTTTTTCTTCTGCTTCTCTTAAACTTTGTTTTGATCTCTTCCAGTCTGAGCATAATGTGTATTTCTTTTTAAAGCTTTGCATGTAGGTGTTTTGACTTTATCTTTTTCTGAGTTTTAGTTTACATCTTCCCTGTCACTATAACAGCTTTTTATACACAAAGCTTTTTGTTTGTTTGTTTTTGCTCATTTCAAGTCTATTTTGTGACTTTTAAAGTTGAGCTCTGCTGCTAGGGTACAGGATGCACTGTCCTAAACTTGCATTCTTGGCTAGGGGACATTCTGCACTGGGGTCACTGTGACTGACAACCTACCTGCTGCACTGGAGTCACTTGCTCTAGTCTAGCTGGTTGTACTATGGCCTCTAGGCCTTCCAGGACTGTCTTGTAACCTATTGCTTTGGGGCTGGAGGCCTCACAGTTGGCTTGCTGTGTCACTGGACTGTTGAGCTGGTACTGCAGGGCCACAGTTACTGATCTTTCCTGGGATTAAGGGCCTCCTGCTGGCTAGCCTGGACACCACATGTGCTGTGCTCTGCCCCCATTTTAGCCAAGTGAGACAGACTTTTCCTGCAGTCCCAAGTTATCTTGGATTGGAACATTTTTTTGACCCCAGCTTTTTATGGTTCTCTAACTCCAGAATTCATTTTAACATGTGATTTAAAGCTATTTTGAGGGAAACTGGGGAGAGCTCAGGTACTTGTTGCTTTTTTTTCTGGCCTCTTGGCTTCACCCCTCCCTAAATTCCTTTGATTACACAAATATGGTGCTGATACCTAAAATAGGGAGAGGAAAAACAGATAATGAAAACTATAGCCCAATTTCTTTAATGAATGTTGATGCAAAAATTATAAACAAAATACTAGCAAGGAGATTACAGTAATATATCTGAAAGATCATATATCATGATCAGGTGGGATTTATAAAAGGAATGAAGTTCTAATTGAATATTAGAAAAACTATCAGCATCATTGAGCATATCAATAACAAAAACTACAAAAGTCATATGCTTATCTAAATAGATGCAGTAAAACTTTTGACAACATAGAATACATTCCTATTATAAATACTAGAAACCATAGCAATAGATGGGGCTTTGATTAAAATGATTGACTTCTACTTAAAAGCAATAGCAAGCATTATTTGTAATACAGATAAGGTAGAAGCCTTCCCAATAAGATTAGTGTGGAGGCAAAGATGCCCATTATCACCATTATTTTTCAACATTGTATTACAAAGGCTAATTATAGAATCAGAAAAGAAAATGAAATAGAAAGAATTCGTTTTATTCCCTCATTGCCTATTCTACCACTCTTTGCAGATGACACAATGATATGGAGAGTGACAGAGAATGAATTAAAGAACTATTTGAAACAATTAGCAACTTTAGCAAAGTTGGAGGATATAAAAGAAATCCACATAAGTCACCAAGATTGCTATATGTTACCAGCAAAGTCAAGCAGCAAGATGTAGAAAGAGAAATGCCATTTGTAATAATTGTAAGTTATCTCAAACATTTGGGAGTCTACATGCCAAGACAAACCCAGGGACCATATGATCGCAATTACAAAACATTTTTTCGCAAAAATAAAGCCAGATCTAAACAAATGGGGAAAAATATTAATTGCTCGTAGGTAGGCTGAGCTATTATAAAAATGACAATTACAATTCAAATCTAAATGAAGTTACTGATTCAGTGGCATACCAATAAAATTAACAAAAATAAATTCACAGAACTGGAAAGAGTCATAACAAAATTCATCTAGAGGAACAAAAGGGCAAGAATATCAAGAAGGGGGCTGCTTCTGGACCTCCAAGCCCACAACCAACCAGCTGATCAGAGGACAATTCCAGGAATCACTTCACTGGCACTGAGGCAGGATTCTCTTATTTTGCCCTGTTTGGATCTGGGTCACGCACTTAGGTGATGGTACTGGAGTGAGGAGGAGTGTTGGTAAGACAGAGCTTGTGGTGACTGTGGAGAGGGCATCCCCTTCACTGCTATGAGGCAGGTGCCTAGAAGTGGCTCTGATAACAGCTGTGTAAAACCCCAGAAAATTTGGGACACTCTAGAAGCAAAGTTCTACCATTGCAAAAAGCTTGAAAGTCAAGTAATTGGCTAAGAAAATGAGCAAACAGAGGAAAAGAAATTAGATTACAGAATCCTCTTTTGGTGACAAAGAAAATCAAAACATAATGCCAGAAGACAATAAAGTCAAACCCCTGCATTAAGAGCCTCCAAGAAAAATATGAATTGGTTGCAAGCTACAGAGGAGCTCAAAAAGGATTTTGAAAATCAAGTAAGAGAAGTAGAGGAAAAAGTGGGAAGAGAAATAAGAGGGATGCAAGAAAATCCTGAAAAATTAGTCAACAGCTTGCTAAAGGAGACCCCAAAATGGTGAAGAAAATAACACCTTAAAAATAGACTAACCCAAATGACAAAAGTGGTTCAAAAAGCCGATGAGGGAAAGGACGCCTTAAAAAGTATAATTAGCCAAATAGACAAGGAAGTTCAAAAATTCACTGAACAAAATATTTCCTTAAAAATTAGAATGGAGCAAATGGAAGCTAATGACTTTATGAGAAATCAAGACATTATAAAACAGATCCAAAAGAATGAAAAAAAAATAGAAGACAATGTCAAATATCTCACTGGAAAAAATCACTAACCTGGAAAATAGATGCAGGAGCTATAATTTCAAAATTATTGGATTACCTGAAAGCCATGACCAATAAAAGAGCCTAAACATCATCTTTCAAGAAATTATCAACGAAAACTACTCCAATGTTCTAGAACGAGAGGGTAAAATTGAAATGGAAAGAATTCACCAAGAGACTTTGGAACTCATAATTAAAAAAAAAAGAATTATAAAAATTATTTTTACATGTGGTTGAAAAACAATAAACTATTTGAAAAAAAGAGAGAAGAAAGGCAAAATAGGAAAGGCTGGTTAACAAGAGAGCTCAAAGGATTCAAGATAATGTTGAGGATGAAGAATAAGTTTAGAATAGGTAAGGGACATGAGGAGAGTGAAGAATAAGAGATTATAGATGGAGAGAGAGGCATTTGAGAGTTCTAGAAGTATGGTATGGTCCAATTATGGATAACACTCAGAGCAAAGATATAAACATCATGATGTTTGAGTGCACAGTAGTATGTTGAAGTCTCTTAGAATGAAGGAAGGGATTAGAGTAGGAAGGAAGGCTTAGAGACAGGTATTGAATTCCTTAAAAAAGAAGGCAGAATTATCTGTAGATTAGTAAGAAACTGCTTAAGAATATCCTAAGAGGCTTTGTCAAATATATCATTCCCTTTATATACTGTATTCTTGCCATCTAAAAAGGTTCGTCTGGTGTCATTTTTTTTCTTTTGCTATATTTACATTATTGATAGCTTTGGGTTTTAGACTACCCACACTTCTAAATGTAAACTTTTCCCCTCATCTTGCAAGAAAATCATCCTTTAGACTAAAGATATTTTTTAGAATGAGAGGAAGAGAATTTCTAATAAATAGCCAATATGATTTTTTTTAAAAGCCTGACATCTTGTGAAGTATTTTACAGCCATTGTCTTCCACATCTACAAAGAAATAGAAAGGTGTGAATTTTCCTATTTCCTCTATGGGTCCATGCAAGACCAAAGATTCTGTTTTGATTGTTTTGTTACTTTTTTTTTTCCATTTACATTGTTGTAGTCATCATGTATATTGTTTTCCTGGTTCTGTATACATGAATTGTATTATTTCATATGTTTTCCTATAATTCTCTCTGCTTCTCATATTCATCATTTCTTAGAGCACAATAATGTTACCTTAAATTCGTGTACCAGAAATTATTTAGCCATTATCTAATTGATAAGCATTAACTGTTTACAATTCTTTCACGTTGCCAAAAGTGTTGCTAAAAAATATTTTGGTGTATAGGGTTCAGTATTTTTGTTATTGACCTTGAGGATCATTCATAGCAGTATAATCTCTGGCTTACAGGTTATGGACAATTTAGACTTTCTATCTGATTAATTTGATTATTTTCTGGAATGCTCAGAATGACTGGTTTGTAATAAAGCCATGGCTTCCAGTTCTTACCTTTCTCAGCAACCTGGTAAAATTATTTCTCTAATATACTCATAGTTACACAAAGGGACTATTCCACCTAAGCAAACATCTAGGAGGCATAAACCATATCATATGAAAACAATATGCCAAGTTATAAAATAAATTATGAAATTACCCATTCATTGGGTAATATTGTCATTTAAGTGGAAATATTAGATCTGGTTACTTGATAATTACTAGATAATGCTAACAGAGATAAAGACCCCCCCCCCCCGACCTTTTTCTATTTACATGTCATAAGTGGAAAAAGCACAGTAAGTATGTACTTTGGAAATATAATATAAAATATATATATGCGCATGGAAGGCACACAAGTGAATTTTTAATTCTGTTTTGTTTTTTCAGTAATATCTTCTTTTGGGATTGCATACATGTGACACTTCATTACTCTTGAACCTATATTCATTAAAAAGGAAATTTTTCTCCTCCATTTACTTCAATACATTTTGTGAATAGTAGTATATATTATACCATTCCCATTTTACCTTAGGGAGAAAGAAAGTCTTTATAAGGAAGTATCAGTTAATCAATCCATCTACTAACATGCATTCATTAATGGCTTTTTCATTGCTAGGTATCATATGAAAATAAATACTCTCAATGGAATATTTAAACAAATTTCTTTTTGTTCAGAAGCCACAGGTGGTCAATTGGTATATTGTTTGAAGTTATCATTTGGGATTTTATTTAATTTGGAGTTTTTTTCCAAGCCTATAAATATATAACCATTTTTTTTACTAAAATAAAAAAAAAGCAATAGTAAAAAAAAAAACACCTTAAATTGGGCCAAACAAGTGGTCTTGGGTTCTTCTCCTGCCTCCCCTCCACATAAGAGGAAAAAAACACAACCTGTCTGAATTTTTCACTCTCAAACATTATTTGTATCCTGTAGTTATTATACCCTAGGGGTTCTAGCCTTAAAGAAGGGAAAGCAAAGAGGAAATAACAAAAGAATATATTAAACAGAAAAATCATTATAACAAGAATATCTAGTTCATTGCAAGTTGTCTTTAAAAGAAAAGCAACAGAAATTCTATTGTTTGAGTTAATTTAGCCTTGAGAGGATCATGTATTCAGAAATATTAGGAACAATATTGGACTACAAAGAGATAAATGGACAATATATGCAGTATTTTTCATTTGGCATTTCTATCACTTCCCTATAATTTCAAAAAGAAAGAAATATACTTGATAAGCATACAAAGCAATTTGGTATAATGTGGGAAAAAAGGAAATGATATAAACCAATCACAGCAATTTGTGATGATTTAGGGGATGCCTTATGAGAAAACAAAATCATATAGGACTGAAATTATAGGAAAAGAAAAATGATATTTCAAGACCTAAATTTTTATGCTATTCAAATAAAATAGATAGATGAAGTTTTCTGTTCTGTTACATTGAAAATAATGCCCCAGTAGTGATATTGATCTAAATAAGGATGGATTGGAACAAGAACTACAAAGAAATTACCTAAATG
>CM053580.1:343747753-343768924 GCA_028627135.1 Pseudochirops cupreus | reverse complement strand
GGGCCGCTGCTTCTGCTGTTTCCTTGCCCTGGAGGCAGTTTGGACAGACTGTCTCCTGAATTTAGCCAAGCTCCACTAACCTTTCACTAAGTCCTTATTTCTTATGGCTTGATAATTCTAGTAATCACCACATCTGCTGCTGATACACTCTTCTGAAGGTTCCAGCTGCAGCTTGTCCATGGTCAAGCCATGGTTTCAGTCCAGGCTGGTTTAGGCTCCCAGTTTGCTTTGATGAGCCCTTGCTGGCTCACCTGCTGAGCTGCCTTCAGCAGGAGATGTGTTTTTCTGTAATTTTGTGAGTTCTGGAGTCCTAAAATTTGTTTAGAGTCATATTTTAAGGGTCTTTGAGGTGATTATGTGGGAGCTGTGGAGTGTTCCTGCCTCTACAGCACCATCTTAGCTCCTGCCCTGCAGTTATTTTTATATCTAGTTATACCTAATGATATTGATATTAATCTTGAGCTTGAAAAATAAAAGTTTCTTAGTGTGGAATCATTTTATACAATTCATATAATCCTTTAACTTGGAAATTAGCTCTCTACTATAAGATGTGCTTTTAAATCCCTTAGGAAATTGCCTAAATTAATATGAATACCCAACCAAATAAATTAAAGCTGATAAAACTCCAATTACCAAGTATTGTGGGCTACTCTTCAGATTTTCCTAAAAGTGCTGACTTCTCATTTCGTTTCATTTTATTTTGGTTTCTTGACCCAGTTTACATACATCATTGAAATGTAACCTCAGGCCAAATAGTCAAGATTTTCGCTTTTGAAACATATTTGCCAACATCTCACTCTGGGCAGTTGTGTCATTCTCACTGGAAGTTAATATTTACATAGATCAGGTTTGTGAACATTTATGCATGTGAATATTTGTGCTGTGGCTAGCATGAACATATCTGCTGAAATATGTGCGTGTGTGTCTCTGTGTGTGTGTGTGTGTGTGTGTGTGTGTGTGTGTGTAAAACGTTGAAATATATCACCTAGCTCTCTACCCTTACCCCTTATCACTCTTTCTGTTACTCTAGCTGAGAGATGGTTAGAGAGATGTGGAATATTTCAAGTACTGATGCTATGTTTGTGAGATTTTCTGTGTTGATAATGTGATTTCTATTCGCTTTAAATAAACATGAAAAAAGAGCATGTTCTCCGTTCCTGACATCACCTTTTTTTCTATTATGCTGGTTGATGAATCTCATTTGTAAAGTATAAGAACATAAGAGATGCTAAACAGGAATAAACAGTATTCTCTGTACTGCAGTAAGAGGTTTCAAACAGTGATACTCAGAGACATTTTGTGAAAAAGTATAATAGTAACCAGGCATTCAGGCAAAATAGTGGTTAGAGTGCTGCGCCTAGAGTCAGGAAGACCTTAGTTCAAAATTGGCTTCAGATAACTTACTGGATGTGGCACCCTGGGCACGTCACTCAACCTCTGTTTACTTCAGTTTTGTCATCTGTAAAATGATCTAGAGAAGGAAATGGCAAACTACTCTAGTATATTTCCTGCGAAAATCCCAAATGTGATCATATGGAGTCAGACAGAACTGAAATGACTCAATGATGCAATAATACCCTCCATGCCAAGAAACTCAATGTTTAGTGAGACATATCCATTTATTTATGGCATGTCTTAATTTAAAGCCTTATTTTCTCCTGTTGTACTTTCAATTTAAAAAATATATCCTGAGGTAACAAATTTTATACTTGTAGTCAGCTAGAATATGGAATCAAATCTTCTGAACCTGGTGGCCTTGAGGTAGTCTATTCTTACATTCTTCATCTGTAAAAGGATGGTGTCAGACTTGATAATCTTTATGGTCCATTATAGGGCTATATCTGTTTTAATGGTGGTCTAGCACATGTACAGACACCAACCAGCAGATGAAACCTGTCTATATGGAGGATGCTTCCAAGGATAATGCAACTTCTCCACATGGAGTTTCTTTGCAATTGAATTGTGATGCCAAGTAAGAAAAGTGCCTTGGAGATACTATGAAGTGGGGACTTTCTATAAATGGTTCTTTTTGGCTTACTATATCATTGGGAAGGGATTTTTTTTTTTAGCTGAATAGATGGAACTGTTAGCAACCTCAAAAAGACCAGAGTGACTTTTGTCCAACTTTTTTGTTTTCTGTCTGGGGGAAACTGTTAGAATCTTCAAAAAAACCGGGATGACTTTTCTTCATCTTTTGGGTTTTCTGTCTGTGGAAGTTGTGGCTCTTTTGATGTCTGATGACAGACCATGTCATAAGGGGAAGGGTGTTAGGCCCTTCTCCCTTGGAGGCCGTAAGGCCCCTAAGAGAAGCTTGTCCTTAACCTTTTTCATTTGTTTTTCTTTCTTCTTTCTGCAAGGAATAGAGTAGTAGTAATTATTTTGGGGGAGAATGAGTCATAGGAATCAGGAAGCTGGAAGCCAGGATGAGTTTTGTGGTATGAGGTCGATGCCTCGAGGAATATGAAGTAATTTTTGAGACTGACTTTAAGACCCCAGTCCAGTTGAAGGACTCACTCAGCAGCTAAACTAGTTCTGAACATAAATTTGGTACTCTGTAGAAACTGAGCTAATTTCAGCCTGTCCCCTGAAAGACTGGGACTGTATAGAAGAGAATGTGTCCCAGAGGTAGTAAGGGAAATTTGTTCTTGATAATTGATATTAAGTGCTTAAATAGAACTGGAGCAGTAGTTTGTGGCCCTTAACAATTGGGAGAATGCTGAGAGCTTGGGCTGAGGGCAGTAGAGAAATGACTTCCCTCAATACTTCAGGGTTATGCTCTGGTACCCAAGAGGCGATAGGTATGACTCTGGCAGGTATGGTTCTGAATTGATGATAGAGTGATTTGTAGTAGAACATGCGTACTCTTGCTATTTTTGAGAGTTTGCAGATAATTCCTAGCTGTGTGACCTTGAGCAAATCATTTATATTCTCTGGACTCAGGTTTCACAACTATAAAATAAGCAATTTAGACCAAATGATATAATTTTCAGGTTTAATTTTTATGCTGATAAGTTAGCATGAGGAGACTCCTCTATGATTGTTCAGCATGTTTTGTTATATTCAAGAAAAGGTTTTTTTCCCCAAAAAGAATCTTTTAAAATGGATATAACCTTTTTTTTTTCTCAAAATGTCAATAGATTGCCAATTTGGCCAACTGCCGTCAGTCCTTAGCAGAGTCAGAAGGGAATAAAAGCCTTAATTGTGTTCTAAATAGCCTATACTGTATGACTGCAGAACAGAAATCAACCGGGCTAGAAAGCAAATAGCAGAAGAGAGTAGGTCACAGAATCAGAATCAAAAAATTTGAGAGCTGGACAGGGTCTCAGCAGCCATCTGGTCCACTTGAAAGTTATGCTAATTCAATGATCACATTGTTCCCAGTCCTCTTTATCAATCAGTTTTGAGGGAGGCTCTGTTGTAGAAGGTATTATCCACTTCAGCCCTTACCTGTTAGCCATCACTACCAGCAATTGATTAAGGGCTAAGATAACATGGCCCATCCCCTTTTGCTGAAGTGGACCGATTTGAATTTCCATTATCTTATTATGAAAGTTATCAATAAAAGCTGTCTCCATCTTGAATCTCTTGCTGATCTCTAATAATCAGCCTATTGATGTGTAACTACCTTGATATATTTTTAATAAACTTTTTAAAAAATTCTCTTTTTTCTGAGTTTTGTCCTACTAAACACGGTGAAATCCTGAATGTAGAATTTTCCTTTTAACACAGTCCTAACCAGAGAGTAATCTCCACAATAAAAGACATGGCAAGTGGTCATCCAGTCTTTGCTTGAAGACATCTAAGGAGAGATAAGAACCCACCCCTGCTCTGGGCAGCTCTTTCCAAATAGCTCTAATTGTCAGCAAGGTTTTCTTGGCAAAGACAACAGAGTAGTTTGCTATTTCCTTCTCCAAAACATTTTATAGATGAGGAAACTGAGGCAAACAGGGTTAAGTGGCTTGCCCAGGGTCACACTACTGAGTATCTGAGACCAGAGTTGAACTCATATCTTCCTGACTCAAGGCCTTGCATTCTAATTTACTGAGCCACCTAGCTTCCCCATTTATGACTATTCCTCTTATCTACCAGTTTAGAAAACCCATTGCAAAAGAAAACATTGCCTATTCTTGATAAAGTCATGCTGACTCTGTAATCAATGCCACTCTTTTTAGTCACAGGCTCTCTCTTTTTAAACAGCAAATTAATTACAAACAGATGATCAATGTAAATAAACCCCCTCCCATTATTTACAAGTAGTAGAATCATTATGCCTTGCTATATCCACACTAGCAGGAACTGGAGCATTTCCCAGACAATCCTTATTCTGAAAAGGCTGAAGAGAAGAAGGAGCTGTAGGTAGCATTTATATAATGCTTTAAATTTTGCAAAACACTTTACAAATATTCTCTCATTTGATCCTCACAAAAACCCTGGGAGATAGATAGCTATCGGTATTTTCCTCACTTTATATATGAGGAAACTGTATTAGACAAATGAAGTGACTTGTCCAGTATTACATAGCTAGGATGTATATGACACTATGAACTTGAACTCTGATCTTCCTGACTCCAGGTCCAGTACTCTATTGACTCTATCACTGCAAGTCAATATGTGAATATCAAATAGCAACAAAACTTCTGTTCACTAATATCCTGCTTCTCTTCAGATGTGATATTGTTATATAGAGATATCATCTGCCGCTGGCACTTCTATGAGGAGAGACTTGTCTTTTTTTTGTTTGTTTGTTTGGACTGCCAAAACGAACCAAGGATTAATTTATCATTTCATCTCTTTAGTTAATAAGAGCCACAGCTATACATCCCATATACCTATGATAAGATTTTAGACACAACCTTCAAGACTGTGAGTATCTATATCTTCTTGTCATGCTTGCAGGGTGCTCCTTATGAGTTAAGGGTGTTTTCAGCTAGTGCGATCAGTTCGATCTTCCCTTCGTTTGTGTTACTCCCACTATTCGACACCAATGATTAGTGCCTGATTTCATTTAACCAATCCACATCAATTTGCTTTTACAAATGGAAATTTTCTGTGGATGTAGCAACAATGTAAATGCAAATCTTTCATTTTAATTCCCAGACCTATATTTTCTCTTATAATATTTGGGTTTGGGGGAGAGCGTGTTTAAACTTAATATAGTTTCTACATAGCATTATCCTAAGTAAGTTCACTTCCAGATGCAGCATAACCAAATGGATGAATAAGTCTGCATCACTATTACTGCTGGGCTGGGGTGAGTAGATCACTCAGGACATTGCTCATCACCTGGCTTCTGGGAAGTAACAACATAGACTAGGGCTGCCAGCTTTCTTTTGGCTTTCTCTCCCAACTGTTCAAAGTGTACAAGTTTGTAGCGATCTCCATCTTATTTTCTACAATCAGGTAATATAGACATAACAGATACAGAAGCAATAGTAGGGCCATGTATTCATGGATCATGATGTGGATCATGGTCCAGGTGTGTGCATGAGGTGGGGGGAGGGGACATAAAAATCAGAGGCATCTCTCCCCAGGCAGAGTTTAGTACCTTCCTTCTTACTTGAACACAGAAAAGCAGGAATGACCAACAAATTTTTCAATGAAATTTTTAGAATTGTCCAAAGTCAAGTTTATTAATCTATAATCTAGAGACTCTTGTCTCTTTCCTTTTGCAAAATTTAGGATGTTTTCCCTTTGCAATCCTGTAGCACGTTTCAAAGTTTTCATCATTGTTCAAGTATTACTGTCAATGGCTCAGTAATCATATTTGCCACTTCACAAGGCCAGGTGATTTATACTTATCAAGGGCAATTAGGTACTCTCTAACTCTCTCCAGCCTCATCCTGGCAAAAAACTCCCCATTAACCATTATTATTCTGTAATTTCCAGTGCAAAAGTCATTCTCATTGATAGAGAAGACAGAAGCAAGATAACCAGTGGACAGTATTATTTCTTCTCTTTAGGTAGCATCATCCACCTTCTTCCTTCTTTGATCCTTTTTCTCTAAATATAGTGAGATGCAGAGCAGGGGAAGGGGGAGGGAGGGAACAAGACACAGGAAAATAAAAAAAACAAACAACTTTTTGTTGTCATTAGCTTCTCTTTCAAGCCCTTAATTCATTTTGAGATTTAGTACTCTTGGCATTATTTTCAGGGTTGCACAAGACAAAAAAGATTTTTTCTCATCCTTATATTTGAGACTCTTATTAGAGAGTCATTTTTCCAGTGTTTCCTTTTTATCAGACCAGTTTATTTGACATAACTTTTGATTGTCTTAATCCTGCCTGCTTTCTTCTATAGAGTAGGATCCATTTTGTATATTGCTGCTAATATGAACATTATGGGTTTTGTTTTCATAAAATACTGGTGCTTAGTAGTACACATAGAGCTCATCCATGGTCTTTCATTCTCTCTCTTTCTCTTCCCTTATTTCCTCTATCCCTTCCTCTTTACCTCCTTCCATCTTCCTTCCCTTCCTTCGTCCATCTCTCCCTCCCTCCCTCCCTTCCATCATTCCTTCCTTTTTTCCTCCTCTTCCTTCTTCTTCTCTTTTTCTCCTCCCAACTCTCTCTCTTTCTCCCTCTCTCTCTCTCTCTGTCTCTCTGTCTCTCTCTCTTCCTCTCTCTCTCTCTCTCTCTCTCTCTCTATCTCTGTCTCTCTCTCTCCACACACCCACACCCACTTCTCTTTTAAATTGCTTGCCTTATTGTAACTTGATTCCAGACAACTTGTCTAAGATCTTTATCAACTTTTATTGGAGGAGTAGAGGTAAAATATGTTTACAGGGAGTGTGGTGAGAGACCTAAATTAAGAAAGAGCATTTTGAGAGCATTTAAAGATGAAAGTAGAAGGACAACCAACAGATGGAAAATTGAAAAGAATTGTCAAGATTTTATAATAATCTATTTTTCCAGCAGTGACAGTAGAGCCAACACATTTGGACTCTAACACTACAGGCCCCAATGTACTACATGGCAGAGTAGAAATAGCAATTAAAAAAAAAAGATGGGAAGAGCAGCTGGACTAGATACACAGAGGAAATCTGTGCTGGAGGACATACAAATCTGATGGCACTGAAGGATACATTCTCAAAATATCTGGAAAGGCAAAGGATGCCAGATGCCTGAAGGGGGGGGTGGGTAAAATCATAGACCTTATTGTAAACAAAAAGACAACTGAAAAATATCAAATGAGTACTATTCTATGTAATAATAGCTAACATTTATATTTCAGTTTTCCAAAGTGTTTTATATATGTATATTTTATCCCTTGGTCTTATTATCCCATTCTGTAGATGAAGAACCTAAGGTTGAAAAAAGTTAACAGATTTTCCAGGGTCACATGACTGGTCATTATATGAGGAAGGATTCAAACTCAGGTCTTCCTGACTCCAAGTCCCATACTCCATTGACTACACCACTTAGATACCAACATAACTAAGTTTACATGTCTACAAAATATTCATGAAAATAAGCTACATATATAGAATATTTATATTAAAAGCTTATAGGATGTTTCCTATATTCCCCTGAAACTTTAATTTCTTTTAAAAAATCTGGTATTTTGGGTCTCACTTTTTAAAGTTTATATCTTGGGATAGGTATAGTTGTTAAAATTTTAATTAGTTGAAACTTAGTTTCTTTAGTCAGACAAAATAAATTTCTTTTATGGCTAATTATTTAATACATTTTTCACCTTAAAACTTAAAAAAAGCCTTTCTTGCACACACTACTGAATGTTGCAAGCTAACAAATGGGAAGATATGAGATAGAAAAAGGCAGACTTTATATAGACATATTACGTAGCTGTTTACATCTATATAGTTACATAATTCACTGAAAAGTTCAGAAAATTCAAAATCATACAATATTTAATGTTTATTGATTATAAAAAAGAATTTGATTTGTTAAAAACAATTGTCAACTTAAAGACTTTAAAAGAGTGCTTGTCACTTGTATATTAAAACTAAACAAGATTTCTTTGGGGGGGAAAAGTAGTGATGAGGAGAACTTTATCCAATTGTGCATGACTAGTAATATCAAGGAAGGAAGAAAATAGTAAGATATACGCTCATTAAATGTGTTTTAGAGTATTGTGGTAGATACGAAGACAAATAGAAAAGAGATCCTTATAGCTAGTAATACTTAATTGCATCAAACCCCAGGACATCACAACACCTCCTCAATGATATCCCTATTTATACAAAAGTATCCAACCTAACAATCCACAGAGGAAAAAAAAAAGTGAATGAAGATGCTTATTGTCCAGATTATATGCAACTGAATGGACAACTTGTAGAGAGTACATCAAGAATACTCTCCTCAAGATGGCTTAGTTAATAGAAACAGAGGAACCCGTTGTTTTCTTTTTTCCAACTATGCTAGCAGTGTTGTACAAAAGTGTGGCAAACCTTGGAATGACTTTTTTTTAATCCAAAGGAGAAATTGCAATAAGTACATTGTTTGCCCAGGCCCATACAAAGAGATTATGCATATGAGCATAAGGGAAGGGATCCAAGCCCAAAAAATACACACCTGGTACTGTAACTCATGGAATCCTTACAGAACAGGGAGTGCGAACATGCCAGGAAAGCCTATATCTTGAACCTGTGGACTAGGGATAGACGAAATAGGAGCCTAGATCAAGGAGTAGCCCAGGATACCTGGAGCCTAAGGCTATAACTGACTCCAACCATGTCTCTAGAACCTACAGAGCTCTGACTGAGAGGGCAACAACCAGGGTATGCTCTGAATCATACCACCCTGAGGCAGCTCACCACACATGGAAACCCACATACCCCATCTTCAACACTATGAGTGTATACATATACATATGTATGTCTGTATGTTATTGTTGTTCAGTATTTTCAGTTTCCATCAGTTGTGTCTGAGTTTTCATGACCACATTCGGTATGGTCTTGGCAAAGATACTGGAGTAGTTTGTCATTTCCTTATCTATCTCATTTTACAGAAGAGGAGCTAAGTTACCAGGGTTAAGTGACTTGACCAGGGTCACACAATTAGTAAGGGTCTGAATCCAGATTTGAATATGCAGGAAGATGAATCTTCCAGACTTTAGGCATGTTATTATATACATTATGCAATTTAGCTGGCTTATACATATGTATTCATATACATATATGCACACACTATATATTATATGTACTATATATCATATATATGCAGTGCATATATTATATAGAGTACGTATGTATACTATGTACATTAATATATATTTAATATTTGTATATCGATATTATATATATATTTATATATCCACATATATATGGTATGTATATATGCATGTACAGTATATACACAAATACGGCATGTATACACACACACACAGACCTGAAGATAGTGTACGTGTGGATGTCTATGTGAGATGGGCTATACCAGGGCTAGTATGATCCAGGACATACGCCAGTTTTTGCCCTTCTGGTTTGAGTCCTGTATAATCTGGAGCCCTGGTCACTCCCAAAAACAATGGTAGATTCCAGTTGCCCTGGGCCACTCTTTGGTTTAACCTCCTGTTTCTCTGCCCTCAGTTTACATCTTTAGGATCTGACTACCCTGGCTTGCTCTTGGTCCCTGACCTGCAAGGTTTTCATGAGTTAGAGTCCCATGCTGGGTGAGTGTTTGTGTATTTGTGTGTGTGTGTGCATGTGCATGTGTGTATGTGTGGGAATGATATGTATATGTACTGTGTGTGTAGATATGCATATATATTGCTGTGCATGTATGTATACATGTGTGTGTATCCTGTGCATACATGTGTGTATATGTATGTATAAGCATGTGTATATATGTGGGGTATGTGTGTATGTATAGATATTTATGCATGTGTATGCATACATATATCTATATATACCTCTATATGTGCAATATATATGATCTATATCTAGATCTATATATGAACATATACATATGCAATGCATAAATGTATATGTACACATGTGCATGTATATTTATGAATACATAGAGGAAGATATACAAATTTATATATTTTTGTATGTACGTTTGCAGATGCACAACTGCAGATGGAAAAAGAGACTCCTGAAGATTTAGCAGGAGTAGGACGGAGATCTAGATTACCTTCAGGAAACCCCAGAGACCTTTTAATGACCCCTAGCTTTTTTCTGAAACAAAGACTCTCCTTTTCAATACCCAAGTTGTTCAAGTCAATCTGCACAGCATGGAATCATGGAATATTAGAGTTTCTAAATTTACATCCCCATCATTCCAGGTGGGCCATGATTACTACAAAGAGCTAAAAAGTGTCATGAAAAGGTAAGATTTCTAAGTGCATTTTTTTCCCAGAAGATTCAAATCTATAACTGAAAAGAAAAAATAGAAACATCTGTGAATATTTGAAGTATTTTGAAAAAAAATACAAATAATTGATGAATATTGAGGAAAAAAATGACTATAAATAAGAATAGGAAGAAAAAATTAGAGGATTTGCCAGGGTAAGCCCAAAGGCTAATTAGCACAAGTGACCTTTTGATACAGCAAAGCTGTCACCCCCTAACCTTACACCTTACAGGATTACTAGTGATCCAACTTTCATTCAGTACAGCAGTTATCAGGCACCTTACTTACCTCTTGTTGTCTTCATTGTCTCTTCTGGCTTCAGGAAGACACTCTGCAGTTTCTAGTCATTATGTGAATAAATACACATGACATGAGGCTTAAGGAGGTAACTTTTTAGATAATTCACCCCCTTCACATCCAATCAATGTTGCATTGGATTCAAGGTTTTCCTATTGACTTATTAAACTCTTCAGGCATAGAAACCTGATTTATCTTTAAGACATTGAAACTTCCTGCCCTGCTCTTTACTCTAATAAGCAACTTCCAGTATCTAATATGTTTTAATTGAAATTACTAGCACTTAATGCTTCCAGAAACTATCTTTCAGGTTGGTATAACCAATTCACCTTGTTGCACTGAATTGAAACAAAATATATCTTTACTTGCTGCCCTATTGTAAAACAATGAGGATGCAGATTAAGAGCATTGCCAGCTGAGTGTGGCATGTATTGTATTATGGTTGTTTATCAAATGAAAATATTTGCTTGGAAAAATGTACATACTATACCATCTCACAAATTCAGGATAATTGTGGGGAAGGTCAGTCTGAATTAATGAAAATAAGAATTATATATCCTTTTTAAAGAATTATAGGTTTTTTGCTTCCAAGTATATTCCTATAGCTTTCCAAACTGCCTCCTGGAACTGTATTCAGGAAACAGATTAGAATTAACAAATTGACTATTTGTACAGAGTTAGGGCTTTTAAAATGCTTGAGAGTAACACATAACACGTGTTTATTAACAATGGGGTGGCAACAAACTAGAAAAGACTGCTTTTTTGGATTAAAAAATATCATTCCAAATATAGTTTGTCCTTTCTAAGAAGAAGTTCTCACCAAACAAAAGCAAGAGTTGTCTCAATCCTTTTCAAGTTTTCGTACATTTCTAATTACTTTAGTGCTAATTAATGAGGTTATATTATACCATCACATCAATAACCACAGAGCGGTAGCAAATCCCTGCCAATTGTTTCACTTTGCTTCCTACTGAACTAAAAAGACACATAAACAATAAATTTGAAAATATGACAATGAAAACGTTCACTGCCATAGAGAGCTCAGGTGTCATTCCTTAAGTAACAAAGATTTCAAGGCCTACTAAGTGCTACGTACTAGAACATAGATGCAAAAGAGATATATTCTTTTCTCTAATGGCAAAGAAGGGATATAGGGAAGTGGTGATCAGGAAAAGAAATTTTGGTTTTGAAATTCTTAGGGAATGAAAGTAGAACTATAGGTCACATGGTTATCATGCTTTTCTCATAGTAACAGTAATATTAATTTTCATATTATTCTCAGAGGAAGATCAGGAGGAAAATGTTGAAGAAAACGGGAAAACTATATAGGAAAGCCACAGGCCAAAAGGCAAGATGCCTTAAACAGGCTCAGATTTTCTGGAGGGTGAACTATCAAGCATGGTCTGGGTCTGGCTAAATGTAGTAGGTTTATTTATACATCTATTGTATCAGTGTAGATTATCCTGAAGACGAAGTTTCAACCTTCATTAGGTCAACTCAACAGGACAGTAGGGAAGTAATCTTTGAGGCCAGAGACCCAAACGACTAGAGACTGCCATCCCAGCTAAAGAGAGGGAGGGTAATGCAGATGTTAAGATTCCCAGGTTTCATGATGAACAAGTGATTAGATAGAGCATGATGTATGGCAAGTTAGAGGTCATGGGTTAAGAGTATTTGGCCAATCAAGTCACCTTAGTTTTAGGAGAGAATTCTAAAGCTGAGTGGATCAGCTCCCCAGAGAAAGGGGCATGAAGGTGAGGACTTGGAGATCCAGGGGGGATGCTTATAAGTTGGCAGTAGATCAAAGACCATATTTGAAATCTGGAATACCTTAATTCAGATCAAAAAAGTTGTATAACCCTTAGGAGGTCACCTGTTTTAGCTTTAGTCTCCTTATTTGTAACATGAGGATAATAATGACATGTAATTTATAGGGTTTTGAAGATCCCAATGCAATCCACTGAAAACCTTGATTGTGTAAGCGCTATGTATTATTATAGGGGCCAGCTGAACAGATGTGAAGATTCCTGGGGAGGCCTGGGTTTCCTGGATGAGTAGAAGGGCTATGTGTCCCTAGTACTTAGCAAAGTACCCTGCATATAGTAGGTCTTGAATAAACGAATTGAATTAAATGAACATTAACAGAATATCCTAGCTAACACCAGTTTCTACAGTTTTAATCCTGTGTAGTTAATCATTTTATCGCAGTGTTAAGGTATATGATAATTATCAGTCATATGTTTAGCCTTCTATTTATTTTCATTGTGTCAGCCCTTCCTGTCACTGTGCTGACTTATAATCTTTGATTAGCGTTGTTCCCTCTGGTAATGCTGGTTGCTGTGACATCCCAAACTAAACCACAAACCTGGCTATAATAGCTGATAAAACACAGTTTATCTAGGCAGGAGCTTAAAATCCCTTCTCCGCAATTCACAGCTCCCATATGTAGGTTAATGAACCATTTAGAGGTTAAGTGTGTCTTGTTTAACTTGACTATATAAGTGGCCAACCTTTCCCCCACACACCCATTAATATGCTTATTTACTGCATCGTTATATATCTCTGCTGTTATTGCTTTTTATTTTATTTTGTTTCCTTCTTGTGGACACAATCAACCCTTTTGTTCAGGAAAATACTGTTTTAATGAAATCACAAATCACTGCAAAGACAGAAATCAGATGCATAATTATTATATTATAATCAAAAAAGGGTGATAAGTCTTAAGAAGCTATGATACAACTAAGCTAGCTTTATTTATATCCAAATAAAAGCTGTTATATCTTTAATATGACACAATGTTCATTTAGAAACACTTCATAATATCACCCTTCTATCTACCTATCAGGTAATCTCACCTAAAACATTTCTCTTTCTGTGGCCAATAAACTTATATCCCTTCTACAACCACTTCCCAATTTAATCCAATATCCTAAATTTAGACTAGCAGGAAATATATAGGACTCTAAATCTATGGCTTTTATTATTCATTTTCATAATGAACTGAAGATGTGATGATTAATGGATTTGATATTACTACTCTGCTTGATGTTGATTATTTCCAGACATGCTTTACTACTCATAGGTAAGTGTCTCCTGAAGCATTAAAATGGAAATATATACATACATGTGTATGTGGGAGGGGGGGCATGCATGCATGTATGTGTGTGTTGTGGAGAAAAAAAAGTGTAAAGGCAAATTGTCCAAGTAATCCTCAACATTTAGCCAATCAGTTCAATTATTGGCAAGGAATATGTTTATATCACCCTCACTTTACCTTCTTTTCCCATTTTAACTTAGGTTAGATTGGCATAAATCTAGCAGAATTATATGATTGAAATGTTGCTTCAAACTATTATATCCTAGGGCTAATCTCCATGGTTCCAGAAGTTACAAAGAATCTACAAATAACCACACACTCACTCGGGAATCCATCTTTTTGAAGTATGGAGAACTAGACTCAGTCACTCTGTTCAAGCCATCCCTAATTCTGCTGCTGCCCAGTTACTTATATTTTCTTTTGTGATGAAGAGAAAAGTAGATGAGTTTTTGGTGTCAGGTCACTCTTACAGTTGTTTATTTCAAAGCTGCCCTCACCTCTTCCAAGGACTTTGAAATGATTTAAATGAATCAATTTAATTAAATTTAACAGTCGTCACTTAAGTACTTCCTAGCTGTAAAGTAAGCTATGCTAGACGCTGAAAAATAAGCAATATGACTGGGATACATTTTCCAGCTCTGTGACATTCATAAGGTAGTGGGGCAGATAAAATATATAAATAAATAATGATTATACATAATAGGACATTGTCAATCTCTGTATCAAAGTAATATTTCTTTTGCTCTGGGCTAGCTCAGGCCAATACAGTGATACAGGCTCAAGTTTAGAACAAAATGAAACACTGGACAACCGTAGTATATTTAGCAAAGAGATTTGTTGTTACAAAAGATTTTTAAAAGAAGCAATGATTGATTCAAGTGTACACTGCTGCCTTGTACCTCCACTTTGATTGTGGGGACATAGCCCAGTCAGGCACAGTCATTGGCTGGCTTGGCAGTGGGAATTCTATAAACCTGAAAGGTCTTAACTACTCATAGACTGGTCTTTTTCTGAGACATGCCTAATGTAGTCCTCAGAGAAACAACTGCATCCCTAAAGGCATATTTTTACAAAATAGAAAAAACTGGTGAACTGATTATGAATTTTTTTTAAAAAATCATAGATATAGAAAGAACTTCAGAGGTAATCTAATCCAGTCTTCTATTTTTATAGATAAGGAAATAGAGAAATGGGGAAGGAAAGAAGTATTCCCTAAGCACCTAATAATGTGCCACAGAGAATATTAAGCAACTTATAAACATTTGATTCTCACAGCAACCTTGTGAGGTAATTGCTATTATTATCACCATTTTACAGATGAGAAAACTTTTACAAACAAGTTAAGGCCCTTATATATATACTCACTCAGCTAATAAGTGCCTGAGGTCAAATTTGAACTCAGTTCTTCCTGACTCCAAGTAGCACCCTATTACAACACTTAACTGCTTTTAATAGCTTCAATTAAGTCACAGAATACAAAATTTCTCTCTCTCTCTCTCTGTCTCTCTGTCTCTGTCTCTCTGTCTCTCTCTCTGTCTCTCTCTCTCTCTCACACACACACACACACACACACAGAGCAACAAAAAAAGAAAGAAAGAAAACATTTTTACATAGTAAAACCAAAATCTGTGAGATAATGTTAGAAAGTTCCATTTATAATAACTAGAAAATGGAGAAAATGTATGTGAATCAATCAAATACAGGCTTATTCATGACCTCTATAAACACAATTTCAAAATCCTCCTTAATGAAATAAAAGAAAACTATATGCAATTAAAACTACAGACTTACTAAATAGCCATAGCCTAGTTAGGCTGTATCAATATAAGAAAATGACAATATACTATCCAGATGTAGAAGGGAATACAACATCTATAACATTAAAGGAAACTGGAAATTTAATAATGGATTTGTGCATTTTGAGAGCACAAAATACAACTCAGTAAGCAACAAAATTATTTTGTAATAACTTAAAAATAGAAATTACATCAGATTGATCAGTGGGTCAGAGAGTTAACAAAAAATAGAAAAGTACCAGTTCATGTCCTTTTAACAGCTATTCTTTTTTTTTAGCGGATAAGTTCTTAACCAAACAAGTTCAGAGAAGCTCATGGAAGATAAAATGGATAATTTTGCTTTCTTAAAATTCAAAATCTTTTGCATAAACAAGAGAAATATAACTAGGATAAGTAAGAAAGCAATCAAGTTTGGAAAATATTGTATCAATCACTTCTGAAAGGGTTGTCAATATAAACTTTGTAGCAAACTAATAGAAATATTTGACCAAAATGAATTCACACATACAGAATGAATGAATATGAACAATTAATTCTTGAAATAAAAACATACTATCAAAATATTTCCCAAAAGATGAAGGATTTCAATTTTTTAAAAGAAACCACAATCACATGAAATATTGAACTGTTTCATTAATAATAATAACAAAACAAAGCAAACAAATCAAAATAAGACTGAACTTTCCTTTCTGACCCAGAAAAGCTGGCAGAAGGATCAAAGATGGAAATAGTAAATGTTGAAGGAGTTTAGAAGGACAAACATAGTAATGTAACATTGGGAAAACTATGCTAACAATGCTAAGAAACTGGTTTAAATGTCCATCTCTTTGTCCTAGAAGTGCTACTACTAGACATATCCACCAAGGAGGTCAGTAGTGAAATGAAAAACCACATATATGCATACACACTATTTATGAATCTCTTTTAATCATGGTGAAGAACTACAAAATAGATGTAATTTATTGGGGTATAATTAAGCAAGTTGTGATTTCTGAATACAATATGATATTAGGGTACTGAATATTGAGAATCACGGTGGACGTGTGAATTGATGAAAACTAAAGTAAATAGAATTTTGAAAACAATATATATAATGACTATCACAATGTAAATGATAATATTGACAACAAGAACAAAATCAAAATTGAATGTTTTTCAGTTATAACAAGCAAACTGTGCCTGAATAAAAAAAGTTAGAAAAATGACAATATCTCTCCCCATTTTTGTAGTTAGGTGGTTATGGGAGTGAAGTATTACTTATAATTTTAGATATTTTAGTTATCTTGGTTAATTTTATTCCACTTTTTTAACTTCATTTTTCTTTCTATGATTGATGGTTCTATGGGAAGGGATGGAGGAGATGTATTTTGTGAAATAACAGTGGTTTAAAAGCCAAAGATGAAAATACAAATTTATTTTTAAAAGATAGAATTACATAGGATAAATTTAAATTCTTAGACTTGCATTCAAAATGTCAATTTCACAAGTATAGGGTGTGGGAGGCATGGTTGGACAGTAGTCTAAAAAAGATGTAGGGGCCCTAATTAACAATAATTTCAATATGCATCAGCAATGTGGCCTAAATTAAGAAATATCCAGGATTGGGGAGGTGATTTTTACTACATTCTGATTTTGTTAGACTGTATCTGAAGCAATGAGTTCAGTTTTGGGCACCGCCATTTAAGGACATTATTAAGCTAGAGAGCACTCAGAGGAGGGCAACCAAGAAGATGAAAGGCTATGTGTGCCAAATGAAATTCTTTTGAAAGACCTGGAAATATGCAGCCTGAAAAAAGAAAGATGTAAGCTGGAGTTAGGGAGTAGAGTGTCAATATGAGATCAATATTCAAGTATCTGAAGGGGGTGTCATGTGGAAGAGTGATTTGTCCTATTTGGTCTGAGAACAACAGGTAGAAGTCAAAAAGGAAGATTTCAGTTAAATTTAAGGAATAAAGTCCTAAGAATTAGAGCTCTCCTAAAGTGAAATGGGATGGCCTAGGAAGCTGTCAGTAAACCTTCCATGCAAAATCTTCAGGCAAAGGCTGAATGAGCACTTGCTAGGCCTATTATGTGAAACAGTTAGGTGACACTGTGGATAGAGTGCTGAGTCTAGAGTCAGGAAGACTTGCACTCAAATCCAGCCTCAGACACTTACTAGCTGTGTGACCCTGGGCATGTCATCTAACCTGTCTGCCTCAGTTCCCTCATCTGTAAAGTAGATATAATAATACCTCCCAGGGTAGCTATGAGGATTAAAAGAGATAAAAATTATAAAACACTTAGCATAGTGTCTGGCACATAGTAAGCACCATATAAATTATTAGCTATTATGATTATTATTATTGAAGTTTCCTTTTCTTTGTGGGTTGGGTTAAATGAACACTGAGGTCCCTTCCAGTTATGATATTCTAGCATTCTGTGAGTCTATATAAAGAAAGTAAAGGAAAAGATGAAAAAGAAGGACAATCAGCTGTCAGGTAAAATACAATTCACATTTCTGTCCATTTCTCTTTCTAATTCTCCAGTTTTACCTTTCTGTGACACTTCTTTACAGTAATTACTGACTACCAACCCTTATGTTCAAGAAGGGTTTTTTTGTCCGAGTCAGTGCTCAATGAAGTGGTCTGAAACCACTTTCAATGCCTGGAAAGTACTAGTTAGATTACATTTGAATAGAAGGGTTAAGAAAGAGAAAAAGTGTTCTGTACACTACAATTTACTCTAGGTCTTCCACTAACCTTAGGAGAAGTCTAGCTGCAGAGAGAACTCTTGACTACTAGTGTACCAGCAGTTCTAGAATGAAGAGTAGTGGGTTTAGGATCTTTTCTAAACAGTCTGTCAGAGAGAACGAACATAAACTCATTGAAAGGGAGGATAGTTTCATGTTTTGTATGTGTATCTTTAGGGCGCAATGCCTGACATATAATAGATGCTTCATAAATACTTGCCCAATTGACTGGTTCTTGCATTTTGGGGGAATTTTGGTTAATAGCCCCCATTCACAAAGAGTTGCTCCAGGGATCAGCAAACTACAGCCCAAGGGCTAACTACAGATTGCCTGGATTTTTACATTTTTTAAATCAAACATTTATTGTTTTAAAAAATGTAAAGAAAAAAAATATATTTTCAGCTCACAGACCCTGAAAAAGTAGGTAGAGTTGAGTGTCAGGCTGAATTCTGCTAATCCCTGTTTATCACTGATTAATGATTTAGATTTAATTTAAGAGAGGCAGTATCGGATAGACACTTGGCCTTGGATTCAAATACTGCTGCTGATACATGTTAGTTATACAACCATGGACTTGTAAGTGACTTAACTTCTCAATGTCCTAGAAAACTCTATGAGACTATAAATTACAGATGCTTATGAGTTGCTAGCCTGCATTAGTTTCCCACACTAATTGACTCATGGTTTTGGGGATATGTAGAATATCTACATACATGTATACACATGTATATGTGTACATATGTGTATTGTGTATACATGTGTTTATACGTATATATAAAGCCTTGTTTGTAAATGAGAGAGAGACAAATAGAGAATGTTAGAGTGAACAATACAAGGGAAGACATAGGTGTTCAAAACTGAACTCTGAGACATTGACTGTGACCCTGGGCAGGTCTCTTAACCCCTTAGTTGTCTAAGCAAATCTGTAAGATTATAAATTTCAGAAATGTTGTCAATCTTCATTGGCATAGGGAGTTCCTAAGGAATCACTTTACCAATTAAATCAAAGATCTACTACCTCTTCATTGATATATTGTATACATGTATATATATGAGTGTGTGTTTGTCTTTGAAAAAAAATGTATAATCACATAAGTTCTTTTAGATTTGCCTTTCTTTGAATCCCCTGCTCTTAGTAGTGTCTGCCATGTAGTAGATTCTTAACAAATTCTTGTTGATTGACTGAGCATTCATTTAATTATAGTTACTTCTAAGGTTATCAGAGTTGCTTTCTGGATTTGAGAGACAGTGAAAAAAAAGAGGCTGAGAATCATAAAAGTTGTTGAAATTATTCCCTTTGCTTTGTTTTGCTAAAAGTGCACCTTAATGCCATATTGCTATAAATAGCTTATAAGGCAAGAACCAAATGCACACCATTCTTGGAGGGTCTGGAGAATTCAGCAACCTGTCTAGAATCTCAGTACCATTGTGTTGCTAATGTAGACTTTCCTCTATTCCACTGTGGCTCAGCAGGAAGGACAACTAAATTATTTGACAGGTGTAATAGAGAAAGAAGAAAAACAATGACAGTATTAGTTATGTCCTAAATCCATAGTTTTTATATACTCATTGAAGCAAACGAGACTTTGCCAAATAGATATTAAAAGAGAATAAGTAATAAAGATAATTCTGCTTACCATTATTTGCTATTTAATCCTTTGAAACAACTGCCTGCTTGTGCTTTTACAGCTAAAACAACAATTCTCCTGATAGCCTTTTTTGGAAAGCTCCCATTGTTTTTCAGAGTAAATTATTTTCCATAGCCTGCAGCTACTTTCGGTACTAGAAGAATTAATAATAGTTTTGACCTAGGTAAGTCCATGTTCTGCCAATTTTATCATGTACTCATAGTGCTTATGCTGCTTAAAATAATTGTGCTTGCAAATCTGATTGGATTTTACTGAGTTTGATGATAGTAATATTGTCCCTGGAATGCTAAAGGAGGTGGAAGAAATGTGGTAACAAAAATGTAAAACCAAATACCACAAATGAAACAAGCTATTTCTATAGATAATCAATAATTTATTTCCCACTAATTATAAAATTTTCCTGTTTTTAGAGACAGTCCAAAGCTTGCCTGTGTTTATCAGAACGTTCTGGATTTGTAGTTTTTTGGGGGGGAAGGGAGGAAAATCATGTAGTAAATACAGAATAATAGTATAAGCAAGAATTGAGGGACAAATTTAAAAATATTTAGAAGATAAACTTGTTTTCAAAAGATTGGAAGTTTGATAAACTTCAGAAAACTTGAACTTGGATTTAGGTACTGCCTAGAACAATCACTAGCTGAGTCAATTAATTCCTCAGAGCAAGAGCTTTTCATCTTTTTTATGTGTATCATGCACCCCACTGGCAGAGTGGTAAGGTCTACGGTCCCGTTTTTCAGAATAATGTTTTTAATGTATAAAAGAAAACAGATAGCATTACAAAGGAAACCAATTACATTGAAATAGTTATCAAAACTTTAAAACACATCATCAACCCTAGGTTAAAAACTTCTGCATTAGTTTTCAAAAGAAGAAATCAAAGCTGTCAATAGACACATGAAAAAAAATGCTCTAAATCATTATTGATTATGGAAATGCAAATTAAAACATCTCTGGGATACCACCCACCTCTCACCATTCAGGCTGGCTGAAATGATAGAAAAAGAAAATTTCAGCAAATACTGAAAGGGAAAAATAGGGACACTAACACACTATGGGTGGACTTATAAAAAGATCTAATCATTCAAGAAAACATTTTGAAATTATGCCCAAAGGGTTATAAAACTGTGTATTTCCTTTTACCCAGTGTAATAGCAATCAGTTTAGCAGGATACTTAGCACTTGCTAAGTGTGGAAGGGGCAAACGCTGTCCCACTGTTGAGAAGGCATGAACTCCCCTGTTGATGTGGAAGAAGGGGATTGGCTGAGGTGTGTATATAAGCAAGAATTCCAGAGA
>CM053580.1:343728339-343747253 GCA_028627135.1 Pseudochirops cupreus | reverse complement strand
TCATTTGCTTCCATTTGCTCTACTCTAATTCTGAAGGAATTATTCTCTTCAGAAAGCTTTTGAGATTCTTTTTCCAACTGGCAAAGTTGACTTTTCAAGGCATTCTTCTCATTGGCTTTTTGGGCCTCTTTTGCCATTTGAGTTAATCTGTTTTTTAAGGTGTTAATTTCTTCAGTCAGGTTGTTGACTCTCTTTTCATGATTTTCTTGCATCATTCTTATTTCTCTTTCCAATTTTTCCTCCTCTTCTCTCATTTGGTTTTCAAAATCCTTCTTAAGCTGATCTCTGGCTTTTAGGAAATCTTCATGTTTCTTGGAAGCTTTTGGTGCAGGAGTTCTGACTATGTAGTCTTCCTCCCATTCCCTGGTTTGATCCTTCTTTTCCCCAAAGAAGGAATCTAGAGTTTGGTTGCTGTTCTTACTTTGCTTCCTATGATTGCTCATGGTTGGCCAGTCACTGATTTTTTAGCTCTGTTGAACTCTGCTTCCAGAGGGGGAAGCTCTGTCCCAAATCGCCTGGGTTTTCCCAGCTGCCTGTGCTTTTAGGAGGCTGCTGCAGCCCCCACCAGCTCTGGCTCACTGAAAACGCACCCCAGGATCACCACCCAAGACCACGGTCCAGATTCAGGCCGCTCAACACAAGAGCACTTGGCCTCTGAACAATAGCTTGGCCCCCTTGCAGTCTGCAGGCCAGGAGCTCTGAAACAGCAATGTGGAAGTGGCTGCAGGACCTCCACTTCTGCCACTTCCTTGCCCTGGAGACAGTTTGGCTAGACAGCTTTTTTCCCCCAATTGTAGCTGACTTCCACTGACCTTTCGCTTAGTCCTTTTTTTCTTATGGTTTGATAATTCTGGATACTGCCACTGCTGCCACAGATCTGCTCTCTTGAAGCTCCAGCTGCAGCTTGGCTTGGCTTGTCAGGCTGCCCCCAGTGCCAAGCTGCTGTTTCAGCCTGGGCTGGTTTCGGCTCCCAGCACTGAGATGGTCCCTTCCAGCCAAGCTTCCTTCATCGGGAAGTATATCTGTGTGCATTTTAGAGCCCTAAAATTTGTTTGGAGTCATATTTTATGGGTATTTTGAGGTGGCTGTGTGGGAGCTACCAAACCTAGCTGCTCCTACGCTGCCATTGTGGCTCCACCCCCCCATTAGTTGCTTTTCCAATGAGATATTTTACATTTCCTTCTATTTTTTTCATTCTTTAGTTTTTGTTTGACTGATCCTTGATACCTCATAGAATCATTAGCTTCAATTTGTCTAATTTTAATTTTTAGTGAATTGTTTTCCTCAGTTTTTGAACCTCCTTTCCCATCTGTTTCGTTTTAATTTTTAAGGAGTTATTTTCTCCAGTTAGATTTTGAACCTCCTTTGTCATTTGACAAATTTTACTTTTTTAGGGAGTTGTTTTCTTCAGAGAAATTGTTTTTCCATTTTGCCAATTATGTTTGTAAAATGATTGGCCAATTAATCTTCTACCTCTCTAATTTGGCTTTTAAAATCCTTCTTGAGCTCTTCAAAGAATGCTTTTTGGCCTCGAGAGCAGTTTATATTCCCTTGTGAGGTTTCAGATGTGAGCAGAAGATCAATGCTGTCCCCTTCTGAATTTGGTTCTTCTTGCTCACCATAATAGATTCTAAGGTCTTGGTTTTTCCAATTTGCTTTTTGCCCATTGTGATTGCCAATTTCCTGACTTTTAAAGTGCACCTCTGCTTCTGAAGAATGGAGGTCTCTGACCCATGGTTCTTAGGCTGGGAGTTAGGGGCCTGCTTTTTGGCTTTGTGTGCTTTGGTTTCTGAGTGTCTGCACTGAGGCCAATGCCAGGACTTTTTGTTTTTCACTGGGGTTACATTGAAGCTCACAGCATGAAGTGTGGGGCAAGGTGATCTGGCCACTTTAGGATTCTGCCTCAGAGCCCCTGGGCTAGAGCTCAGGTAGACATAGCTGCTGGTGTCCAGGGCTGCCCTGATGTCTGCCAATCCTCCTAGTTGTGCAAAGGTACACTTAGGGTTTGGTAATAGTGTTTACTGGCTGCACCCCCCTGGGGATCACAATCTTCTTCAGGCAGGTTGAGATGGGGTTTGTTGGAAATGCTTCCCACCCTGCACTTCAGTCTCAGCACAGTCACAGCCATGCCCTTCCTCTAGGAATCCCAAGCCTCCAGCTGGTTCCATTATTTCAGAATTTTACACTGTGAAAATATTCTCTGGGTTTTTTCAGAGTCAGAGAGGAAGATGAGAGTAGCCACAATTTACTTCACCATCTGGGCTCCCGGGGTAGTAGCTGCTGCTGCTGCTGCCTCAATCTCTTACCTAGCTCCCCTACACCCCTGTCCTGTGATGAGAGGTTTGGGATTTGCCCCTGTGGTGGGTATAGCTCTTTGTCCAGCCTCCCTCCAGCCCTGCTGTGGTTGAGTCTGTGCTAGTGCAGCCCACATACTCCATGTGCAGTGCTCTGTGTTTCCCCTACCCAGCACAACAAATCCTACTAGTCTATACTTTCCTGGGCTGGAAATATGCCACACTCTGTCTCCCAAGATATCCTGCCACTCTAAAATCTTGTCAGATTCACTTTTTAGAGGGGTAACTGAAGGAATTCATGGACAAGTTAGGTGAGTTCCTGCTTTCACTTCACTATCTTGACTCCACATCCCCACCCCCATTTAAATTTTAAAAGACAGAATCACTTTCTGGTTGGACCTTCATAATTTCTTAATAGATTCTTATATGTTACAGTAATTAGGTAAGGATAGAAATAGGAAATGGCATATAAACTGAATTTCTCTGAATGTTCAAAATTGGAGAACCAAATTTAAATGACATTACTAGCAGAATTATATAGGAACCTTGAGATCTGGAACCAGAGAAGCAGAGTCCCTTTTAAAGCTGTCTTGAGAATAAGACTATTGTCAAAGAAAAGATACTTAAGGACCAGATAACTATATAAGACATCTGGGATTTAAAATGTGCTGGTTAAATGGACATTGAGAATGGGTTACTAGGATACAAGGAGATTTGTTATTACTTAATCATTTAATTAATAATTAATAACTATTATATTGCTTTTGTCTTCTGTTTCAAGTTGTTTATATTTAAGTTTTCTTGGCTACCTTGGTGACATGTAAATCTCTCTTCTCAGAACTAGTCTTTTGTGAGACCTCTAAGTAGTTTGATATGTACCTGACTTAATGTAATTAACCAATTGTGGGAATCGTGAGAAAACTTTATTTATTGTTTGAAACTAGTCATGCATGACTGGGAATCTGGACCATCTCTATGTGATGCTGACCAGATTCAAAGATTGATCTAAGGACTTCTCTCACAATTGTCAACCTATATGTCTTTTAAGGGCCCCTCCCTACCAGTTCCTTTTGACTACTCCCACAGCTGTCAAACTTGGGGTTGCGGACTCCTGGATCATCTGAAGAAAAGCCCCTGCTCCTGAATTGATGGTAGAACCCTCTTGATACCTCAAACATCATCTAGTACAGACCCAGAATCACTCATTTGACACCCACATGAAACACTGTCTCAAGCTTCTAGACAAAGGCTTAGTATACTGTAATCTTCCCTTTTGTTATACACTCAATCAACAAGGCCCTGATTCAAGAATGTATCGGCACATTTTCCCCCTACATTCTTAGCCTCCCTCCACCAGCCTTTTCTGTTTGCAAGCAAACTGTGGCTAGCAATGATACCTGGAACACACTTCCCCATTAAACTCCCTCAAGGAACTGACGTTCTGGGAGAAAAATGGTTGTCCTGGCCCAACAGGCTTCTTGTGGCATCTTGGCTTATACTTGTGTCTCCTTTATTGGCTAAAAAGAGAGGGGTTCTTTCAGACTTTTCCCTTTGGCCAAATGGGGGGAAATGTCAAGGTACTAGGAGATATCCTGTTTGTCAAAACTAAGGCCCAACAAGCAAGCAGTCCTTTGCCCTCACCATCTGGATGATTTCTGTAACAGCAAAATCCCAGAATTGTTTCATATGATTATTATATTGCTTTGACCAGCACCACGTGTTCTCTGAGCTCAGATATACATCTGCTGTGTCTATGCTCTGGTCATGAGACCTATATAAATCACATTCATCACATTGTTGCTGTTATCCTCATTGTCAGGGCTACAGCTCACTGTGGAAACATTGCTGTCAATATTGAGATTTGGCCACATTAAAGTGGGTTCCCCCACTAGAGGTGGGTCTCTGGCAAATCTGTCTAAACTAATTTACTTTTGATAAGTAACTTTTTGCCAATATTCTCCCACTCTATCCTGCTGCTTTTTATTGCCTCTCCACTATGATGCATAATCTTAGTGGAATCAATATTGGAATTAATTCCTGCATGAGATCAAACAAAGATCATTTCAGAACCTAAATGATCTAGTATTCTTAATGTTGGAATGTCCCTCTATTTTTGTAGTTGTTGCTTTTCCACTTTAACTCCTACAGTCTTCCTGGTTCATGACTGCTTTGTCTTGGACTTTGAACTAGCCTCATAGTCAATTTGTTCTTCCTGAACTGACATTCAAAGCTCTTCATAACCTAGACCTTTTATACCTTTAAATCTTGGACAGAACTTCCTTGTACATAATATACAAATTCAGGCTATGCTGTCCTCTTTGCTATTCCTCACAGTTTCTCTTGGTTCCATGCCTTTTCAGTGTCTTATCCTCATGCCTGAGATGCTCTCCTTTCTCACTTCTGCCTCTTTGTTTCCTTGGCATTTTTTAAGACTCACCTCAAAATGTAATTTCTTCAGTAAGCTTTTCCAAGTCAACTTGTTGACTCAGTGGAGAGAACTCTGCAGTCAAAAGATTTGAGTTAAAATTCAACCTCAGGCATATACTATCTATATAAGCTTGTCCAAGTATTTTAACTTTTGTCTACCTTAGTTTTTAAGCATCAAATGAGATAGCATTTATAAAGCTTAATAAATGCTTGCTCCCTTTCTCTCTCTTTCCCTCAGCCCCACTAGTGCTTTTCTTTGAGATTTTAATTTCCATCTAAGATTACACAAACACAATATAATATATGCGAGATACACATATATGCATATCTTTAGACAGATATCTATGTAGATCTTGCATATATGTATTTAACTACACGCCTCCCTCATTATAATGTGAGCTCCATTATTCATCTTTCTGTGTATCCTCAGAAATTCATAATCCTGTCACATTGCCCTTAACAAATGGTTTCTGATTTCTTGACTGACCACAATGTCCTTTGAATTTTCTGATCCATAGTCTGCCCACTTACTTTGGATATGTTTCTTTACCATTTTCCTGACTTTGTTCTGGGGTGATTTTCCACACAATGGATAATCTGGAAACATCTCATGTGTACTGAGAAGAATATGTTCGGAAAGAAACACCAACTTAATCAAGAAAGTGTATAACTGAAATTAGAAGAGATTGGATGAAATTCATAGAAAAAAATAACAGATAAAAATGATAGAGGGCAAATGTGATATAAAACATAAAGGGAAAGAAGACCATGAGGAGGTAGCAATGCACATGAAAAGTAGGGGAGGTCAGGAATAGTACTTTGAGCTTCACTTTTCTCTTTATCTCAAGGAGGTCATACATATAAGATGTAAGGCTTGATGGGTTGGGACTTATGATTATAATCTGGCCATAGAAGGGCAAAAAAATAATAGGGCAGATAATTTGTGTTGCATTAAGAAAAAAAAAGATTTAACCTTGTATAAATAGAAAACTGCACAAGTGCAATCATAGAGCTAGAATTGGATCAGGCCTGGGGACTCATATAATCCAAATCCCATCTAAATTTTGAATCTACTTTTATATTTCCCCAGCAGTTTATCATTCTACATCTCCAGGAAGAATTCTAATGATGGATAATTCACTACTTCCAGAAGCAGCCCATTTCCTGTTTAGACAGCTCTAATATTTTAAGGCACATTTTAAAATTTATTTGTGTGTGTGTTTGTGTGTGTGTGTGTGTAGTATTCTTAGTCAAAATATGCTTCCATGGAACTTCTATCTAATGATCCTCTTTCTGCATTTCATAGGCAAGAAAATTAAGTCTAATCTTTCTTTCACACAAAATAACTAAAATATTTCAAAACCGATACCATGTTTCCCATGAGTCTGTTTGTTTTCAAACTAAGCATTCTCGTTTTGTTTTTTTTTCATCTTATCTCTATGGCATGGTTTTGATTTCCGTGATTACCCTCCTCTCCATGGTCAGGTTTTATTTTGTGAATATTCATTCTAAATGTGGTATAATATACGGATATAAATGAAATACACCAGCCTTGTTGTACCAGAGCAGAATGCATCAGGACTATTACATTCCTTCTTGTTTATGATATACTTCTGTTACCATAGTCTAACATAATATTGAGAAGCATTGTGTTATGGTGGTCAAAGAGCCAGAATTGACAAGAGGAAGATCAATAGAAATAGCACTATCTTTCTTGACTAATGCTTTGTCTTGCTGACTCATAGTGAAGTAGCAATCCACAAAAACCTTTAGTTTCTTTTGTTTTTAGTGAACTGCTTTTCAGCAATGCTTTCCCATCCTGTAATTGGATAGTTTATTTTTATTGAAATCAAATGAAAAATTTTTTATTTATCTGTAAAATTTTATATGTTTGAAATAATTCCAGTGTTCCAAACTTTTGAATTTTTTTATCCTGCTAATTTCATTTTTGTGTTATCTAGTCATTTAATAAACATGATTTCTATGTCTTCATTCAAGTTAGTGACAAAAATATTAAACAACATCCAGTCAAGAATTCAGCTCTGTACTACTTCACAGGAGACCTCTTTCAGGATTGATATCAGTCCATTACCCAATGTGCTTTGAACCTAGTCAGTTAAAGTGTTCTGAGCTAGTCTTAATGTAAACATCTTTCCAATTTCATCTTTAATCCATAAGAATATTGTGAAAGGGTCTGTCAAGAACAGTTTATATGTAAAGATTGGGGAGTTTTAATTGGCCATATTTTCCATATGAGCCACCAAAGTGATAAGCTTTTTCTGAAGGAAAAATAAAAGTAATAGAGGCCTTTAAAATGTAGTGTTCAATCAAAAAAAGTAATAGCCTTGCATTTTGTAAAAATAAAACTGAAATATTGTGTTCTGTTCTGGAATCCACACTTTAAGAACACTGACAAAATAGAAAGTATTCAGGAGTGATAGTAAGAGACTGGAAAATGGCAAGATTCAACCAAGAAGGGAGAAGATATATGGGCAACAGGATAGATATCTTCAAATATTTGAAAAGTTTTCATGCAAAAGAAAGGGTGGACATGTTGTTACTTCAGAGGACAAAACTAGGGCCAATAGGTGAAAGTTCAAATCCAATTGATTTTGATTCAATGAAATGAATAATTTTCTAACCATTACTCTTTTACAACAAGGGCTAAGTCCCTTCAAAAAGTTGTACTCTCTTCCTTAAAGTATTTGGCCTGTAGTTGCACAAAACTTGACAGGAATCTGATTTTAAAAACAAAACAAATGAATGCAAAAAGTTCCTGCATTGGCATGGAAAATGGACTAGATAAGAGCTGTGAAACTCAGTGCTGCAAAACTCCCAAGTGCACAGCCCAAACCAGGTTAGATTAAAAAGTGGAATTTGGCCTACAGTATTCCTTGGAGTTTCAGTTTGGGATCTCTGTCAGTAAGTGTTTGGTGGGTTCTTTTGATATCTATTTTACCTTCTAGTTCTAGGATCTCAGGGCAGTTTTCCTTGATGAACTCTTGGACGATGCTGTCTGGGCTAATTTTTTCATCACGATATTCTGGAAGACCAATAATTCTCAGATTATCTTTCCTGGATCTCTTTTTTAGGTCAGTTATTTTTCCATTAAGTTATTTTGCCTCTTTTGTCTAATTTTTCATTCTTGATGTTTTGTTTGACTGATTCCTGGTGACACATAGAGATATTAGCTTCAATTTGGTTGATTCTAATTTTTAGCAAATTATTTTCCTCAGTTTTTGAAGCTCCTTTTCCATATGTTCAGATTTCATTTTTAGTTCACACATTTTTCTTTTGAAGGAGCTGCTTTCTTCACTGAAATATTTTTTCTCTTTTTGCAATTTTGATTTTAAAATAATTAGTTATTTTATCTTCTATCTCTCTAATTTGATTTTCAAAGTCATTCTTGAGCTCTTCTAAGAATGCTTTCTGGTCTTGAGACCAATTCATATTTTCTGTTGAGGCTTTAGCTGTGGGTGTGGGGTCAATGATGTCTCCTTCTGACTTTGGGTCCTCTCACTCCCAAGGATCCATGGTCCCCTCTAATGAAGTGGACCTCACATCTTTCTCGTAATTTCAGATGCTTCCCTCTTCCAGGACATTATTTTTATAAGTCTTAAAAGCAGATTTGATACCTGAACACTCTAGAGGAACTACACAAAATACATAATCCCATTGGTTGATAGATGTTGCCTCAAGGACCAAAAACTGATGCATCAACTAGAAATGGTATTTTATCAGGGGGGTCTTGGGGTGGGCAAAGCATGGAGAATCTCCACTGACTTAGTTATCATAAGATGGTCACCTGCTTTTATTGAACAAGAGAGTGGTCCGGAGGTATATAAATAATTTTGGGGACTCTCCACATAATTGAATCACCTCATCACACTGGAATTGGTCACCATAACAAGGGGGAATAAAGGGTGGAGGGTCATCATTAAACAAGTGGATTTACCATCTGGAGTTGATAGCTCTGGGCCTAATATATCGCATTTATAGTCACTACCCCTACAGAAACATATAAAACTGATTAAGAATAATTGGAATAGAATAGGGGTTCAAATAAATTATATTTTACATTGGTTCAAGATTAGATCAATCATAACCGTAATAGATCATATTAATAACAACAAAAATCACATATCCATATGTTTATATAGAGAGATGAAGAAGATTATTGTGACAATATTAAACATCTTTTCTCTTAAAAATACATGCTAAATGTAGGACAAAGGGACAGGACCCAGCTGGAGTCTGTGTTGAATTCAAGAACCACATAAAGTGTCAGGGATTATAACTTCCAGTTGTTGTGGTTTTTTTTTTGTTGTTGTTTGTTTGTTTGTTTGTTTTTATTCTGCACTAGATCTGTGACTGGAAAACAGTTTGGTCTTCATGCTAGATAGCTCTGAGTGGATCTTTGTGGCAAGACCGTTAAACTAGAACCCACAGGCCTCTGTCTATATTCCCATGCTGATCAGGGCAACAAACATGATTCATTATGGCTTCTCCACAAGTTCTCTGATATCTAATTAGTATGGTTCTCTTTTCTTATCTTGTTGGAGTAGTGGTGGGAGAAAGCTGATCTCTCCTGTTTCCTCCTACTGCAAAATCTTTTCCTGTGTCCCCAAACTCATTCATTTTAAGGATATTCAAAAGATTATATGAGTAGTGAAAGCAAAGTTTTTCTCTTTAAAGAGCCTCTTTACTACTTTGGCTTTGAACTAATTTTGTTAAATACTTTGTTTTCATGAATTATCTATAATACCCTGAATTTTAAGGAATGTGGTAGAATAGATACAGTGCTTATCTCAGAGCCAGGAAGACCTGGTTTCAGGTTCCACTTCTGACACAGTGGCTGGGTGACTTTGGGGAAGACACTTAATATCTTACTACTATAAGGCAATGAATGCTCCAAGACTATGTTATAAGATATTTACATTATGATTTGTTTTTATGTGCTTATCTTCATTGACTGATAGAATTTCCTTACTTGATAGTTTATACCAGTGAACTCAAAGGCCCAGTCCCTTTTCCCAATCATATGATCCTATTTGTTTTGTTAAAATGAGGGCAATAAAATTGAGCCATCTTAAATCATGAGATATTGAAGATGTGTCTCTTAAGTTACACATCTTATTTTAAGTTCATTAGTAGAATAAATTCAATAAAACAAAAGGTATGATTGTCTGATATCCATCTTCCAAAATATAGTGTTATGACTATTGAAAGAGATTCCTAATATTCCTACCTAATGATGTTATAAACCTAATCAAAGGGAGGCCAGGGAAAGAAAATGCCATCTCACCTTATATTATACTTGTGCATATTCTTTAACAAATCCTCCATAGACAATCTTACCAAAGTTCTGGAGGTCTACCTCTGGATTTTTTATATAGTATATGGATGCTGGTGCAAAATAACAGCTATTGATTATTATTCTTTTAATTTTCATTCTTAGAAGACGAGTGAAACTTTCCTCTGAGTGCCTTTCAACTCCTTGTGTGTGGATTCCCTGAGAGAATGTTGCTAGACACTGGTAGAGTCTATGAAGGTTGGCAAACCTCAGTCTATGCCTACAATAGGCTACTTTTACATCCTGCTGCCAGTCTGTTCTCCCAACCAGGAAGAAGAGAATTTCTAGTACAAAAAGGAACAATCTTCCCTTAGAATTAAGGTCTTCCATGTCCTGCTATGGCTGATCCTTGAGGGAAGAGGAAAGTTGGTAGAGGAAAGTTGGCTGGACATCCATCTGCTGATGTACAGCTTCCTGCCTAATCTTTGACTTTTGTAGGGAGAAATTAGAGTAAAATAGGTTCTCACATATGACCATCTTCCTTTCAACTCATCTGACACATTTCTTTAGCTCCATCTCCAGTCTCCCCTGAGAAGAAGAAAAGGGCATTCCGATCAATGATGGACATTGTCACATCTTTTCATAAGGCAGTGATTCTGAACCTCTGTAGGTTATCATTCTTCCTGTTTCTGATCCCCATACCATACCATCTGATTACTTGTTTCCGGTTCATCATACCAAAATTCCAGCCAAATTCCCACCATCCCTTCCATTGTGCCCTCTAAAATGTCTGTTCCATAGGGAACAAACTTCTCTTTATCTTAAAATTTTTCTCTCCAACTTCTTCCATCCTCTAGCTGTTACTGAATCCTCTCTCCCAACTGATTACAGACTCCCTGATCACTCTTTCTAGTACTACATGCACCCTTACTCATTCATATCAGCTCACTGGTCAAGGTGGGGAATTTGGAATACTCCTTGCTCTCCATTGCCACTTCCATATTCTCCTCTTATCCCTAACATTCAGTAACCTCTCCTCATCTGAAGTTCATTTAATTCATACCTTCCACTCAATGAAAATCCGAATAGTTATTGTCTACAGACCTCTAAGTCATTCCCCTTTCTTCTTCAAAGAGTTAATTACTTAGCTCAAAACTTTTATTTTCTCTCCAATTATTTTTCTCTTACTGAGGGATTTCGTGTGTGTGTGTGTGTGTGTGTGTGTGTGTGTGTGTGTGTGTAATTCCTCAAATAACTCTAACTACTCACTTCTTTCCATGTTTCAGCTGAAAAACATCTCATATTTTACAGGAAAAAAATGGATTTATTCACTCCTCTCCTCTTCTTCATCTCAAATCATTCCCTTTTCACTTGGTGATATAAACTACTGTCATAGATTCACTTATCATCTCTATGCTCAGGATTCTGAAATTACTTATCTAGATCTAATCTCTCTCTTGACACCTGTTCTCACATATTCATCTGCCTTTTCAACATTGTGAACTAGGTATCCAGTTGACATCTTGTAGTACCAATGCAATATTTATAGTGCCCACAATCATGATAAAGACTGTGACTATAAATATCGCATGATGTTTGATTGCTAAATATACTAGATTCTCCAGGTAGTGGACAGAACTGAAGCATTTATTTAGACACCAGAAAACCAAATTCTAAAACCAGTAACCTGATTCAATCATAGTACCAACGATATTCAGAAGCCATGATAATACTGAGAGCTACGACATCCTTCAGCCTCCCCACAAACCAATACAAGATCAATATCTATTCATGAGCCAATCTAACTCCTTGCCTTAGTGTCTCCTCTCCCCCACTGGCTTGCTAGCTCTGACTACCAGCTTCCTGTGGGCTCAGCAAACTCCTCCCACCACAGGCTCCATGGGACTATACTTAGCCTATTAGGGGACAGAGTTTATCTTCACAGCAGGGAAGCTTCCTGTGGGCTCTGTTCCACCCTTTAGCATATTCCCTCGTTCACAGGCTCCATATGATTACATTCAGCCTATTAGGGGGAAGACTTTACTTTCAAAGCAGGGGAGGTCTTCAAACTCCCCTAGGTCTATTAAGGGGCAGGGAAGATCTTCAAATATTTTCTGTATAAGGAGTAAAATCTCAAAAAACCAGTGACTACAACACTCCCCAGATGACACCATCTTGAAAGTACAAAAGAATTCCAAACTCCCTGAAACAGTTCTAAAACATCAGCATAAAAAAATCCCAAAGCTTAGAACAATGTACTCACTGACCCACTAACACCTTATACCCTGGGAAGAGTCCAACTTTAGCATAAAATTCAAAGTCAAGAAATAGGGTGAGGGAAAAAGATGAGCAAGCAACAACCATAACAAAGAGTCTGAACATAAAAGCTTTCTATGGTGATAGGAAAGATTGAGACATTAACTCAGAAGACGACAATGGTACAAAAACAGCCATGAGAAAAACCTGAAAGAAAAAAAAAGTGAATTAGACATAAGCTCAACAAGAATTCCAGTAAGAGCTAAAAATGGTGAAGGAAATTTTGGAAAAGAAATAAAAGTGTTGCAAGAGAATTATGAAAGGGAAGACAATTAATGTATTGGTAAGACAGGCCCAAAAACTACTGAAGAATATAACACCTAAACAACCAGATGTGGCCAAATGGTTTAAAAAGATACAAAATTTCGCTCTTGAAAATAACTCCTTAGCAATTAGAATTGGTCAAGTGGAAGCCAATGACTTCATGAGAGAACAAGAAACAATAAAACTATTTCAAAAAGGTGGGGGGAGAAGAAAATGTGAAATATTTTATGAGAGAAACAACTGACCAGAAAATAGATTTATGAGAGAGAATTTAGAATTATTGATCTACCTGAAAGCTATGATCAACAAAAGAGCACACACATCATATTTGGAGAAATTTTACAGTACAACTGCTCCAATATCCTAGAACAGAATACAAATAAAAAGAATTCACAGATGACTTCTGAAATAGATCCCCAATTGGAAACTTCTAATAATATTATAACCAAGTTCAAGGGCTCCCAGGTCAAAGAAAAAATACTTCAAGTATTTAGATAGAAGCGATTCAAATTCCATGGAGGAACAATCATCATCACATAAGATTTAGTGTGTATTTCCTTAAAGGAATAGAGGTTTTGGAATGTGACATTCCAGAAAGCAAAGAACTTGGAATTACAACCAAGAACAACCTACCCAGCAAAAGTGATTATAATACATCTGAGGAAAAGTGGGCATTTTATAAATAGAGCATGTTAAAAAGAAAACATCAAAGACAAACAGAAAATTTTCCTTTCAAATATAACACTTAAGAGAAGCATAAAATGGTGAGCATGAAAGATAAATCATAAGGGTTCAATAATGGCAAACTGTTTATATCCTTATATGGGAATATGTATCTATATCTACATGTATAGTTATATCTATGTCTATGTCTTCATTTATCTATATCTATATGTCATAATTAGAGCAGTTAGAAATTCTCTACATAGAGAGAAGATGTGGAAGCTGTTTAGGTTGGATTCCCACCCCCACCCCCCAACACACACACATACACACACACACACACACACACACACACACACACACACACACAAGGCACAAGGATAGATGAGAAAGAAGGATGCATCCAAAAGAAGGTGGATGGGATTAGAAGAATGGAGGAAATTAACTCACGAAAGAGTCATTCAAGGAAGAATGTTTACAGTGGAATGGAAAATGGGAGTGGGAGGCAATGCTTGAAACTCATTTTACTCTGAATTGATTTAAAGATGTAAGAATACACAACTCTCTCTGAACCGCTCTCCTTCTCTCTGTCTCTGTCTCTCTGTCTCTGTCTGTCTGTGTCTCTCTCTCTCCTTCTGTCTCTCTCTCCCCCCCTCTCTCCCTCTCTCTCTTTTCTCTCTCTCTCTCTCTCTCTCTCTCTCTCTCTCTCTTTCTCTCTCTCTCAGGTTTAGATACCTATCTTACCCAACAGGGACCTGTGTAGGGAAGAAGATAAGGGCAGGGAGGGGGAGTGATTAAAGGAAGGGCAGATTAAAGTCTGAAGCCAAAGAGACTTTTGAGCAGGGACAAGATATTAAGGAAGAGGGAAAGATAATCAGAAGAAAAGAACATGGAGGGAAATATACAGTGAGTAAACATAAATGTGAATGAAATGAACTAACCCATAAAACAGATATGTATAATATAATAGTAGAAGCCAGAATCCAATAACATTTATTTTTACAAGAAACATTCTTGAAAGAGAGAGATACACCAAAAGTAAAAATAAGAGGCTGAAGCGGATTCTATTATGCTTCAATTTATGTAAAAAAGGCAGTGGTAGCAATCATCATCTAAGACAAAGCAACAACAAAAATAAAACTAATTAAAAGATAAGCAGGGACACTACATTTGCTAAAGGCCATAGGCAATGAAATTATATCAGTACTAAACATGTATTCACCAAATGGGATAGCATCCAAATTGTTAAAGGAAAAGTTAAATGAATCACAGGAGGAAATTTACTGTAAAACTCTACTTGTGGGGAACCTCAACTTTCTTCTCTCAGGGGAATCTAGCTAAAAATAAACAAGAAAGAAGTTAAAGAGAAGGATGAAACTTAGAAAAAAAAGTAGATATGATAGATCTCTGGAGAAAATTGAATGGACGTAGAAAGGAGCATACCTTTATCTTAGCTGTATGTGGCACCTTCACAAAAATTGACCATGCAGCCCTTTCAGACCAGAATGCAATAAAAATTACATTTAATAAAGAGTAGTGGAATCATAGATTGAAAATGAATTGGAAACTAAATATTACAATCCTAAAGATTGAGTGGTTAAAAGAACAAATCATAGAAACAAGCAGTAATTTCATTAAAGAGGATGACAATAATGAAACAACATACCCAAATTTGTGGGATGAAGCCAAAGAAGTACTTAGGGGAATATTTATATCTCTAAAAACATATATCATTAAAAGAGAGAAAGAGCAGATTGAGCAATTGTACATGTAAAAAAAAACCTAGAAAAAGAACAAATTAAAAATACATAATTAAACACAAAATGAAAAGCAAGAAAGTCAAAAGAAATTAATAAAATTGAAAGAAAGAAACTCATTGAATAAATAATTAAATCTAGGAGATGATTTTATGGAAAAAAATAAAATAGATAAACTGTTAAATTGATTTTTAAAAAGAAGAAAACTAAATTATCAGTACCAAAAATGAAAAGGGTGAATTTTCCACCAATGATTATGAAATTAAAGCAATTATTAGGAGATATTTTGTCCAATTATATGTCAACAAAACTTACAATCTAAGAGAAATGGATGAAAGTTTTGCAGAAACAAAACCAATGCAGTCAAAATTAGAATGAAAGTGGGAAACTGGGAAAATATTTTATGGGAGGTTTCTCTGATAAAGTTTCGTTTCTCAAACATAAAGGGAATTTAGCCAAATTAAAAAGAAAAAAAGTAATTCTCCAACTGATAAATTGCCAAAGGATATGAATAGGCAGGTTTCAGAAGAAGAAATCAAAGTTAAAATAGTTACATGAAAAAATGCTCTAGGTTGAGAGTATGGCATAAAAGCAGGAGAATTCTGTGAGCTCCCTCCATAAACACCTCAAACACCTAAAAATATGACACTAAACAAATTTTAGAGCTCCAGAACCCACAAAATGAGAGAGCAACAAATCTCCTGCTAAAGGCAGCCCAGCAGGCAGACAGGAAAGATTCATCTCAGCACACTGTTAGCCAAGACCAGACCCACCATGGTTTTAGCCCCAGGGTGGCCAGGACAAGGCCCACGACTGGAGCACTGGAGAGAGTAAATCACTGGCAGCTGTGGTGGTTTCCACAATTATCAAACCATAAATGCCAAAGACAAAGTGAAAGGTCAGTGGAACTCAGCTGAATTTGGGGGAGGGAGGATGGAAGAGCAGGTCCAGCCCCTGCCCCCAGAGCCAGAAGAGGCAGAAGTGGCAGCCATGCAGCTGCCTCCACATGTCTGCTTTAGAGCTCCTGGCCTGCAGATTGCAGGCGGTCAAGCCATCATTCAGAGGCTAAGTTCTCTTGCCTTAACCTACCTGGATGGGGATCGTCATCTTGGGTGGTGGTCCTGAGGTGCATGACCAGTGAGCCAAAGCTAGTTGGGGCTGTATACAATATAGAAAGAAGCAAGGGATAACTGCGAAAATGGAGGGGGAAGAACAGGAAGGCAAAAGGGAATGGGTCAACCTTACTCTCATTGAATTTGGCTTAGGGAGGGATTGACATACACTCTGAAATGAGTATCTTGCCCTAAAGGAGAGTAGGGGGGAGGGGATGAGAGGGGGATGATGGGAAAGAAGGGCAGGGTGGGGTGGTGAGGGTTGTGAGAAGCACACACTTTTGTAAAGAGACAGGGACAAAGTAGAGAATAGAATAAGTGGTGGGTGGGATAGGAATGAGGGAAATATAATCAGTCTTTCATAATATGTCCATTGTGGAGATGTTTTGTGTAACTACACATATATGGCCTGTATTGAATTGCTTGTCTTTCCAGTGGGGGTGGATGATGATGGAGGAAGGGAAAGAACCTAGAATTTAAAGTTTTAAAACCAGATGCTTAAAATACACACACATACAAACACACACACACACACACACACTCACACACAATGATTATTGTTATTATTTACATGCAACTGGGTAATAAGATATGCAGGCACTGGAGAAGAGAGATCCATCTTGCCCTACCGGAAAGTTAGAGGGGTTATGGGGGAGGATATAGGAGAGAGCAGATTGGGGGAGGGGTACACAGTGCTGTTTTGGGGTGGTGGGTAGGGGAAAGGCGGGAGAAAATTTGTAATTCAAAATCTTGTGGAAATGAATAATGTAAACTAAAAATAAACAAGTTAGTTTAAAAAAAAGAAAAAAGGAAAAAATGCTCTAAATCTTTACTGATTAGAGAAATACAAATTAAAACAACTCTAAGGTACCATCTCATACCCATCAGATTGACTTATATGGCAAAAGTAGAAAATGATAAATGCTGGAAGGGATGTGAAAAATGTAGGGACACTAATGCAGTTTTGGTGCACTAATGCATTTCTCTCATTCTGTGCCCAAAGAGTTATAAAACTATATACCCTTTTACTCAGCAATATCATTACTAGAGCTATATTCCAAGGAAATCAAAGAAAAAGGAAAATTACTTATTTGTACAAAAATATTTGTGGCAATTTTGTGTGTGTGTGTGTGTGTGTGGTGGCAAAGAATTGGAAATTGAGAGTATGCCTATTCATTGAGTAATGTCTATAAAGTTGTGGAATATGTTTGTCATGGAATATTATGATGCTATAAGAAATAATGGCTGGGGGGCAGAGTTAAGATAGCAGAAAGTAAGCAGTAACTTCTCCAAGCTCCCCAAGAATTTTGTCCTTAAAAGCTAAAAAGTAAATTTGGGTGGATTTAAGAGTGACAGAACCCATTGGGAGATGGAGAGTGACAGATTCCCAGCCCAGAAAAGTGCCTACTCAGGTCGGGGCAGGGAGAACGCAGAGCACACAGGAGTGGCACCAGCACGGACCTGAGAGCAGAGTGCAGCAGACTGAGAAGCCCGCTCCAGCAGACTCACCCAGCCAGAAGCTTCTGCAGCCGTCTCGCTGTGGAGTGGAGGACCAACGAAACTGGGTAGGAGGGACAGCGGGGTGCATAGCAGAGTCAGTGCTTTTTCCTGGGGCTAGCAGCCTACCACCTGGATGTTTCAAACTACAGATGGGATGGAAGAATAAAATCTAGGTACTCCGATCCTCCCTGACACACACACAAAAAAAGTCCAGAGGTAAAAGCCCCATCTAGAGTACATTCTTGCATAAGTGTAAACAGCTCTAGGCTTGGAAATCACTGAGGAAGGGGGAAGGGAGATTGTACGGAGTCTAAGCCCAGGTGGGTGGAGCCAGCAAGCCTTAACAGCAAAAGACCAGGTGCCCTTTAGAACCACCTGGCCAATCAGCAAACTACAGCCCCGCACTTCTACTATGGTGAGCCTGCCTGATAAGCAGCCCAGAGAAACAGGTGGAAACCTGAAGGAGCCAGACCATCTCGCCCCCATAAGTTACTCTGTGAGCCTCAGGTAACTTAGGGGAGACATTGAGAGTCCTGGCCCTGGTCTCAGCCCACACACTCAGAGGCCACAGCTCACGAAGTTAACAGCCAAACCCCTACCTCCTAGCCTGAGAAGTTCCTGCACCACAGAAGCAGATATCCACTCTAAAAATACAGGATATAGGCAACCATAATGGGGAAGAAGGAAACTGCAAAGACTAGAACCATCAAATCATTTTATAGTGAGCAAGAACAACCAAACTCAGAAGGCAACACAGACTCTACACACACACTGGAGACCACAGAAGGAAATGTGAATTGGTCTCCAGCCCAAAAAGCATTCTTGGAGAATCTCAAGAAGGATTTGAAAAATGAAATTAGAGAGGTAGAAGATAAATTTAAATCTACCGTGACCAAATTGGAAAAAAAATTTCACAGAAGAAAACAAAGCTTTAAAAAGTAAAATTAGAGAACTAGGATAGGAGGTCCAAAATCTAACCAGAGAAAATACCTCCATAAAAATGGAGCACCAAAAACTAATTGAGGAAAATAATTCACTAAAAATTAGAATCAGTCAAATTGAAGCCAAGGACTCAATGATGCAACAAGAGGCAGTCAAACAACACACAAAGATTGAAAAATTAGAAGAAAGTGCAAAATATCTCACTGGAAAAACAATTGACCTGGAAAATAGATCCAGGAGAGATAATCTAAGAATTATCGGCCTACCAGAAAGCCATGATGAAAAAAAGCAACCTGGACAGCATCCTTCAAGAGATTGTCAAAGAAAACTGTCCTGAGGTCTTAGA
>CM053580.1:343706157-343727839 GCA_028627135.1 Pseudochirops cupreus | reverse complement strand
TATTATTATTATTATTATTATTATTATTATTATTATTATTATTAACTACATCCAATTGGGACTTAAGGTACACAGGTACGGTGGTAGGGAGATCCATCCTGCCCTACTGGAAAGTCAGAGGGGTGATGGCGGAGGACATAGGACGGAATAGATTGGGGGAGGGGTTATACAATGGGATGGCTGTTTTGGGGTGGTGGGTAGGGGAAAGATGGGGAGAAAATTTGTAACTCAAAATCTCATGGAAATGAATGATGTAAACTAAAATAAATGAAAGTTAAATCCAGAAAAAAAAAGAAAGAAAAGCAACTAACCTGGAAAACAGATCAAGGAGGGATAATTTAAGAATTATTGGTCTATCAGAAAGCCATGATGACAGCAGAGACTGGAAAACATCTTACAAGAAATCATCAAGGAAAACTACCGTGAAATCCTAGAAACCGAGGGTAAAAAATGAATTGAAAGACTCCATGAAACACCTATAGACAGAGATCCCAAACTGAAAACTCCAAGGAATATTGTAGGACAACTTCCAGAATTATCAGATGAAGGAGAAAATACTGCAAGCAGCCATAAAGAAATAATACAGACATCATGGAACTACAGCCAGGATAACTCACGTCCTAGTAACTTCTACATTAAAAAATCAGAAGCATTGGAATATTATATTTCAGAGAGCAAAAGAGCTTGAACTGCAACAAAGGATCGGCTAGCCAGCAAAATTAAGCATAATCTTTCAGTCAAGGAGATGGTCATTAAATGAAATAAGGAATGTCCAGACCTTCCTGATAAAAAAGTCAGAGTTCAATGGAAAATTTGATCTCCAAATACAAGGCTCAAGAGAGACATAAAAAGGTAAACAGGGGAAACACACACACACACACACACACACACACACACACACACACACACCCCTTGTTCAATAAGAGCAAACTGTTTACATCCATATATGGCAAGATGGTATCTGTCAATATTGAGAATTGAATAATTGTCATGACATTTAAAAAGGCTATACATAGATAGAGGGTTTGGATACAAATTAATTAAAGTGATGAAATTAAAAAAAAACTTATTAATGGGTGAAAAGGGATTGTAATCGGAGACAAGGAAAAGGAGTAGACAGAAAAGGGCAAATTATGCCACAATAAGAGGCTTAAAAACATAGTAGAGGGAAAGAAGTCAGAGAGGTAAACATTGTATGAGCTTAAATCTCTTTGGTTTTAGTTCAAGGAAAGAATAACATACTCAGTTAAGTATAGGAATCTAAGGTGAAGAGACACAAAAACTTATTATACCAGAAGAAAAGAGGGAGGAAGAGGAGTGTTGTTTGAAATTTACTCTTATTTGATTTGTTTTGAAGAGGGAATAGCATACTTTGTTGAGTACAAAAATCTAATGTACCCTACAGGCAGTAGCAGGGGAAATGAGAAAGAAAAGGTGTGGGATTAGAGGGGAGGGAAGAAGTGGTTAGGGGAAAGGGTAGGAAAAGGAAGGGGGGCTGATAGGAAGGGAATATTGAGGGAGGTGGTTATAAAAAGGAAAACTCTTAGGGAGGGGAAGGCAAGGGGAGAAATAAAAGCATAGACAGGAAAGGAAATAGGATGGAGAGAAAGACATACATAGTAATCATAACGGTGAATGTGAATGGGATGAACTCTCCCATGAGATGGAGCCAGATATCAGAATTGATTAAAAACTATAACCTTACAATATGCTGTTTAGAAGAAAAACATTTGAAACAGGGTGATACACACAGGGTAAAGATAAAAGTCTGGAGTAGAATATATTGTGCTTCAGCTAAAGTAAAAAAAAAAAAAAAGCAAGGGTAGAACTCTTCATCTCAGCAAAGCAAAAGCAAAAATCAATCTAATCAAAAGAGATAAGGAAGGAAACTATATCCTGCTAACAGACACCATTGACAATGAAGTTTTATTATTAATAAACATATATGCACCAACTGGCATAGCATCTAAATTCTTAGAGGAGAAGTTAAGGGAGTTAGAGGAAGAAATAGATAGCAAAACTATACTAGTAGGGGACCTCAAAACCCCCCTCTCAGAAGTTGATAAATCTAACGTTAAAATAAATAAGAAAGAAGTTAAGGAGGAGAATAGAATTTTAAAGAAGGTAGATAAGATAGACCTGTGAAGGTGATTGAATAGAAATAAAAAGGAATATACTTACCTCTCAGGAGTACATGGCACATACACAAAAATGACCATGTACAAAGGCATAAGAAACACACAGTCCAATGCAGAAAATCAGAAATATTAAAATTTTCCTTTTCAGATCATGGTACAATAAAATTTATATGGAATAAAGGGCTGTGGATAGATAAACTAAAAGCTAATTGGAAACTAAATAATCTAATCCTAAAGAATGAGTGGATCAAACAACAACTCTTAGAAACAATCAGTAATTTCATTAAAGGGAATGACAATAATGAGACAACACACCAAAATTTAAGGCATGTAGTGAAAGCAGTTCTTAGGGGAATTTTTATATCTCTGAATGCTTCCATGAAGAAAATAAACAAAAAGAGACCATCCCAATTAAATCCTAAATTAGATATACTGGAAACCAAAGGAGAGATTAATAAAATTGAAATTAAGAAAACTGTTGAACTAATAAATAAAACTAAGAGCTGGTTTTACGAAAAACCAATAAAATTGACATAAACTTTACAAGAAAGAATAGAAAACCAAGTTATCAGTATCAAAAATAAAAAGGTAAATTTATGTCCAATGAAGAGGATGTTAAAACAATAATTACAAATTATTTTGCCAAATTCCATACCCATAAATTTGACAATCTCAGTGAAATGGATGAATATTTACAAAAATACAAGGTGCCAAATTAACTGAAGAGGAAGTAAAACACTTAACCCCATCTCAGAAAAAGAAATCGAACAAGCCATCAATGAAATCCCTATGAAAAAATCTCCAGGAACAGATGGATTTAAAAGCAAATTCTATGAAAAATTTAAAGAACAGTTAATTCCAATACTTTATTGACTATTTGGGAAAATTGGTGAGGACTCCTACCAAATTCTTTTCATGATACAAATATGGCACTGATACCAAAATTGAGAAGAACCAAAACAGAGAAAGAAAATTATAGACCAAGTTCCCTCATGAATATAGATTCAAAAATTTTACATAAAATATAGCAAAAAGACTACAGCAACTTATCATGAGAACAATACAATTTGATTAAGTATGTTTTATTCCAGGAATGCCAGACTGGTTCAATATTAGGAAAACTATTAGCATAATCAATCGTAGCAACAATAAAACTAGTAGAAATCATATGATTATTTCAACAGATGGATAAAAAGCTTTTGACAAAACACAATACCTATGCCTAGTAAAAAAAAAAAAACTATAAAGAAAAGGAATAAATGAAGTCTTCCTTAAACTAATAAGCAGCAACTACCTAAAACCATCAGCAAGTATTATATGTAAAGAGAACAAGCTAGAAGCATTTCCAGTAAGGCTGAGGGGGAAACAAGGATGTCCACTATCATCCCTGTTATTCAATTTGGTAATAGAAATGTTAACTGTAGCAATGAGATGAAAAAGAAATAAAAGGAATTAGATTAGGCAAAGAAGAGTTACTAACCTAACACTCTTTGCAGATAACATGATGATATACTTAAAGAATACTAGAGAATCAAGTAAAAAACTACTTTAGATAATAAATAAATTTAGCAAACTTGAAGGATATAAAATAAACCCACATAAATCCTCAACATTCCTATATATTTCTTTCTTTTATTTATTAATTTTTAATTGATTTGTTAATTTACTTTTAGTTTACAAGATTCAGTTCCACAATCCTTTGAGTTTCAAATTTTCTCCCCTCCTTCCCTTCCTGCCATGGCAGGGAATTGAGTCAAATCTTTAAGAATACAAGTCACTCCCCAATTGATAAATGGTCAAAGGATATGAACAGGCAATTTTCAGAGGTAGAAATTAGAGATATCTATAAGCAAATGAAAAAATGCTCCATATCACTATTGATTAGAGAAATGGAAATGAAAACAGGTCTGAGGTATCACATCTCACTGGTCAGATTGGCTAACATGACAAAACATGAAAATGATCAATACTGGAGTAAATATGGGAAAATTGGAACACTAGCACATTTCTGATGGAGTTGTGAATTGATCCAACCATTCTGGAGAGCAATCTCAAACTATGCCCAAAGGGCTATAAAAATGTACATACACTTTCACCCAGCAATACCACTACTAGGGCTGTATCCCAAAGAGATCATATAAGTAGAAAATGACCCATATGTACAAAAATATTTATAGCAGCTCTTTTTTTGGTGGCAAAGAATTGGAAATCAAGGGGATGTCCATTATGTGAGATGAAAGAGTTCAGAGTCTGAATCTGAGGTCAAAAAAGGTCTTTATTCTTTCTCATGAGACAGGACTCTGTCCCTGTCGCCCACATGGTGTCTGCCAGGGAGAGAGCAACAGGTAGAAGCCAGCCCATGGTTATATAATCTTCTGATGTGGAAACCCAACCTCCTCAACTGTCCTTTACTCTCATTGGTAAAGGGGTTGACCCACAACCTAAGCACGGAAATATCTGTCTCTGACACAAAGGACCTGGAAACATGTGGGTGTGACCCGGAAACATGAGGGTGTCCAATGGAAGCAGTCTTAACCTTATTTGGCATATCTTGTTCTGAGGTGGCACTGGGGAGGGTCTCCATTGCTCTAAGACCCAGATTGCTGGATGGTCGGCTGACTTCTAAACCTAGGCCTAGTGAATACTGAAACCATTCTAGATTTGATTTTTCAGAATGGGGAAAATTCAGTATAAATTATCCCTCACACAGTCAATTGGGAATAGCTCAATAAGTTGTGGTATATGAATGTAATGTTAGAGTATTGTGCTATAAGAACTGAGGAGGAGAAGGACTTCATAATAACCTGAATAGACTTACATGAACTGATGCTGAGAGAGAGGAAGAGAACCAGGAGAGCATTTTACACAATTACAGACATATCATGTCTATGATGACTAACTTTGATAAGACTGGGCTCCTCTCAGTAATGCAAGGCTATAATACAACCCTAAAAGACTCATGATGGAAAAGGCTATCCACATCCAGGGAAAGAGTTACAGAATATGGATGCAAAATGAAGCAAACTACTTACTTTCTCTCTTTTTTGTTTTATTTTGTTCCTTCTTTCTCATTGCTCATTCCATTGGTTATAATCCTTCTTTGCAACTTGACTAATGTGAAGATCTTTGTATAACCTATATAGGATTAAATGCCTCCATAGTGGAGGGAGGAGCAGGGGAGAAGGAGCAACAGGACAGAAAATTTGTAACTCAAAAGTTTGTGGAACTGAATGTTGTAATCTAAATGAATGTTGTAATCTAAAATTTGATAACTAAATAAATTTGAATTAAAATATTTTTCAACAGATACTTTAGTAAAGGAGAAATATTTTACTTTCTTTACGATTATCCATTCAATTTATGTGTAAAATACAGTTTGGAGAACTATCACCATAACATGCTCAAGACCTGAATTTCCATGATAGATAAATTTTGGAAGCCAATCAAAAACATGTGTATATAATTATTAGAGAAAATCTTGTTGCTTTTCTCAAAATTTACTATTCTAATTAATTAGAATCTTTTTCTATTACATTTTGTTTTATTACTTAGTCTAATCATTCCCACCTTTAGGAAGATATCATCCCTACATTTTAATTTGACCACAAATATAGGTTAAAATTGTAAGATGTTCACACTTGCACCCTATGTACTAATTCAGTGATGGTCCAGTATCAATATATTATTTAATAGATTAAGTATTATACTTAGAAAACTTCTTGATTATCAAAAAGGGAAAAATTAAAGAGTGACATAGTTATAACAATGTCATGTTTCATAACAAAAGGAAAAAGTCCCTTAGCTCTGTGTGATTCCAGGCATGATTCATATGTGACAACCAATCATGTGGTCACAGGGTAGGTATAAACAAGGCTCAGGATTAACCAGGTAAGAATTTTTCTTTTCACAGACATCTACCTTTAGCAGTTCCCAGCCTTCAGCAGATGATATGTTCCACTATTGGCTTCATGTCAATTCTGATAACGATCCCTGTAAACAAAGCTCAAAACAATAGTAAATTAAGGTCCCAGAAATTTTTAGTTGCAATAGCAAAATTTCACTAACTACAACCTAGGGCTCAAATACCTTTCCTAATGTTTCCCTAATAGTTAACATTTCATTCATCCTTTATTTAAAATTAAAACTACCTATACCCTGGGGCTTCAGACAGGGAAAAAATTTTTGATACCTGACTCATCATTAATGTGTTGAAGACACACATCTTTAAACAACCCTATATACTTTCATAATACCCAAGAATTTTCAAATGAAAATTCATTATTGTACTAAAATAAAAATGACAATAGCAGCAATTTATTAGTAGTAGTATCAACTTTATAACAAAATATGCCTCATTAAATAATTAACAGTTTTCAAATATCTATTTTTATCACATCCCTTTAAAAGCCCAATTCATGTGTAACAGCATTCAGGTTAAAAAATTATTTTGTCTAACAACATTAGCAGGGTCTCATAGCCAGAACATGGATACAACAGATGCTTACCTGAGCTCAAAGAACACCTGGCCAAAGCTATACAATAATTATATAGAATAATTCTGGGATTTTGCTGTGGCTGAGATATCCAGAGGGAGAGAGCAAAGGATTGTTGTTATGCCAAGCTCAGGGCACTGCTTGCTTGCTGGACCTTAACTCTGGGAAATAGGGTGTCCCCTAATATCTTGACACTATAAAGCCCTGAATTCTCCTCTCCCATAATTCTTTTTCTCTGTTGATATGTCGTTTCCTTTCTCTGAGCTTTAAACTAAGTTTCTTCTCCATATGATTTGCCTACTATCGATGATCATTCTATCACTTACTTGAAACTTCTCTCCCACACTTCTGGAGCTGGCCTCACTTTATCTTGCTTCTTCTTCTTGATGGTTTATTTTGGATGTTATTAAAAGCTCAGAAAGGACAAACTGAAGTTTATCTCCATTAGATATAGGTAACTTTTCCCCACCTATGCAGACCAAGAACTCCAAATAGTTGCTAAAAAAGGAGACAAACTGCATCATGCCCTGGCCCCTGCTTATGGAGCCATAAACCAAATCTCAGATGGTCCCTGGTATAAGAATAGCAGTGTCTTCTCAGTAGTCTATTCTTATTAAGATTATATAAAGCCAAGCACAAGCAGTGTTCCAGAGAACTGCTGTGTGAACAGCTTTTCAAGCTTCTGATTACACAGTATAGTGAATTCTCTATTCAATAACAAATCAGAGCAAAACATTCACAGAAAATCAAAGTATAGTATTCACAATGTTACAACTTATCACAGAAAATCAAAATACAGCATTCACCATGTCACAACTCAACAACTTATCACTAAAATGGCCACATAGTTTTCGCCAAAGTGGTCACATAGTTTTGAACAAAGTATAATCATTTAGTCAATCAATCACTTAGTAACTCAGTCATTCAATCATATTGTACAAAAAGGTCAAAGTCCTCCACCCATGGGGCACACTAAGTTACAAATAAGTGATTATTCATTCATCAGTCACTACTCAGTCATCAGTCACTATTCAGTATTCTCTTAAGGGGTAGTGGAAAATATACAAGCCATCTGCCCCTTGGTCATAAGTAAATCACAATTTCATCGCAACTGAGGTATCACATCTCACTGGTCAGATTGGCTAACATGACAAAACATGAAAATGATCAATACTGGAGTAAATATGGGAAGGAGAGGTCTTTTCATCATGACTCAGGGAAGGCTTTCAGCTTCCATGGCTCCTCTTCCATCGTCCCAGCTCCTGCCCGAATCTAACCACCTGCCACCTGAGTTCAAAGGCAGACAGCTCCCAGCTCCTTGTCCAGCTCTCCATGCAGTTTCTGCTCCACATTTGAGCTCAGTGTCCACTCCATCTCAAATCCTTTGCAGTTTCTGTTCCTGGGAAGACAAGGCTTAACAAAGCCACAAAACTATTAATACACATTAACAAAGCCATGACAACATTTGTACAAAATACTGGCACTACAGTCATGCTTCCTCAGTCTTCTGCAGCTTCACCTGCCCATCAGAAATCCTCAGCAGCTCCAGCTGGCCCTCAGAAATCCTCAATAGCTCCAGCTGGCCCTCAGAAGTCTTCAACAGCTTGGTTCTCAAAATCAAAATCACTTTCTCCCTTTCCCAAAATCAAGAAGTTCTCTCTCTGGCAGAAGCTCTAGCCTCCAGATGCTTGTCTCAAGGAAATTCTGACTGTTTAGCTTGTGCTTTTCCTTAAATATGGTATAGCTCCTTCATTTTCAGTCCCTTCCTGTTATGTCAGCAACAGGGGTTCATTCCTTCTGTTTCTTTAACAGAGGCTTAATTTGAAACTAGTTGCTAAGTACCTCTTAGCTTAGCAATACAAAGGGATCTTCAAATTTCATTACCATTATAGATAGTAAGTCTACAGAGCCTCAGCAATATCACTATCCTAGACAGCAATGAAGATTCTAATTAAACCAGTCAAAATAGTTCCTCAGAAACCCATCTCAATCCTTACAAAGACAATAACCTCACGTAGGATACAGAGACAACTTAAGTATACCTAGTACTTACTTATGATTGATTAAATTGTTGATACAGACATACAACAAAAAAGTAAAGCAGAGAGTAGAATAGGATTGTTAAGTCATATGTGAATTGACAAGAAGATATTGACATCAGTTCCATTTCAAGATCAGTGCACTGTAAGAGTGGAAAACAAGAGTAAATACTAAATTCAGGGAAAGATCAGAGAAAAGAGTATGGGGAATTCTATGTCAAGGCTGAGTAGGCTAAATGGAAGTAGTGAGATTTTTTTCATCATCCTAAAAAAACTTTACAGAAAGAATAGGACTTTGGGATTTATTAAAATGGATTGAGAATACATGAGTTGATTCTGAAATTGCTAATAAGGTAAATTCTCTGCTGTAATCCTTGTTTAAAAAAAATAAACTACAAGTTCAGAATGCTGAGAAATTATATTTGCCTGATTTGGAATTTCAAAAAACGTATGTATGTACACATGTGTATATGTGTGTGTACATTTGACACATTAAGTCAATACCATACTTTAGAAACTTCATGCTGAATATGTTAACATTTAATTTCCAAAGAATCAGCAAAGTTTGAGGATTATTTCAGTCCTAAAAACTCTTTTTTACCACTGACTTTATAAAGAAAAAAAATTTCTATGATTGAGAAAAAATAAAAATATAAATTTAGGAGAACTATGGTCAAAAAATTCATTTTAAAACTGCTTCCTTTCTTAGCTCTTTACTTAAGGGAGGGGCACACTCGAACAATTCCATGCCTTTTTCTTTGCCACCTTGGCTCTCCAAAATGACATTCTTGAATCACAGCTCTGACTATGTCATTCCCCTACTCAACAAATTCAAGACACTCCATCTCTAGGCTCTGGGTTTTTTCCTTTCTCTTTCTTTCTTTCTCAGTCAACACAACCACTAAAGAGCAATTCAATTCCTTCTCTTCCAAGGAATTGTGGTATGACAGAAAGAGAGGTCCACTAAGTATCACAGGAGCTGGTGTATATCACATCTCTAACATTCTGTGTGACATGTGGTAAATCACTTAACCTTTGTCAATCTCTGTTTCCTCATCTGCAAGAGAATGAGATTAGATAAAGTGATCTCTTTGGTCCATTCTAGCACTAGATCTATGATTCAATAATATTTTGCTTTGGGAGTCTTTCAGAAGTATGCAAAAGGATTTTTTTTTAATTTCCAAAGTCTATATTTATATATATTGAAGAATAAAGTTATACTTGTGTAATAATTTTTCAAATTTTTAGTTGAAATGTTAATGCTACTTCAATAGCAACAAAATATTGTCCAATTTGAATTTCATTTCCTGCTCAATGTTTGTCAAATAAACTTTAAAATTCTATATTGCCTTCAAAATAACAACAGCACCCAATTCCATTCTATTTCTACTTCAGGCAGGGAAAGACCAGGACCATCTAGTTTCACTCCAGCAGTAACCTAAGACAAAGCTCTTAAATGAAGAATCTTCTACCTTGTCCTCTCCACATAGTCACTCTAAATGTTCAGCCAGAAGAGTTGAAGAGAATTCTTAATTTTACTTCCATTCATAAAAGGGAAATGAGGGAAGGTCATCAATTATTTTTTTCCTTCCAACTCTTACATGCTATTCATAAGCAAAGCAGCTCATTTGGTTGAGATTATGAACAGGAACAAAAATCACATATTAAATTTTTTCTCAAAATAGAGAATATAGAGAGATGAACAAGGAACAAAATATGGAAGGGAATAATTAATAGATAATATTCTAAAAGAAAGAAAAAGAACTACTGGTAGAAATAAGTCCTTTGAGAAACTATGTAGGAATTATAATTCAGTTGTGGAAAAAATGCTAGCAAGCAGCAGACTTAAGTTATATCTATAACTGCCTTTGATAGCACGTGTGAAACCTTTTGTCAAATCACCTTAGCAAGAAACTTAAGCCTCACTTTCTTCAGCTAAACAAGTAATAAAATTTAGGTCCTCTGTTTATTGCTATTGAAGTTCCTGTTTGATGTCTTCTGCTACATTTTGTGATCTTGCCTTCCAGACTCCAATTCTTGTTTAGTAGACTGTAAGTGAGACCCTTCATAGATTTTTCCACACAGGCTTACTCTATCTCACTCATGTAGGACAATAGAAACATAATCCCCTCCAAGGCCTTCAAGAATCAAAGGTTTTCTCCTCCACAGTTCAATAAAGCAATGCAATAATATGGAATACAATTTGTATAAGCTCTCTCTTCACCACTACAATCTAAAGTACTCATCCTGTGTTTCCCTTCTCCCTGGGCTTTGTTATTTGCTTGATGACAACCACCTAATATAATTAAAGAATATGTATTATTCTTGGTGGATGCTGATGTATGAAAGATCCCAGAAATATAAATATACAACGAGCAAGTATTTTACTACTTACTTTGTACCAGGCACCGTGCAAAATACTGAGGATAAAGATGACATATACAGTGTTGTGTGTGATGAATGACAAATCGTTCAAAACAGTTTGATCTTAGGAGAGGAGAATATAAGAAGATTTGAGAAGTAGGAAGGAGCCAAAAGCCCTTTTAAAATATAAAATAAAGATGTTATATTTGATCCTGTAAATAATAAGAAACTACTAGTGATCATTAAATGGGGAAGTGATATGGTCACTTTAAGAAAATCACTTTGGCAGCTATACAGAGGATGAAACAACTTCACCCTGAAACTATTTAAACACATCCTTCTAAATAAAAAAAAATAAAAAACAAACTAGGACAGTAATTAAAATGAAATCAATACTGATGGTAGTATTGTTTTTTACAGAAATTTAACCTAAATGTTTTGACAGAATAAAGAGGTAAAAGTGGCTTAAAAAATGTTAGTCAGCAAAGGTAAATTGCTGTCCCAGAAAACCTCAGATTAGAAAGTAAACTTGTTTGTAAAATCCTAGAAAGAATGTTGAAGGGTACTTATAAGCAGTGTCATATCATAAAGCAAAGAGAAATGGATAGAAAACAAGTTTGAGGAAAGCTCAGCAAAATGTGCAGCTAAACAAGGCCGTCCCAAGGCCATTCAAGAATGCAAATGGAAACAGTGATTGCCAACTTTTCTCTGTGAAAGAGAGTGGAACAACCATATATAGATACTAACATCACATTCCTAGTTGTGTTTATATTGGACATAGAAATAGTACTAAAGAGAACAAAGATGCAAAAAGCAGCCACTTGGAGAAAGTTTATATAGAGTAGATCTGTGTGGGTGTTGGCATTATTATAATGGAATTAGTGAACTGATTTCCAAGTTAATTGAATGTGAGGAAAATATCAAAGATATTGAATAAAATCTCAAAATTTAGTGCTGGAAATTTTACTTTAAAATTTAATTTAAAATTAAAAATTTTAATTCTGAAAAATCAAAATTGTACTATATTTCCTCATCTATATGGACTTTTCTGAAGCACCTTCTGATACACATATCAAAGGCATCTTCAATGAGAATATTAATGGGGAACTAGTAGGTCTTCATGAAGAAGAATTTTCAATAATGGATGGTATCTTTACTTTCTACAATTAAATGAAAGATGTAGAAATTCTAAGAATATTTTGTACTAATTGTCTAATGATTATGAAAGGGGGTATGAACAAAATGTCTTTTTTCCAATTGCAAGGTACCTGCCATCCTCACACTAAAATCATTAAACAACAAAATAACCCTACTTAACACCCTCAAATAATTAGGTTCTGGGCAGCTAGGGGATGCAGTGGTTTGAGCACTGGACTTGGAATCAGGAAGAGTCATCATCCTAAATTCAAATCTGGTCTCAGACTCTTACTAGCTGTGTGACCCTGAGCAAGTCACTTAACCCTGAGTGCTTCATTTTCCTTATCTGTAAAATGAGTAGGAGAAGGAAATGGCAGGCCACTACCTCTTCCAAGAAAACATCAAATGGGTCATGAAGTTTAGGTCAAGACTAAAAAACAATAACAATAATAAATTTTAGGAAAAGCATAAGAAAGAGAGATGTGTATTTTACAAAGGTGCAACTAATAAGGTGATGAAAGAGATCTAGTGGTGAGTACAAGCATGAGAGATTCCCTGTGGGTGGTGAGATCCTGAAGACATTCCAGTTTGAGCATGGCATTGTGATCATTCCACTAATCTCTGGAACATGGAGGAAACCCCTGGAAATTATCTGCAAACACTCAAAGGAGTATGATATGTTCATTCACAGAAGAAAGACCAAGAACATGAACAATATCCATAGCCCAGAAACCAACATGCATTTGGATGAACAACCCTTAGAGTTTGTCTATACATATGTATATTTGGGGTATATAGTACAGATGGACAGTGAGCTGGGACCAGAAGGAGGACAGAAGGAGGAGAGTGAGCAGGATATAGTACATAACCAACAAGAATCTCTGAGGATAAAATGTAATATAGGGTTTCATAAAACATTTGCATGTTAGGAAGAGAAAATGGGTAGATCACAAGGAATGAATAAGGGGTAAAACTTGGAAAGAAGGAAGGAAATAAACATTTATTAAAGACCTACTATGTGCCAGGCACTTTGCTAAGAGATTTCCAATTATTATTTCATGTAATCCTCAGAAGAACTCTGAGAAGTAAGTACTATTATTATCCCCATTTTACAGATGAGTAAACTGGGTCAGACAGAGGTGAAGTTGCCCAGGGTCACCACATACCTAGTAAGTGTCTGAGGCCAGATTTGAACTCAGGTCTTCCTTACTCCAAATCTAGTTCTTTATTCATTGTACAATCAAAATTCCAGAAAGAGTCTTCCACTGGTACCCTAAAAAAATGTCAGGAGAAATAAAAGATGGTATCACATTGGGCAGACATCCTATGGCAAACTTTGGGGAGGACATAGAAAAGGTGCACACAAGCTTGGAAGGTGTGGAGTAATTATCTGAATCTTTGGAGGGATCTCCTAAGTTGATAAGATTGCAGATTCATTTGAGTAATTACATGCATATGTGAATACATGCATATATATGTATGTATGTATACCTATTTGTAAGTATAGTACGGTGTTCCAAATGTTTTAGTGTAGTTTTTAGATGTTTTGAATGTGATGAATATGAATATGTATATGTGTACATGTATATATGCAAATATGTATTATATATATGTATACACAGTCACAATTATATCACAAATATTTTGACAAATATGTAAATCCATGCATGTGTGTGCACACAAACAGCAGGTTTATGGACCTATGGACATATTGTGGCCTATAAATATGTGTGTAGATAATGTAAGTATAATGTATATGTATGTCCATTTACATTTCTTAAGCTGGTAACATATTAGCATCCAATTATAGAATAGCCTATCCTCATAGATTATATATTTAGAAGTATAAGTTATAAGTAGATTAAATAGAGATAAAAATAGCCACATACATCTATATCTACCTTTCTAAATATAATGCATACATGTGTGAGGTAGGTTGGGATATAAGGAATTCTTGGTATAAACTCCTTTCATCAATACAGACAGTACAACTTTCAGACAAGCAACTTGTCTACAGCTTAGAATCTAAGAAAGTTGTACTTGGATACTGGGAGTTACAGCACCTTCCCCTAAATCACAAAATTACTATGTGTTAGAGTTAGGGATTGAACCCAGGTTTTCCTCACTCCAAGTCCAGCTCTTTCCCACTATCCCACCCTGCCTCTATGTGTGTATTTTAATATGGTACTTTGGGGCTTATGTCTCCTTGCATTTTGGAGGTAATCCTGCATCGTCTTATGTTGTGTCAGTAGAACACAAGGTATGATATACCATTAAGTTACAATGGCTTTTAGTGTGGACTTGACAAGAGATTTTGTGTTTATGGTCCAAGGAACATACTAGCTACTTACATTTATCAGTTGAAAATTGACCACCAAATATTTTGTTCTTAGCTACCAATGGAACTGAGAACCAAGACTACTAAAAAGGTATGATGTAGCTACAGGATTTATCAGTGGAAGAAGTACCCCTACCGATGAAATCATGAATCACTCAAAGTCCCAAATTATTTTGGAGATGTACATTAACTCAAAATGTTTAACTAATGATAGAAATTTCAGACTATGTGGCAAGCATGTAGGAGACATAATCTGAAGCAGGTGGTGGAGATAGAAGGGGGTAGAGAGAATAGTGACCCTCCCCTTTAAAACATAGAGACCCTTAGTCCTGCCTGTGTGTAGGACTACCTTTGGGTAGATATTATATAGACATTTCATATGGTTTTTACTTTAAAATGAAAACTAAAAACAAGATGGTAGAAAGCTTTCGTATTTCATGTTGGGATTTGTTATTGTTGTTGGCTATTTAATGTTTTGAGATTAAAATTCAACTGAGGCTTTAAACTTGTGGAAAATAATGTTTCTAATGTATCAGAAATTAATGTATAGGGTGTTAATGGTTAGAATGTGACAACATAATATTCATAAAGAATGTCTATTTTCTTGTTTCTTTCCTAAAAATATATTTAAGTATACTTGGATGTTATTTATAAGATTAAAGGCAGCTTTTCATTTCAGTGCTTATGTTAAAATAGCATATTCTCCCACTTTATTCAACTCATATTTTCTTGTATTCAAATTAATTCTTCTCCAGACTCCTACAACTTATGGCAACTATTTTTAAGAGTAACACATTCATCTAAAAATTCATCAGAAAAAGTCCCACTCTGTCAGATTATATATTTCTGAATGCTTAACACTGAAAACATCAACACCTACATAATAACCATTCATTTTGTTTTCTTCATATGACAATTTGTTGAGGAATCAATGATTAGTCCTTATTATTTCTAAGTAGTGTTTATAAAACAGTGAATTTGGTTCTAAGTGCTAATGCCCTCTTGTGATTATTTTGAGTATAACACTTGAGAATAAGTAAATGACTTTAGTTTCCTTTTGAAATTATATCTTGACCTGATCGTATGCATTGTATGCTTTTTCAAGACTGTATGAAGAGAAGCACTTTTGTATTGAATCAGTTTTCCCCACTAAATAAAATTTAAACCATGGAGATTAGTTTCTTATAGAAAATTAATTAGACCTGCCATACAGGAAAAAAAATCATACCAAAGAATCTCAACATTTACTTCAAGAAAGGTTTTCTTTCTGTCATTGGGCAATCTTTATGCATAGTTTTCTTTTTAAAATGTTTGCTCATTCTTCCAGAACAAATCTCTCCCCAATTGTACATTTACTACCACTGTTTTTATTTTGAAGTAGGAAAAAGTTTTGTTTGTTTTTTTCTGGATTGGACCTGTTTTTTAACTGATAAGGAAACTTCTTTTACAAATACTCATTGGTACTTTGTGTGAAATTTATTGTCTTAGAGACCCAACTTTTGACAAAAGGTTTTCAGTGGCTATTATAAGGGAACAGGGTTATGGACTTATGGAAACATTATGACACATTAAAAATTCTGAGACACTCCTGCATACAGATTGGGCACTTGGTAGCTATAATTTTACTTCATTTAAGTTTCTTAGCATTTTGTTTTTCAAATTAGTATATTTACTTGCTGTGGAGGTCTCAAGTAGTTTCTGCAGTAACAACAATAATACAGATTTGCTCATCTCTCACTCTATCATCATTTTCTAACATAATAATCACTCTGTTGATGAGAATGGCATTCTTACAAAGTTGGACCATGAGTGGCAGTACAACTCCATTCTCCACTATTTCTGCTAAATTATTAGGACATCAGCAAATCACTGCTTAGAATGCTTATTTGGGGACACACTAAAGAGTTTTATGCCAGCAATTCAACTAACTGTTGCTCATAATGAATAACTCTTCTTCTGCCTTGAAGCAAGAAAATCAGAGACCCATGAGCAAGAGTTTCTTTTCCCCTAATGCCCCTGCTTCATCTAAACCTCAGACATTTGATAAACCTAAAGGCTCATTGAAAATGGCATGAAAGTTGGTCAATCCATACGTTAAAATTTCACAAACAGAACTGATAGTCTTTTTAAAGTACTGTTTCTTGTATTGCAAAGTTGTAAAGATTTCTAATATGGCATTTTGCAAAATAACAACTTGCATTGGTAAAAGTTCTTGATATCAGTGACATCACAGGCCTAATCCCAAAAATGTTTCAGAAACACATTATAAATGTAATTCATGAAAACCCCCGGTGACAAATTTTGACCAAAACAAATTGAACATTAATCAAGGCCCAAGACAAAGCCCTAAGCACTGAGAGTTTAGTGTCACTACATGATACCTCATGTCTCCGAAATTAAGGGGACATCTTCCAATTTCCATATTGTTCAGAAGAGAAAAAGAGCCCTTGTCAACAGGGATAGTATAACACAGGAAATTCATATTACACACTATTTGCAGATTATTTCAGAAAAACTATCCTCTGCTCAGGCAGTAGGTTATACTGATGCTTTATTTATAGATTCAGATATTCACTCAGTCACCACTCAACAAGCTTTTTTGAAGTTTTTCCTATACACTAAGCTCTCTGGTAAGGTCTGGGGAGAAGGAAAAGAAAAAACACGTCACTAGCTTCAAGGAGCTCCCAGTCAACTGGAGAGACAATATTAAATCACTATGAACATGAAAGATATATAAAAAATAAAATGGAAGTAATCTCAGAGAGAAGGCACTAGTACTGAGAGTCTGAGAATGATTTCTTTCAGGGGACGGGATTTTAATTGAGACTTAATGGAATCCAGGGAAGCCAGGTGGTGAAGATATGGAGAGAGAATATCCCAGGAATGAGAGACAGCAAAGGAAAATGATCAGATTCTGAAAATGGAGTGTCTCGTGGGAGGAACTTCAAGAAGACTTATGTCACTCTATCACACAGTATCTGGAGGGGAATAAACTGAAAGATGACTAGCAAGGTAGAAGGGGGCCAGATTATCAAGGGCTTTAAAAATCAAGAAGGATTTTTAAAATTTGATTCTGGAAGTAACAGGAAGCCACTGGAGTTCCTTGGTGAGGTCCACACTTTAGGAATATGTTTTGCTAACTAAAGAAAGGATGGCCAGCAGTAGGGTATGACTTTAGGTAGGAAGGCCAAACAGTAGGCTATTGTAGTAGCCAAGCATGAGGTGATTAGGTCCTGGAACATGGTGTTCACACTGTAAGAGGAAAGAAGAGAGGTTATATTAGACATATTGTGAAGGTAGAATCAACAGGACTTAGTAACAAATTGTTCTTCAGCTGTTTCAGTCCTGTCCAACATTTTGTAACCCGTTGGGGTTTTCTTGGTAAATATATTTAAAGTGGTTTCCCATTTCTTTCTCCAACTCTTTTTATAGATGAGGAACTGAGGAAAATAGGGTTAAATGATTTGCTCAGGGTCACACAATCAGTGAGAGTCTGAAGGCAGATTTGAACTCACGAAGAAGAGTTTTCCTGACTCTAAGCCTGGCACTCTATTTACTATGCTATCTTGTTGCCCAAAATAGTTACAGGCAAAAGTGAGTGAGACCGTGAGGATGACACCTATATTGGATGACTGAAAAGATGATGGTAGTAATAGGAAAGTAAGAAAGAAGGAAGGGTTTTGGGACAAAGATAATGAGTTCAGTTTTAGAAATGTTGAGGTTAATTCATTTATGGGACATCGTGTTTGAGATATCTAATTGGTGGCTGGAGATGCAAAACTAAAGGTTAGGAGGAAGGTTATGGCTGGATAAATATATGTGAGAAATATTCATAGAAATGATAACTGAATCCTTGGGAGCTGATAAGATCACTATAGAAAACAGTATATAGTGACAAGAGGTCACAGGACAGGAACTTGAGTGTTACCCCTGGTAAGCAAATGCACCCTGGATGAAGGAAGCAAAGAATACTAAAAAGAAGTAGTGAAACAAATAGGAGGAAAACCAGGAGAGGGGCATGCGGTGAAAACCTAGAGAGGTGAAAGCACCAAGGAAAAGTTGGTAGTGTCAAAGGCTATAGTAAGAGATCAAGAAGGATGAAGGAAAATAAAGGGCTATTAGATTGGAGGATGGATTTTGTAATACCTATTTAGATAAAGAGTTACCTATGAAAAAATATTCTAACCAAAGTTTTTTCCAAAGAATCTCATAGTAGATGATATCATCTGACATTGGATGATTTGAAATATTTAAACGACATTAAATCACAAGTATCAAAAAATTACAAAGAAATGACACAAAACTTTCTTAGGAAAGAACAAAGCTCTAGAGTAGAAGATAAGTCATACTATTAGATTAACCCAGTTCCAGAAAGATGTTGACACATCCCAGGCTGCTTTTTTGAAGAACTCGATGCTCTGCCTTTCTAGATTCAGCCATTACCCCACTGACTTTAAAGCTGCTAATATTCCATTCATTCTATAGGGTAAAAAAAAAAAGGGAGGGGGGGGCTTGAGCATCTAACCTACTGATATGTTTGCAATATTTACACATAACTCATGGATTTCACCAATTGTACCTGTACTAAAATCTAATGAAAGGTCAGGGTGGAAAGTACATGTGTACTATTAAAGAGCACTTAAACGTCCCTTGTACATATTCAGTGTCAACAGTCAATCAGTGCTTTGCTCTTCTTTCTTGGGAGAAAGTCTGAAAAACTCAATTCAACAAACATTTATTTAGTACTATGCATAGAACATTATAAGTTCTGGGGACATGATAAAAAAAAACATTGCATACATTTTATTGGAGAGTTACAATATGCAAATGACTACATAAATTCAAAGACTACACTCTAGGCAAACCAACCCTTTTTCTTGGTCCTCAGATTGGCATTTCATCTCCCATCTTTATACCTTTACACAGAGTTTTTCCCATGTCTGTTGAATGTCCCATCCCTTCATTACTTCTAATTCTAATAAGCCCTAGATTTCTTCAAAGTTCAGCTCCAATGCATTGTCCCTCTAACTTATTGTACCTTTCACTCCAAATTCACCTCAATTCTTATATATATTTTGAATATAGTGATATACACATATGTAGTGTGCTAGATTGTAGTAAGATCCTTGATGACCAGGATACTTTACTTTTATCATTATATTCTTTGTGCCTATCACAGTCTCAAGTCAGACCCAGGGTTCCACACATTGGAAATATTTATTTACTGGGGCCTTACTCACTCACTGCCAGAAACTTGGACTCCACTACCTGGTGCCTGAGTTTTGAAAGATGAACTTTGACCTTTTTTTTTTTTTTGCCAGGACGTGAGATTCCATGTTGCTTCTTGGCTGTTTCTTCACATGTTCCTAGAAGGAGATCCTCCTCCTTTATCCTTGTATTCTTCCCCCTCTGTTTTTTTAAATGTTAACTTTCTAATAGGACAATCTCATCTTATATCTCATCAGTTATGGTTCTCACACCTCATAAGTATCTGCTGGCCATCTGATTGGAGGACAGAATTATGAGCTCTTCTCAAAACCCCCATTTCAGGAGTGCACCCAGGACAACCATTTTTTAATTTCCCACACTTTGGACTCCTGAACTGGGTACCTTCTTTCTCATACCTCTTCAGTATTCTTTTTTTTTTTAATAAAGTAGTCACTTAATAAATGTTAATTTATTGATTGACAAGGGAAAAATGTCCCTTTAGAACTTTAATGTCTTCAAATGATATTGAAAAAGTCAAATAAGCAAAACAGAGGACCTGTGGGTGACTTGGTTCTATTCCGAGCGATTTAAGAGAGAAAAGAGAAGCAAAGATAAAAGGAAAACACTTGTGTAGAAAGGAGGAAAAAGGGAGCTAAAAAGAACTGCTACATACATACAATGTCTTTGAAATTATCTTTTTTTTTTTTAATGAAATTTTTATTTAAAGGACAGGTAGAAATATACAGCCACCTGTGGCCTCAACTCTCACCACAAACTAGCACAGGCAATGATTACACAAACATGTAGCAATCCATTCCAGATAATGGTCTTGTTTTATGTAAACACGTGCTTAGCCTCATTCCCTGTAAGTCATTGGTCCCACATGAACACTAGATTTATCCATTCCCAAGGGGCCAGAGGCTGTATTAAATTTATTCCATGGCCCTTCATCAAGGATGATTTTACATCAACCTGAGGGGGTAGGTCCTAAAGAAGGTAGATGATGGATAAAGAGTGGCCTAAACCACTGGTAAGATAACTGATCTTCCCTACACATTGTTTGTTACTCTTGGACACAATCTCATTTGATCCTCACAATGACAATTACTATACCCATTTTGAAGATGGGAAAGTTAAATGCCTTATAATAAAGATCACAGGGCTTGTAATCAGGCAGAGCCAGAACTAGAATTCAGGTCCTGGTTGGTCCTCTTTTACACTATCACTCTTAATTAGAGTAACAAAACTGTTTTTTATGGTGTATGGCATTTGTTTCAGTGCTTTGTAGTTATACCTTGCAGATTTTAAGGGATATTAGATACTACCAGTGTGCCTTGTTTGTCCTGAGATTCCTCTTCCAAGGCCTCCCCTTCCTGCCCCCAAAATTGTCTTACTGTTTGATGGGACATTTTTCCCCTGCAAAGTCTTGTGGTCTTTCTTCTCTTTAGCTCAGCTTAAATTGGTCTCTTCCCAAATTCAACTTCCCTTACTTACAATGCCCTTCTCACAAGCCTCTCCACCAACTATGCTGGGCCTAGCTGACAACCCAGGGTTCCCAAGGATAGACACCACCTCCTTGGCATAGTCTCAGTCTTTGGGGAGTGGGATGCCAACGGCAGTATGTGCACTAAGATTCTGGGCTTCCTGCACCTGGCTAGGGGAACAGTAGTCTTCCAGGAAGATGGTAGCCAGATTGCTAAGTCTCTTGTTTGCAGAGAGGGAGAAGCGTAGCATGCATTCCACCACAGGCAAGGCTATGAGTTCCTGGATGGACTGGGATGTGCTCAGAAACATGAGTGTTGTGACTGCTGACATGACTGTCTCTTCATTGGAGCTGGACAGGCAGTTGATGATGGGTTTGATGCCTCCCATCTGCAGAACATACTCTTTGTTGACTTTATCCAGGCACAGGTTGCAGAGGCCACCTTATGATATCTTTTCCATGTTTGTCTTCTCATGCTTCTT
>CM053580.1:343639724-343705657 GCA_028627135.1 Pseudochirops cupreus | reverse complement strand
CATATCTCTTGGGGTCTCAGTTTCTGAGTTTAAAAAATGGATGATAACACTGCTAGGCTTCTATCTCAAAAAAGTTAAAGACAAAGAGAAAGATCCTATATACAGCAAAATATTTATAGTAGCATCTTTTTGGGTAGCAATGAAACAGAAACAAAGTAGAAGTCCCTTAATTAAGAAATGACTATACAAGTTGTAGTACATGAATATAACTGATAAGCACACATTAATAAATGACAAATATGTAGAACACAGATAAGCATGGGAAGATTCAAAATATCTGATACAGACTGACATAAGCAGAACTAGGAAAGCAATACATGCAGTGAAAACAATAATATGGATGAAAAGTCAAAAATTATACACTGAATAACTAATTATACATGTATACACACATATATGAATTATAATTTTGAAATCACAATTATAATGATGAAGCATAGAAGAGCTAAATGATATAGTTGATATAGTATTAGTCTTAGGGTCAGGAAGGCTTGAGTTCAAATTTGGCCTTGGACACCTACTAGCTGGGCAAGTAAGTTACCAGGCAAATGTATCACCAAGATAATATTCACAACACCGAAGGTGACTATGAATATGCCTGTGTAATTCTGAATTGCATAATATAATAGACTCTCCATATAGAAGACAGAAGCAAAACATTTATTTTAGACACCAGACCAGAAAACCAAATTCACCATAGCAACAATGAAATCTATACACAATAACACTGCAGAAAGCAACAACATCCCAAAGCCTTCCCACAAACAAACACTCAGAAGTCTGGTTGTCTCCTTATCTTCTGTCTCCCAATGTATAAACTGCTCTGACTCATTTTTTGCTCCACCCCTTCCTGCTCCACCTGTTCAGTGAAATCCTTCTACCATATGCTCCATGTGCTTACATTTGGTCTATTAAGGGCCAGGGAAGATCTTTAAATCCCACTAGGCCTATTAAAGGGCAGGAAAGATCTTCAAATTCCCATTACCATTTTATATATATACATACATATATATATAGTTCAACTTTAATTAGTTACTTATGATTTCTTTTTCTTGTTTACCTTCTCATGCTTCTCTTGCTTCTTGTACTTGCAAGTCAAAATTTCTGTTCAGCAATGGTTTTTTCATCAAGAATGCTTGAAAGTTCTCTTTTTCATTGAATGACTATATTTTCCCCTGAAGCATTATACCCAGTTTTGCTGGGTAGGTGATTCTTTGTTTTAGTCCTAGATCCTTTGACCTCCAGAATATCATATTCCAAGGCCTTCAATCACTTAATGTAGAAACTGCTAGGTCTTATGTTATCCTAATTGTGTTTCCACAATATTCAAATTGTTTCTTCCTGACTGCTTGCTATATTTTCTCCTTGACCTGGGAACTCTGGAATTTGGCTAAAACTCCCTTTTGGGATCTTTTTCAAGAGGTAATCAGTGAATTCTTTCAATTTCTAATTTACCCTCTGGTTCTAGAATATCAGGGTAATTTTCCTTAAGCATTTCTTGAAAGATGATGTCTAGGCTCTTTTTTGATCATGGCTTTCAAGTAGTCTAGTAATTTTTAAATTATCTCTCCTGGATCTATTTTCCAGGTTAGTGGTTTTTCCAATGAGATATTTCACATTGCCTTATATTTTTTCATTTGTTTGGATTTGTTTTATAGTATCTTGATTTCTCATAAAGTCATTAGCTTCCAGTTGCTCCAATCTAACTTTGAAGGAATTATTCCCTTCAGTGAGTTTTTAAAATTCCTTTACCATCAGGCAAATTTGGCTTTTCAAGGCATTTTTCTCCTCACTGGCTTTTGGGCCACTTTTGCCATTTGAATTAGTTTATTTTTTAAGGTGTTACTTTCTTCAATGTATTTTTGGGTCTCCTTTAGCAGGCTATTGACTTGCTTTTCATGATTTTCTTGAATCATTCTCATTTTTGTTTCCAGTTTTTCTTCTGCTTCTGTTACTTAATTTTCAAAATCCTTCTTGAGCTCCTTCATGGCCTGGAACTAGTTCATAATTTTCTTGGATGCTTTTGTTGAAGGAGTTTTGACTTCAATGTCTTCCTCCCACTCCATGCCTTGATCCTTTTTGTTCCCAAAAAATGATTCTGTGATCTATTTGCACTTCCTCTGCTTGCTCATATTGCCAGCCAATTACTTGATTTTTGAACTCTTTGCCATGGTAGAACTGTGCTTTCAGAATGGAGAGAGCTTTGTCTCAAATTGCTCAGGTTTTTGTGGCTGCTGGAGCTCCTAGAAGGATCCCCTTTCTACAGCCCCCACAAGCTCTGGCTCACTGGCTGCATACCCCAGGACCACTACCCAAGACCATGATCCAGATCTAAGCACGTTTAAAAAGAGCAATTACCCTTAGTCCCTCTATGATCTGCAGGTCAGGAGCTCCTAAGGCAGTCACACAGCAGGGGCTGCATAGCTGCTGCCCCACTGCCACTTCTCACCCCAGGCGCAGGGGCCAGATGGTGCTCTTCCATTCCCCACTGTTCCACCAGAGTTCCACACTGACCTTTTACTTTGTCTTTGGCATTTATGGGTTAAGAAGTCTGGAAACTGCCACAGCTGCTGGTTATTCATTCCCCTGAAGTCTGCTCTGTCCTCTCTGTTTGGTGCCACCCTGGGGCTGGAACCACAGCTCACAATGGACTGTACTCGGTTCCCAGCTCAGTGAGATAAATCCTACCTGTCCATCTGCCAGGCTTCCTTCAGTGGGAGATTTGTTTCTCTCTGTCACTTTGTGGGTTCTCTAGCTCTAAAGTTTGTTTAGAGTCATTTTTTTTATATGTATTGGAAGTGATTGGAGTGGCAGTTCACACCAAGTTTGTGCTTCTACCCCAACATCTTGGCTCCACCCTGAGGTCAGTTCTTTAGTTACTATTCAGAGCTTGGTTAACACCAGTTCCAGGGTTGACACATCACAGTTGTGGACAGAGGGTGACATCTGGCTTAAGTGATCAGACATCTGCAGTTAGAGGGTATTAAGCCTATGGGAAACAAATCTGGCAAACAAGTTTAACAGACAAAAAGCCAAAAAAAAAAAAAAACCCAAGGAAACAATAACCAGAAGCAGAGGAGATAATAGGGTCAGCTATGCTTCTGAAGTTCAGGAACCCACTATCATAGCCTTATTCATTGTTGCATACTGTCTTGTAATTTGAAGTTTTAGGGTCATTATTCTGGCTAGAGATATATTTTCTTTAATCTGGCTGGGCCCTGGTGAATTGCCTATTCTCCCTGCAGGGGTGATGAAGTTGAATACAATATTTGAGGAGTACCTGTAGGGACAGTTCTTATTTCCCTGCTCAGTCTAATATTAAGCCCCTTTTCTTGGTACATTTTGAATTGTCCATTAGTTGGAATGCCATCTATTCTTCCAAAATCTACCCCTGCTCTCAACAGAGCAGTAAACTTTTCCATTTATTTTGACTTTGAATCCACTGGCTATTTACTCTTCTCTCTTAAGGACATTTATATTTTCCCTATGCCCCCCAGTCAGTTAACTATAAAATCTTATTCAGCACCTCTGAAAAAGGGTGCCATGTCTCCCCAATTAGTAGAGTCAAAATTAAGTTCCTATAAGGAGGAGAAGCCGTCTTTACTATGATATTTCTATGAGAAACTGCTAAGAGAATACTATGATTAGTGTCAGTGTCTTTGACCTTTACAGATTAAGATACTGAGTCAAATAGAGGTGAATTGATTTTCTGTAATAGTAATGGGAATTTGAAGATCTTCCCTGACCCTTAATAGACCAAATGTAATCATATCAAGAGACATGATCTTTAACTTTATCATAAAGTCTCTAAGCAAATACCAGGGTCTATCCACACTAGGTCACATAGAGTTAGTAGTATTACATAGAGTCAATAGTATATTGTCTGTTGAATCCATCTGCTGCTAAAGCTAACAAATTGGTCGTCTTGTTACCTCTTAGCATGTGATGATAAAGCATATGATGATGAAAGTTTGCAAAACAAAAGGATTCTGACCAATACCTATACATTTCAAACAATCTGCTTTAACTATCAATACTCCTCTATCCCCTTCATCACTGATTCTCACCATCTAAGACACTAACAATTCTTCCATCCTTTAGGTGAATCAATTTATTACATCAGTAACCTCCTGTTGAGTGAAATCCTCAATTATCTCCTTGAAGACTATGTTTCTCCCCTTGTTTTGCTGCTTTCTTCTCAGTATGGGGTGAACTTCTAACAGTGTTTCATTTTTCTCCCACACATTCTTCTGGCAGTCATCATCATGGCAACTAGGTTCAGCCTGTGCCAGAGCTACATGTACATTCATTGTGTAATTTTTTTTCTTCTTTTGCTGAGCCAAATCAACAACAGCCCTCTCTTCTGCTACCTGAAACTCTCTAGCTTGCTCTTCTAAAGGAGAGCCCAAATGCTATGGCACAGAAAGTTTCTCATGCCAATCAGTTAATTTTTTTTTACTTCTGAGTTTCTCCTGCAGCAGTTTGTCTATGCTTTTATATATAATATGGTAACCTGTTACTAAAATCCAGTTTCTTCCACAACCTCCTGTCAGTTCTTTCCCTGGTTTTATTGGTATTCTTTGCAAACATCTTTCCAAACCTCTAGCTTCTCCTTTCTGTAGCCTCAGTTTTCACAGGGTCCAGTGCTTTTAGGCCATTCTCTTGCTAGGGAGGACTAAGGTAAATTCTCCCATCCTGATATATCCTTTTCTTCCTCTAAAGTCCTTCCTCCTCTAAATAGAGGTGTGATACCTTGCAATCTTATTTGTGACACTAAATGTATCACCAAGGAAATATTCATAGCACCAACAGCACTATGAATATGCCATCATAATTCTAAATCACAAAATATAGCAGACTCTCCATATACAAGACAGAAGCAAAATATTTATTCAGACACCAATAAGTCAAATCCCAATACCAGAGAACTGAATTCATCATAGCAACAAAGAAATCCATACGCGATAACACCACAGCAAGCAACACCATCCCAAAGCCTTCCCACAAACTCATACTCACAAGTTTAGCTATCTCCTTGCCTGTGTCCACTGTTTCCCTCCAATCTAACTGCTCTGACTCATTTCCTGCTCTACTTCTTCCTGCTCCTCCCATTCAGCAAACTCCTCCCACCACAGAATTGATGTGATTAATTTGGTCTATTAAGGGGCAGGGGAGATTCTCAAATTCCCATTACTATTAAAGAAAATTAGCTCACCTCTATTTGACTCAGTATCCTCATCTGTAAAATGGGGAAATAATAGTAGCTACTTTCCAAGGTTGTTGTGAGGATCAAATGAGAAAGTAATCATAAAGTACTTAGCATAGTACCTGGTACATAACAAGTGGTATATAAATGTTAGCTGTAATTATATTTATAGTCTAGGAAAACAGGTCAATGAGCCTTATCTTTATTGTTTTACTAGAGTTAAAGGACTGTAGGTGTTCAGTGTTACATATCATAGCAGATTTATTTGCTTTACTGGTTATTTCTATTTAATGGTTTTTCGTCATTATAAAAGCATGCTCATTGGGTAAGGTTGGGGTCACATCACAAAAATGACTACTAATTTTTTTAAAAAGCATCTACAAAATGTATTTAATTTTTTTTTAAGATTATATTTCCTGGTCCAATAATATCTAATAGTAATATCTAGAATTTAAATAGTACTTTATGGTTTGTATTTTCTTGTTCTTATTCTAGATATAGTGTAAAATAAGCAACATTAATATCAGTACCACCACAACAGCCTTTATTTTTCTCATGCTATTCCACAACCTTAATTTTAGTGTGTTTTAATCTATATATAAGTCTGTGAGGCTGTACGATACAGTAAAAAAAAAATACTATTGCCCTTAGAAACTGTTTCTCACTCTTAGTATTTGATGAACTTGGATATGACTTAATAACTTCTTCATTCCCCCTATTCCACCTCAGTTTCCTCATATGTGACATGATGGTGTTGAAGTTCTGTTTAGTTATAACTACAGGAGACAAAATAAATCCTGATGTCTCCACCCTGTCCCCCTTTTCCAACTTCCTTTCATGTGTTGTCTTCCCACTAGATTGTTCTGTGAAGGCAAGGAATGTCTATCTTTTTCTTATTTGTATCTCCAGCATTTATTAGTCCCTGCTACATATTAGACACAATGTTTTTTTTTTGTTTATTTTTGAATTTAGAAGGCTTCTATGGATTTTTCTAACTCAGATCTGTCATGTTTTATTTGTATTCAATCTTGATTACTGCTCTGATTCCATTTTTTTATGCATACTCTTTTAATATCTGAGCTTATCCACACTGATTGAATTCATTTTCATCATGAAAATAGAAATATAATCAATAACTTCTGATGCAGTTATTTTTCAAATATCACTGATTTTATATATAATTAGGAGGATGAAGATGAACTGACAGTGAACTGACAGAAGAAAAACCTATACCTAGAGACTTCATGATGAAATCTTGGGAAGAATGTCATAGTATTCCAGATATAGAATTTTAAATATATTATGTGAAAGGGCAGTGAATTTTTTTTTTATCCAAACCATACCTCAGATCACTTACTATATTGGGATTTTGAGTGTAGCTGGACTCAAATAAACTGAGATGTTTAAATGTGACTGTACACTGTTTGGACATAGCTAATCAAATGCATTACTATCATTAAATGTTCTTGTACAATTCATGCAAATTTCCATAATGGCTCCAAGGCCCTTGGGTTACTGAATTGTTGCAGGTCTAAAAGTTGCCCTATTCTACATGCATTCTAGCCATTTTATTCCATGCCTGGGACAGCTTTTTTTTTTCCTGTAGACTCCTTTAAAACAAAAATATGGTTCCTATTTCTACATTGCAGGATTTCAATTCATTTGAAGGATTTTGTGATGATAGAAATAGAGTTGGGAGGGACCTTATGGATAACTTAATCTATCTGCAATTTCCATTTTATTTAAGAGGATATACATATACATACACACATACATATATATGTGTTTATAGTATATATGTGTGTATATAAATCTATATATATATACAGACATACATACATATGTGTATATATGTATGTATGTGTGTATATATATATATATATATATATATGCATGGGTGTACGTACATATACATATGAAAGGGAAAATGAATGTCTCACATTATTGACATTCCAATGAGAAGTTTCTTCTGTTTGTGTCACCTGTGGGTCTATCAATCAAATATTTATTAGTCATCTACTATATGCCAGTCACTGGGCATATAAACATGAATGTCATAGATTTCTTGCCCTCAAGCAGCCTAAATTCTACTATGAGGCATACAATATTATCACAGATAAGTAAATATAGCCTTTACGTAAAACAAATTCATAAAGACTTGGTTAGGATGGCATAAACAACACTTAAACAGTGGCTCACAAGGAGCTAGGGATTCCAAGAGAGATAAATCTCAAAGGAGAGACTTTGAGTACTGACTGACTCTACAAAGCCACAGAGATAGGGGAGGGAATAACTTTATAGAGAATAACAAGTAGGCTAGGTTGGCTAGAGGAACAGTTCTCAAAGTGTGGTCTAGGGAACACTTGGGTTTGACCAGACCCTTTCAGGAGATTTGTGAGATCAAAACTGTTTTCCTAACAATACTAAGATTTTACTTGTCTATTGAAATAATTCTCCTCTTTTCCAGATACATATTTGCAGGAGGTCAGGTTTTCCTCATATACTTCAACCAAAATTACCTACAATTAGATACGATATAAGATATATGATAAAATATAAGAATTCAAAAAGATATGAAAATTTATCTGGCTTTTATTAAATAAGACATTTATGGGATTTATAAATATATAAAACCCAAGAATATTCATATTTTTTGGTTTAGAAATATATCTAATTTCCATAAAATGTGTAATTTATATTAACATGTATTAGGTTTAATATTATGTTAAATTAATTAAAAATTGCATATTTAACAATTTTATTGTTTATTTTTTTACATTTTTATAAGTTAACTTATTTATTTTTAGTTTTCAACATTCACTTCCATAAGTTTTAAGTTTTCTCCCCCTCCCTGTTTCCCCTCCTCAAGATTGCATGCAATCTGATATAGACTCTACATATACAATCCTAATAAACATATTTTCAAATTAGTCATGTTGTACAGAAGAATTAGAATGAAGGAAAGGAACCATGAGAGAGAAAAAAAAAACAAAATAAAACAACCAAAAAAAGACAATAGTCTGCTTCACTCTGCAGTCCAACTTCATAGTTCTTTTTCTCGATGTGGATGGTATTATCCATCATGAGTCTTTGGGAATTGTTTTAGGTCCATGTATTGCTGAGAAGGGCTAAGTTTATCAAAGTCAGTCAGCACGCATTATGACTGTTTCTGAGCACTATGTTCTCCTAATTGTCCTCATTTCATTCAGCATCAGTTCATATAAATCTTCCCAGGTTTTTCTGAAGTCTGCCTGTTCATCATTATAGCACAATAGTATTCCATTACATTCATATACCACAACTTGTTCAGCCATTCCCGAATTGATGGGCATCCCCTCAATTTCCCATTCTTGGCCACTACAAAAGAACTGCTATAGATATATTTGTACAAGTGGGCCCTTTTCCCATTTTTATGATCTCTTTGGGATATAATCCTAGAAGTGGTATTGCCAGGTCAAAGGGTATGCATATTTTTATAGCCCTTTGGGTATAGTTCTAAATTGCTCTCCAGAATGGCTGGATCAGTTCACAACTCCAACAATCAATTAGTGTTCCAATTATCCTACAGCTTCTCCAGCATTTATCATTTTCCTGTTTTGTCATGTTATCCAATCTGATAGGTGTGATGTGCTATCTCAGAGTTGTTTTGATTTGCATCTCTCTAATCAATAGTGATTTAGAGCATTTTTTCATATTACTATAGATAGCTTTAATTTCTTCTTCTGAAGACTGACTGTTCATATACTTTAACCATTTATCAATTGGGGAATAACTGGTATTCTTATAATTTTGACTCAGTTCTCTATATATTTTAGAAATGAGTCCTTTATCAGAGACACAGATTATAAAAATTCTTTCTCAGTTTTCTGCTTCCTTCCTAATCTTGGCAGCACTGGCTTTGTTAGTGAAAAAACTTTTCAATTTAATGTAACTCTATCTCTTGTTTCATTTAATTTTCAATATTATATGTATGTATGTGTCTAGCTATCAAACCCACATAAACAAAAGCCTTTTGGGGTCCTCAATAATTTTTAAGAGTGGCTGTTCTGAGACCAAAATATTTAAGAGTTACTGTACTAGAGTTTCAGATACTTAATGGGGAACCCCATGTTTTTGCCTTTAAAGAAAAAATTTGCAGTCAGATTCTAGAGGTCTTCTTTCTCCTCCCTGACCCCTCCAAAATAGTGTTTTGCTTCTGACTAATCTTTCCCTTAATTCACTTACTCTCTTATTCCCATTGTTTCCCTCAACTCCTTTCCCTCCCATTTCCTTGTTGGGTAAAATGTAAATTTATGAGTGTGCGTGTGTGTGTACATGCCTACTTATATGCTTCCCTCCTTTGAACAGTTCTGATGAGAGTGAGGTTCAAATGTCACTCTTTTCCTGACTCCTCCTCTTCTTTGTTTTATATACTTCTGCTTGCACCATTTACTTGTGTGAAATGATGTTCCCCATTTCTCTATTTGATCCTCCTTCTGCTCCTACTCCCCATATATTCCTATTCTCAACTCTTTCCATTCTTTTTATAAGACAATCACAAGAGAACTGAATAATTTCCAGGCCCTCTCTCTAATAAGACCCCCTCTGTAATCACTAATAATAGGTCTGACAGGCTACTTTGTATCATCTTCTCATAAAAGAATATAAATAGTTTAATCTTATATAATTCCTTATGACTGCAAGCTGATGTTTAACTTTCTATCCTTCTCTTGACTCCAGTTTTTGTATGTTGAATTGCCTATTCAATGCTGGTCTTTTCATCAGGAATTATTAGAAGTCTTCAATTCCATTATTCCATATATTCTCTAATAAGATTGTATTAATATTTTCTGGGTAAGTTATTCTCAGTTTTAAATCTAGATGTTTTGACTTCTATAATATCATATTTAAAGTTCTCTGTTTCTTTATAGCTGAGGCTGAAAAATGATAAATATAGTTTGGTCCTTACTGTTGCACATTAGTACTTTAATCCTTTCTTTCTGACTTTCTGTATTTTTTTTTTTCATCTCGGAGTTCTGGATTTTGGTTACAGTATTCTTGAGAGTTTTGATTTTAGAGTTTCTTTCAGAAGATGACCAGTGGATTTTTGTCCTCTGATTCTAAGAGATCTTGGAGGCCATCTTTTATGATTTTCTGAAATATGATATTGAGGCTTCCTTAAGGGTTATGACTTTCTGTAGTATAATTATTCTTAAATTATATCATGGAACTAACTTGTTTTCCAGGTTATTTATTTTTGTTATGAGATACATGACACTTTTGTTTTCAGTCTTCTGATTTCTTTTTAATGTTTCTTGATGTCTCATGGAGTTATTAGGTTCTTAATTTGTCCATTTAAATTTTCAGTTATTGTGTTTGATAAGATTTTGTATCTCTTCTTCCACGCTATTAGTTGTCTTTCCATGTCTTTGTTTCCCAGTTCTCATTTGCTTTTAAAAATTATGTTTATCTAATTTATTAACACCTGCTTTAACTTTTCCAAGAACTATGATATTCCCGGAGTTTACAAGTGACCAAGACTGAGTGAGAGTAAAATGTTGCATTTACTCCTAGGTTGCAAAACTTTGATAACAGAAGAAGAGTGGTGACTTTAACAATAATAATGATATTAAGAGGAGTGGTATATTTCAGGAGAAAGAAAATTAATTTCCCTTTGGATATGTTAAGTTTTAAATGCCTGGGGAACAATCGGTAGAAATATCTGTTAGTTGCTGATATAGGACTAGAATTGATCATACAAAAGAGACATGAGGTATTAACATGTAGATTTGGAAGTCTTCTGCATAAAACTATATGCTGAATCTACAGAAAATAAAGAGATTACCAAGGAAGAGAGTATAAATAGGAAAGTAGAAAATGGCCAGTACATAGATTGATTACCACACATACATGGATAATGCTATTTCTAAGGGAACATAAATGATTTAGTCAAACAGGCAGGAAGAGAACAAGAGATAAAAGTAATAATAAACTAAGGAAGAGATGGTATCCTGAAGGAAGGGGTCACCATGGGATCATAGAGTTATAGATTAAGAGTGGGAAAGGAACTTAGAGGCCATCTAATCACATTACTGATTAAGAAAATGGAGAGCAGAGTAACTTCCTGATTGGTTAATACCTATTAAGCAGCTGAGGAAGGATTTGACCTCATATCTTCCTGATATTAAGTTCAGTGTTTTGTCCTCTGGATGAAACAGGTGAGACCTCTGGTTTAACAATGGTCAAATGCTACAGAGAAGGTAAGAAGGACGACAACTGAACAAGGACATTTGATTTATCAATAAAGCGATTATTTATCACCTTAGATAAAATATTCTCTTAAGTATGAATTACGGAATCCATATTGCAAAGTCTTGAGAAGTGAGAGGAAAATGACAAAATTGGAATAACAAATATAGATTTTTTTTTTCTAGTTTCATTAAGAAGAAGAAATATATTATAAAATCTTGTAGAAAAGGGAGCTTCAGGTCTGATCTGGTGAAGTTGTCTATCAGGCCACTTTCTCTACCATGCTGCCATTTTCATCCAAAGATTATCTTTTCTTTTCCATTCCTGGTTCATTGATAAACTACTATAGTTTTTGTTTGTTTCTGTGGGTTTCTTTTATTTTTTTTTCTTTTGTCAGAGAACATATAATCTAGGACTATTTCAGCCCTTTTGTGAGTCAGACTGACAACCTAAATCCATCCATCCATTCAACAACAAAAAAAATATGTCTTTTCAGCATCTTTGCATCTAACTCGGTAATATCTTTCCTCTAAAAGTATTATTTTTGTTTGAGTATGGCTGAAAAAATTCCTTTTAGCTGTCATTATAACATTGCCAGCTAGCACTGCACATTATACTAGGGACAATTTTTTGTGGTAAGAGTTCTATCAGAATAACCAAAGATTCTACAAATAATTTTAGAACCAAGTGCATTTAGCAGTAGCCCCTCTATCAACATACCAGATTTTATTAAAATGTGTTTACATTGTCAGAATTTGTGATCATTTTTTAAAAATGCAAACATTTTAGCAACCACATTTCAACACTGAGAACTCATGCTTTCCAGACACCCACAGCCCTCTACCCTCTCCTAACATAACTTTTCAGGTTCCAAGGTGCCTTTTAGCAGTATTTCTTTTTCTTTGGCTGCCACTTTTATTCTTTAACCCTGCCATAGCTGTTCCTTAGGTTTACACTCTCGATTCCTTTTAAACAACCTGCTGTCCTATAAAGCCATTAGTGGGAATTATAAAACCTGGGTTTGAATCTAGTTCTACAACCTCATAGCCATGTGACCTGGAAGTAAGTGCTTATTTCTCTGAGCTTAAGGTTTTGTTTTTTTTACACTAAAAAAATGGAAACAGCATAATAGCAAGGTTCTTGTGAAGATCAAATGAGGTCGCAGACAAAACTGAATGAACTTTAAAAACTATGATGTTCAGGACTAATATTAAGAGTTATTATTAAAGTGACTATTGATGTCTATTGTGGGTAGGTACCAGTTCTTTCTGATCCAGGGCAATAAAGAACTTCCAATCATAGCTCTTAATTAAATATTTTAATTTAAATACTTTCATTGAATCCAGATACCAAGGCCCACTCAGTAGTCCTAGGTGAAAGTGTCTTACAGTGACTCTGTTCAGTCTGAGGAGCTCCTATGTATAAAGTAGGTAATGAAATTTTCATACCTTTTCATTGGGTCTGAAGAACCCTTTCAATGGTGGGCATACAGTTATTACACTCTCTTTAGAGAGAATCTTACCCGTTAGATATCTTTAACTATGGGGGTCTGCCTTTTCACCAAACTATACACTGAGAACAGTTCTCTATCTGTTGGTAACAGGCACATTATTGCACATAACTGCATTTTTACCTACCACAATCCACCCTCTAATTCTTTGCCTTTATAATATGGGAAGACAGGGTCACCAATTGTGGCAAACAGGGGAAGCACTCCAGAAACACAGAAACACAAATATAATTGAAGTCCAAGTATGCTACATTGAATTCTAGTTCTAAGTTCAATATCCAACATCAGGAGTTTCAGTTACAGTTGTTATAAATAGTGTCCTTAAGGAAAAATACTCTTGTTCATGGTTTTAACAAGGCTGTCTTGTTAAAATTGGACACCATATGGCCTAGTCATACCCAATCTTAAATTGTATTAGAAAGCAGCAATCATCAAAACTACTTGGTACTAGCTAAAAAATAGAGGGGTAGAGCAGTGGAATAGGTTAGGTACACAAGAACAGTAGTCAAGGATTACAGCAATCTACTGTATGATAAACCAAAGACCCCAACATCTGGGATAAGAACACATTATTTGACAAAATTTGCTAGGAAAATTAGAAAATAGTATGGCAGAAACAGGCCATAGATCAATGTCTGACACTGTATACCAAAACAAAGTCCAAATGGTGACACAATTTAGATATAAAGACTGATACTGTAAACAAATTAGGGGAGCAAGGAAGAGTTTATCTGTCAGATTCATGGACAATGAAGGAATTTATGACCTACTGAGAGAGAGAGAATATTATGAAATGTCAAATGGATAATTTTGATTACATTAAATTGAAAAGGTTTTGGACAAACAAAGCCAAAAAGAAAAAACAAGATTAGGAGAGAAGCAGAAACCTGGGCAATAATTTTTACAACTAGTGTCTCTGATAAAGACCTCATTTCTAAAACATAGAGAACAGAGTCAAATTTACAATAATACAAATCATTCCCAGTTGATAAATGGTCAAAGGATATAAACAGGCAGTTTTCAAAGGAAGAAATTAAAGCTATCTATAATCATATGAAAAAATGTTATAAATCATTATTGATTAGAGATATGCAAATCAAAACAACTCTGAGACAGCACATCACACCCAACAGACTGGTTAACATGACAAAAATGGAAAAAGTTAAATGTAGTCAAAGATGTGGTAAAGTTGGAACACTAATTCATTGCTGGTGGAGCTATAAACTGATCCAACCATTCTGGGGAAAAAAATATTGGACACCATAGGATTGGGGATTTTCATGCTATATTACTGACACTGTAGACTTGGCTGCCTAGGTTATTAGAAAGCATTAGTGGAAGATGGTTATAGACAAAGAAGTCATGACACTTACTTAGTTTACTCTCTCACCTTAAGTTGATTGAACTGAAATCCATCCTTGAAACCTTCAGTTGAAGGACATTTAAAGATTCCCCTATCTATTGGGTTTGGTTTCAGTCTTTTCAGACCCCCAGGTATTTCTCAGCAGGCTGCTTTTACCTAGAGTTCACTAAACACTAATGGTGGAAGGATGTTCTATTCACTGTACCTTTTTTCTTTAAAGTAAAATAATTATTTATCTGAACTTTCAAGTTCTAAATTGTCAATTGCCCCTCATAAGCAACAGTTCCTGGGACAATTTGATTTTCTTTGAATTTCACTTGTAGAAAAATGTCACTTGGAATAATGTAATACAAAATATTGTGGGGCAGAATATATCTTTTATATCTTTTGAATTCAAGTATTATGTTGTAAATAAATACTAGATAAATTTTTTAAAAAATAGGTACTTGAGATTTCAATATATTAATACCTGATAAACTGGACCAGATCTATGGTTTCCTTCTTTTAAGGAATCCTAGATGAAGATGATACTTATACAAATGCAGAAAAACACTTTCCCTGAAACTGATAGTCTTACTAATTAGTTTTTTTATGTATCAGAATTGTAAAGTCACAACCAGTGTAATTTATGTGATTCGATTCAATTAATTTCAAAAAAGCACCTAATGCCTACTATGTGCTACACAGTCACACATCTGTGCTAAGCTTAGGGGATAAAATCATAAAAGAGCAAAGTCCTTGTCCACTCACATTATACTTTACGTATATAGATGCAAATATACACAGATAAATAGAAAATACATAAATAAGTTATTTCACTAATAGACAGAGAAAGAGTACTAATTACTGGAATCTGGCCAAACAAAAGATAGAGAGGTACAATGAGGTAAAATGGATAATTTTAATTACATAAAGTTGGAACAGGTTTTTTGCACAAATAGAATCAATACAGTTAAAAGGAGAAAAGACAGAAAGTGTTTTTTTTGTCCTGTTTTTTTGTTTTGTTTTGTTTTGTTTTTTGTGAGAGAGGATATCTTTGCAGCAAGTTTTTCTAATAAAGCTCTTATCCCTGAAATCTATACGGAATTGAGTCAAATTTATAAGAATAAGAACCATTTCCTAAATGATAAGAGAAATGAACAGTTTACAGAGAACAAATCAAAGCTATGAATTAGTCACATAAAGATGGTCTAAATCTCTAATAACTACAGAAATACAAAGTGAAACAACTTAAGATGACAGAAAAGGAAAATGGCAAATGCTGGCAGAGATGTGGGAAAATTAGTATACCAATGCACTTTTGGTGGAGATGTATATCAGTCCAACCATTCTGGAAAGCAATTTGGGACTCTGTTGAAAGAGCTATTAAACTGATTTTGACACAGCAATATTTCTAATAGGTCTATACCCCAAATACATCAAAGAAAAAGGAAAAGAACCTATATGTACAAAAATATTTGTAGCATTTTTTTTGTTTGCTCAAATAATTGGAAACTAAGGTGTTGCCTAATGACTTGAAGAAAGACTGAATGAATTATGTTATGTGAATGTGATAGAATAGTATTGTGTGAAATAATGAAGTGGCTGGTTTCAAAAGACAGACCCAATAGACTCACTGTTTTTAAAGGACATGGTTAGCGTGGAAATTTGTTTTTCATCACTTCTTATTTGTAATGGGTTTTGTATTTCTTGCCTTCTCAATGGGGTCAACAGGGGAATAGAAAGAGATTCTGGAACTTCTTTAAAAAAAAAGTGGTACCTCAGCTGAGTCTTGAAAAAATGTCATTTACATGAAATTATAACTTTAAATTTTGTTGCTTTTCTGGCAAGCAAAATGTGTAAAGTAAGAGTGATACACCATTTTTATAAAGTGGAAAAATATTAGAATAAAAATAACCAGGGGCAAATCACTGTGTGACCTTAGGCAAATAAATCACTTATCATTCCCAAAGCTCAGAGATATAGCTCTAAAAAGATAGACTTCTAATAAATGGCCTTTAAAGTCTAATCCATGTCTAAAGATATGACCCTACATTCAGAAGAGCCTAATAATATATTGGAGTCAATCTGTGAAGGTTTTCAAATATTAAACAGATGAGTTAGTGATGGTTTTTTTTTTCTTTTTCTCATTTCTGTTTTTTTATGACATGGGGAGTGTGGTGGGTGAGGGGAGTGAGAAGAGAAGAGAACTGAATTACACAAGTGTCCCAGCAAATCTCTGGTATTAGTTAGAGAAACAGGGAGATAGTCTCCTTGGGACAAGGAGTTCAATTAATCTAGCCCTTGCTTTGTATTTTCCCTAAAATGAACCACAGGAGGTAGATGTGGCTTCTAGAAGGTTTGTACACCTGTGCTGTGCAAGGATTTTATAAACTTAGGTGTCCAGAATAAATGGCAGGGCCATACTATCAGGCAAGTCTAGGGGAATTCCCATTAAACGTTTAGGGAGTGGTTGTAGGACCAGTGTCTCTGGTTAAGCAAACAGGTTTATTTCGCACATGCAGCTAGGAAGAATTTGGTCAGAGGCTCCAGGCTTCCAAGACTGACTGCCTGGTGAGAAGTGCAAGAGATTTATCCATATTAGGGATTGCGGGAAAAGAAGGGAGGGAAGTATATATGTACCAAAACCCCCTCTTTTATTGGGCCTTAGTTGGAATTAATGGAAGCTGGGACCTACTAATGAATCAGCCGCCCTGGGGCAGGGGTGAGTCCAAGCAGAAGGGGGTACACCATTGGCCAATGATAAAAAGGGTATGTGAATTAGTCAATTCTAAATTGTCTAAGAAGGATCACCATAGTAAAAGGGCTATATCTTCTGCCCAGAGTAGGTGGGCCAAAGGTCACTACAACCTCTAAATACAATTGAAACATGCAGTGGAATAACACTGAGAAACCCGTGTTTTAAGAAGATCAGTATTTTAGCTGTATGGTGGACTGACTGGAGGAATGAGAGAATGGTAGCAAGAGGGTTTTGCATTAGTCCAAGTAAGAGCTGATGAGGGTCTAAACAAGAGCAGGCCTATATCTCTCACCCAGATATCTCTAAATTTCAGTGCCTTGTTCCAAAACACCTATTCACTACTTCCACTTAAATGGCCCATTCAACCCCTCAAATTCATCATGGTTAAAATCAAATTAATCATATTTGCCCTAATTCACTCCTTTTCTAAAAATTGTTTATGACAAAACAATAGAATTACCCTTTTACACACAAAGCTCAAAATCTCAGTCATCCTTAATTTATTTAACTCTTATTACCCACAATCAAGGTTACTACATTTTACAAAGACATCTTTCAAACACCTCTCAGATTTCATCTCTTATTTTTTAGTCCTATCCCTACCATTCTTTTTCAAGTCCTTATTAACTCATATCTTGACTGGTGTCATAACCACTTTTCACTGCCTGCTGTTCATTCTAGAAACCAAGAGTAGTTCTGTTTTCAAAACAAAAACCTTTCATTATCTAAATTCCCAATTAAAAAACTTCAATGGACTATTTGATGACTATAGAACATAATTCTTACTATAGTCCTAAAATATAATGCCTACTATTCAAGACTAGCAATGATCTCTCCTTGAAATAAACTATCAAAGTTCCTGCTAATGGATTACGTGCCCTAGATTAAAAATAAAACAGACAAAGAAAAAAACCACAGGTATATACATACCAGTTTGTCAATTTAGACAATTTAGACATCTTTCAGATCTCAAAGATGGGAAATTCAAATGTGATCAATGCCAAATACTTCCATCCATGGGAAGATGACCCCCTGTCCCTTTATCTCTCTTTACTCTCCTTAAGAGCTGCCAAAAACCTTTGCCCTCCCCTCTCAGGGTTCATTTTGCCTTAATTTCCTCTCCTCTCAAACTGGGAAGAACTAAAAACCCCAGGTGTTTTTTTTTGGGGGGGGGTTGTTTTTTTGTGGCCTGCAAACCCCTTCTCAGAGATCCTTACATTTGATGTATAATATCTTTGCATTCCTGATATCGTCGGCTCCTGGTAGGTGCAGGATAAATATTTGTTGAATCAATCAATGTGTGAATCATAGTATAAAAAATTTCCAATAATTTTACTCTACTAGAAAGTTAGAAGGGGCATGGAAAGCACATAAGAGAGAGCAGATTGAGGGAAGGGGTATTCAGTAGGATCTCCATCTTGGGGTGGGGGGAAGGGGAAAAACAGGGAGTAAATTTGTAACTCAAAGTCTTATGGAAATGAATGATGAAAACTGAAAAAAAGAAAACCAGGCTCTTTGCTAAAGCACTTAATTAAGAACTGATGGATAGAATTTGGAAAGGTTTCAAAACAGACATACAAAGATGATTAAAGGGTTGAAAACCAAAAAAAAAATGCTAAGAACATAAATCCTATGTGGAATACCTCCAAACCCAACTCAATTCAACTTAAACCTTTGTGCAGAGAATTAGTGTATGTGTCTCTGACTTATTTTCCAGTTCACACTGGTACATACTTGTTCATTGGTTTAATTAAAAGTGTGTCAAGGTACCAAAAAAAAAAAAAAGAAATTCAAGAAATAGTTAACATAGATTATACATATTGAGGAGTAGCACAAATTTACATTCAGTGTGAATACTCTGCATATTTCAATAATCCCTAGTGTTTGCTTTTTATTTACAACCCAAGTGCTAGAGTTAATCTAACCTCTATCAATATGGTTCATGAAGCAGTCAATTGCCTCCTCTATTTCCATGATGGACAGGTAAAAAATAAGTCACACTCAAGCTATTTTAGTTTGTCAAGTTCCACAGGACTTCACATACCAAATATGTTGGTGCATTTGTATTATTGAATAAACAAAGATTTGAATGTTTCAGCAAGACATATTAATTGTACTCATTTAACAGTGAATGGGTTTCTACAATAGAAAGATTATTTGCTTTTGGAGTACGTTAAAGTACTAGCCCAATAAATGAGAATACCTGGGATAAAAATAAAAGTACACACTGTCAAGGACACCATTTAAAAAAAATTTGTTTTCTCAAGTACTTTACAGCACTTCATAATTATTCCACAGAAACTAGATTGTTCTTTTGATTCTAATAGATACTTTTACATTACATACATACATATATTATACATATGTGCTGAAAATGATTTGGATTCTTATAGCACTTCTGGGCAATAGACAGAAAAGGACAGGATACAGATTTATAGACAGAAACTTGGAGTTAGTTTATCCAATCTAATTCTCTCATTCCACAAACACACGCACACACACACAGAGGAAACATTTATTTGCCTACGGTCAGATAGGTTGTAAATTAGAGTCAGGATTTGAATCCAGATCTTCTGGTTACAACAAAACTAGTGTTCTTCCCATTATATTAAGATGACAAAGAATTAAAAGGAACATGCTTAAATAACCATTACACAATCTCTGCAATTTTTGGAAGAATGGACAATGGGATCATATTGCGCAAAACGTGAAATACTTCATATTTCTCCTATGAGGAATCTGTCCTTTTGGAGTATTTACTGAAAACATTATTTTAAAAATAGTGACACTGTTCATTATAATCAATGATGCAGTTATATAGCTGCTAATACATTCCCTTTTGAAGAATATTTTTTATGTTAATCTGAATTAACTACTTATGCATATGAAATGTTTACATATAGTTGTCTGTATGTGTGTGTGCACACAAGAGTATAACTAACTGGTATATTCAATTTGAAAGGCTGTCCTACTTCTGTGCTCACTGAAAAATTTTAAAAGAGCTGAAGCAATGCAGCTGTGTATAGGAAGAAAGCAGTAGGAATTGATTAATTAGCAGCTGATTTCAGTTACTGATAATCTTAGAATTATCAGTTGATTCAGGTTACTCATCATCTTAGAACGGGAAAGCAGGAAGGGACCTCCTAAACCTTATAATTACAAGTCCTCAGTTTGCAGATGAGGAAACTAAAACCAGCTCCATGTCCAAGGTCATAATAACTGCCTGATGGCTAAGGTTACTGGCCAAACTTGAACCAGTACGCGGGTCATTTGAATTTCAGTTACCTGACTTTGCCACTACGTTAAAATAATCCTCAACTTGCAGACATCTAAAACAAGCCCAATAGCTGTTATACTCAGGTGCTATCACTTTCTTAGCTGGGATTCTTCACTCTATGCAACAGGGCTAGTTTAACAATTCGTATGAGAACTACTTGGTTGCATAAAGATTTTACTTAGAGCAATATGAAATGAATGCTGAGGGGGGGAAACCCACAAAAACGCAGGCTATCTTTAGAGTAAAGGGTTAAGTTACTTTTCACAACTAAATGTTTCAGAGGCACGCTGTGTGTTTTTGAGGGAGGGATGACAAAAAGGGAATCCTCAATACCAATTGGCTAGACTCTATCAGCTGCAGTTGAGCTCAAGCTGCTGCTAAAGAGCAGTATTGATCTGAAGGGTAAATGTGTAGGGAGCCACATAGAGGGATCCAGTCATTTCTGAGAAGAGAGGCAGCCTCTTCCAGTAAGAAAGTCGTTGCTACCTGCCTGCTTTGCCTGTGAGAGCCTTTTGTGAATGAAGAGGGCCTCGCTACAGGGCAGTTTGTTGCCACAACGATTTAAAAAAAAAAAGAGAGAGAGAAAGGTATCACCTCAGTACAAGCTCCCGTCGCATCTTGCTCCTGATGCTGCTGCTGCTGCTGTGACTGCTCCTGCTGCTGCTGCAATTTCTGCTGTCAGGTAAGGGCTTCTGTTTTGTTTTTTTTTTTTTAATGCGATTTCATCTTGTGTGATTGCTTCAGGGTGCGAGAACAGAAATGCATTCGCGATTAATAAAAGGATGCGCAGTGTGCTCAGAAGCTGAATAAGCTTCCACGCAAATGAGGCATCTGAATTAGAGGTCTGGGTTTTGTTTTGCTTTGGGAAACTTCAGTAAGTTCTAAACAAGTCGCTAGTCTTCCGAGGTAGATGTTAAGGAGAACGAGGGAAATGGGAGGTAGGACTGGCAAGGTGGTAAAACCCCAGAGTTGTTTTGTTGTTTTTAATCAGAAGTCTTAACGTACTCAGGCTGAAATGAGTTCTTAGGGAAGAATCAATCACATATGCTCGATATTGGAAGGCACGACTAGTCTTTGCTTTCTAATAGGTTTATTAATGCCTAATTTATCAACTTACTTTGAAATTAGAGTTGGGTTTTTTTTAAAGATCTTTCATAACTTTCAGAAACTCATACGATATATTTTTGCCCTCTAAGCGTAAATAAAGCGTATTGATAATTTTCTTCAAAAAGAAAGAGCGTTTTGATTAAAAAAAACCCCATTTACTTTAAAACAATTTACATATTTGGCTCTCTCATCATTAAATACACTGTCATCTCAATTTCTTAGGAAGGGATTAACTCAGCACTGGCATGAAATACCTCAATACAGTCTCTGGTGCACTATTTCCTACGTTTTGAAATTATCTAGCAAAAATGAAGCTTGTATACCTAAAATAGCATTGTGATTTAGGATACTGTTTCAGATCACTGTTAAAGCATGCTTTTAATCTATTTGAGTAATCATTCTTTTCAATACTATTCTGTACTATGCAGATGAAACAATAGCCTTATAACTTCAGTTTTTTCAGATTACTCTGTGACTCAGACGCATAAGATATGGACTGCAAGGAGATAAGAGTTGACAGACTTTTCATTTCAGTGATTATTTCTGGTTTTATTTTGGCTATTATTAGGTCCATTCATAAGCTATTAACACCAATCCTCTTCCCCTCTCTACCCTGTCCCCACAAGAAGAAATTACTGTACTCTGGTTCTGGTTAGAAACTCAGAGTACTAGAAGGTTATTTTGTTTTGGCTTTTTTTTTGGGGGGGGGGTAGGGCAAGTGTTTGCAGTTTTAAACTATCTTGTAAATGACAAAAGCACTACAGTTTAAGCATACTAAACAGGTGTTATGTCATTGTATCTCACATTACACATAAGTAGTTCTAAGATTTAAAAAAAGAGAGTGAACCTCAGAAATTCAAGTTAGTCTGTCATTCATAAACTGACCAGAGCCCTTTGTATTTTCTATTAGCATCTCAGTAGAAATTGCACTGAGCACATTTTAGTGGGAAAGGTTTCCAGGATTCTTACAGAATGTCTCCTTAGAACGTGAAGCCAGATGGTTACTCTACCAAAGTCATAAGCAGTTAATTGCCAAATTGATTTGGAGTGCTCAAGACCATATTAACACACAAAGTAGCAGCTTACATCTTAACTGATCAAGCTCGTTATGTCAGGCTGTTCAGTAGCAACATCAAAGTGTTTCTTAAGATCTACTGTGGGGAGTATCAAAATAAGAAGGAAACGCTGGATATTAATTTGAAAACTGGAGTCTAGAACAGTTACTTCTCTTAATTTACATCTTTCACTACAAAGGTATCTTTCTGCCCCAAGTTAATTTGCTGAAGAAAGATCCTCCCAATTGCCTCACCCTCAACAAGAAACAACACTGCTTTGTTTTGGTTAGAGCCCACCCCCACTCCCTCACACCCCTGTTTTTTACAACTGTAACAGCTAGGGGATTTCTGATCTACTGTTTGTATTCTGTTCTCAAGCATTGGGAGTAAGTTTGTCCGCCAAGAATATGAGTTTCCTGCTGGACCATCACTCACTCAGTTGCATTTACCCAGAGATAGTTTTTCCCAGCATGAGAGGGCTAGACTATAGCAGGTCATATGTTCTATTAAGTGGGGGTAAATAATATTCATTATTAGTTTCCTAACCTAACATATGAGGGGGAAACATACATTGGAAGTTAGTTCCTGGAGTATCAAATATATTGCTTATATCTATATTTTCGGGCTCTTTATATAAATTTATGGACAAGCACATATTTAGTTTACTGTGAAACTTGTATCCCTTCATGACAGCTATTCAAATAAACTTGAGTACACCTATTAACACCACTTTAGTTTGCACCCGGGACTTTTCACATGTTTTGTACAGCATATTTCCTGATTCTAAATGCCCAATCTTTTTTCTTTTTCTTTTTCTCTCTCTCTCTCTTTTTTTTTTTTTTGCTGGTAAGGAAAACACAGAGCAGTTATTTCCTCCTTGTGACAAACACTGACTAATCCCTGGTGATGAAACAGATTTATATGGAGTCTCATTAGATGGTTCTTTTATGATAACTGTGGGGGAGAGGATTGTCTTTGTATATCACATTGTCAGTTAAACACATATCAAAAACTTCTTAATACTAGAAAGGTCTGTGAGGGCAACAATCACTCTGTGCTATTTCTAAAGATGTTAACCAGGCTTACCTGGCAATGCCTTAATAAGTGTGTGTACATACTTGTAAAATGGAACAACCTATGTGTCTTAAGAGGTTTTTAATGAAATAATTCTCTCAGGGGAGAAAGTATACACAAATGTCTAGAGGGGCTCACCTTCTAAAGTAGGATGTCAGTACATAGTGTTTCTTGATAAACTGATGTTTTTGTTGCTTTCTAAGTAACATGGAAAAACACATGAATTTAGCATGACCAACTTGAAAATAATATTTTTGCTAAAATGTGACCATGAGATTTAGTTACTGTGGCATTCTTGGAGGGGAAATAAGGGATAAAGACTGATCAAACTTGCCCTGAATTAAGAAAAGCACAATTTTATTTCTAGAATTACATAGAATTACATTTAAAGAAAACTTTAAAAGGTTCATTGTGTAAGCACAATGTAAATTTACTTTGTCATTTTTTTTTTGGGAACTTTCTTACTTTTCTGATCTAAGACAAATGACTTTGAAAAGATTGACCACTTTGAGCTTTAAGATTACTTTATTTGTTTTTTTTTTCCTCTAGGAAATACACACTATTTTCTGACTCCCTGGGTTAACAGGATGAAAACAGCTAAATTACTATTGTAATAGAAAAGTGGTGTGTGTGTGTGTTGTATGCTAACAGTGTAGAATACCAATACTGTCTCAGTGCTCCATTTTAAACATTATCATTTACAGTATGTTAATATGGGAGAAAATACACTTTTAGAAGAGGCACAAATAAAAAAAATGAATAGGTGACTATCACTAACTGTAAAAAGAACCTAGATCAATGGCATAATAACAGTGTGTGCGAATATATTTATGTTTTATTGAATTTTCAATTATATTGCACCTATTTAATGTATATAATAAACAATTGATAGACTGTCAGGAGTATACATTTTCTATTATTAGAAATGTAGTTTTATTCAGCATTTTAACACTCCCTGTGGTTTCATTGCTCTTAGAACAAGGGGATAAATTAAACCTAGAGTATGCATCTATTCCATTTAATCTTCATGTGAATTTTATTGTGCTGTCACTGTTTTGAGTTTCTAAGATATTGCTTTGTGTCGAATTTACATTACCTTAAATATGAAAATTGTTTCAATTCTAGTTTATTTTTAAAGTGACTAACACATTTCCATCTTCTATACACATGTGAACAGAGACTTAAGTAGCATGTGTGAATATATGTGTATACTTATATATTTCAAATATGTGTGAAACTCAGTTTTAGAGATCTATAGTCTTTTTAAAACTAGTAATCTGTCAAACCCATAAAGGAAGAAAGTGATAAATACTGAGAACACAAAAATGGTAGATACTTCAATTCAAAGTGGGATGTTGAAAGGATAATGCGCTATTGAACCTTGAACGATGGTGATGCCATAGTGTGTAATAGGCTTCTTGTACTCTATATAGAACAACTATTTGTTTGCCAACTTGCAAGAATGGTATGTGCTCATTGGTTCCCTCTAAAGATATCAAGCTCCACTTTCCATGTTATTTTAAGAGGAAGATTACAGAAATTTCCTTTCTCCTTTCCCAATATATGCCTTGCTTTCTTCTGAAAGCACATTGACTTATAAGGTGATTGAAAAGGAATTTAGTATAAAACATTACAGTGGAACAATGGTGAAGACAAAGGATACAGTAACATGAAAAAGTTAACCAATCACTGTTTTACAATGGTTCATACCAATTATTGTAATTCTTAACACCCGTTATTCCATTCCTCTGAGTAACCTCTTGCATAAAATTATTTTGCCCAGTCTTGCCTTTGATATTAATCCAATTCTTATGGCATTGGTAAGGACTGATTGACTAGAATTTTCACTTCATCTTTCTAGAATTTTGTTTCATCAGTACTTAATATGTGAGTAATCTATGAGCTAGGCTGGTACCTCCCTTCTCTGTTGTCTATACTGAATTTCTTTACCTTCAAACCAATGGTTATAATTAGGGAAAACCAATTTTGCTTATCAGTTTCTTGTGACCAAGAATTCTTTTCCATCGTTTTTGGGTCCCAGAGCTACCTCTTCTCAATTCTCAAGTCCTGGTGTCTCCCTTATCCTATTCCCCACCCCCACCCCCACCCCTACCCACCATGTCCCAGCCCCTTTAGAAACTGCTTTTCTTTTAGTCTTTCTCTTTCTCTTTGTTTTATGACCACAAATCAAACTCAACAAGCTAATTCAGGCCTTGATGGAAATATTAACATTTTCTACCTGTGCTGTATGGGAGTTGTGGTATGAGGCCTATGTCTTTATTCCATGGTTGCTCCTTGTAGATTAATGAGTGTTGAGGTGGGCCTGACCCAAGATCTATACTAATGACTGAGCTAATGTGACAGATACACAGAAGAGCTAATAGAAATTGAATATCTTTACCCTGAACATATATCTTTCACTTAGGGTCACAAGTTCTTGGCCCTGCTTGAAGCTACTCCCCTGCCAGGTCTTTCCTGAAACTACATATCATCATACTAATTACAATAAGAAACATTATGTGGATACAAATGATCCTGGATTCAAATACAGCTACTAACTGTGAGATAATAAGCCATTCACCTTAGCTTTTTGAGTTAGCTCATGCGTTAGCTGCTTGATTAGCAGTTAGAGTACTTGTCTTGCAGTCGGGAACAGCTGAACGGATACTACTGGCCGGTGACTCAATCTCAGACTCAGTTTCTTCAACTGTGAAATGAGGATAATTATATCTACCTCATAGAATTGTTGTGAGGATCAAATGAGGTAAAATTTGTAAAGCACTTTGCATAGTGCCTGCCATATAGTTTAATATAAAATGAGAAGGCTCATGTGGTCCCTTAGCTATAACAGCTATAAAGATATTATAAACATATTTTCAACATCCCTAATTATTGAACAGGGTCTTTTCCCTATAACCTATGATATAATCACTGGCCTCATTAATGCACACTTCAAAGATCCATGTTTCCACTTGTATTTCTTCTCTTCCCACCCATGTGTATCATTCTCTGCATCCCTTCTTAGAATACTTACATTGAATGGATAGAAGAATGAATGAATGAAAAAAAAATTCTTAATCATTCTGTGCTAAGCACAGAGAATAGAAATGCAAAAGGATACAAATGATAAAGCAAAGACTGTACTTAGCCTTAAAGGGTTTACATTTGAACTGGGAGAGACACCACTACTTGGGTAATAGTCATGGCTGCATTGGGACATTTTGGTTCAGAAAGATACAGGGATGGTGAGTGGAGCCAACAGGGAGTAGATTGGCACACCTTTTCTAGTAGCAATGGCAATATTGATTGAGTTATGATTGCAGAATAGGATGATAAGGAGAGGTAGGAGAATGGTAAGCAAATGGCAGTCAGTTGGCTAGTGAGATGATCCAGGTGTAATACTAAGCATGGCTGACCTTTACTAAACATTATCATCCAAGTGAGGCACTCAGTAATCACGGCTGCCCAGATGTCATTTCTAGCTTGTAGTCTAACCTGTTTATCTCTCCTGGGTCATTTGTACTATCTCTTTTTTCTTGAAGTATGTTTTTGTTTTTACTTATCTGTGTTTGTGTTGTGTCCTCCTACTAGAATTTAAGCCCTTAAAGCAAGGGACTATTTTGGCTGAGTTTTTGTTTCCCTAGATCTTAACATATTGACTTATAAATAGTAAGTACTTAATTACATGAGTTAAACTGAATTACTTTAGTAGGCCATTTTCATGAATTGTGTGTTAAGAGGAAAAAAAAATATATCATCTGATTTCTAACTTTCTAAGGATGAAACCACCCTCCCTGAATTTAAGTAGTTATTTTTCCAGTAAAAGAAATGGTCCATCACTAGACATTTATTCAAAGGCTTTCCTGCTTCATAGGAGTTACCAGAACTTGACTTGCATTGGCATAACCTCTGTATGGATTTGAATGTGTTTGTATGTGTACCTGCACACACATGTTCTATTTTTTGTTTAGAACCTGTGATTTTATTGATATAGGAAATTCCCTGTTCTAGACCCTCCCTCTAGCAACATGTAATTTAATTATTTGGAAGTAAGGACGTTTAGTGATTTTGCCTGAGACACTCAGAGGTTCAGCAGCTCTCCTATAATCACATAGCTAGTAGTTGTCAGAAGCAGAACTTGCATGTAGGTCTTTGTTGCAAGGACAGTACCCTATCCACTGCCCTATACTACCTCTTCAGGTAAGTACTTATACACATGTGTATGTAAGTACTTTTATTAAAGGTATCATGTAATAGTTGATGAACTGAACTTGGAGAAAGGAAGAACTAAGATTAATTCTTGACATTAAGGTCTGTAAATGGCAAAATCACTTATAACCATGAGCCTCTAAAAATTATCTCTTTTTAAAAAAATGATCTCCAAAGTGGTGGCTGGGATTTGACTGCAGATTTATGATCAGCCAGTCAGGGGATGGGTATTTGAATTGCATATCTTCTTCACCATGGTAATCATTGCTATAAGACCCCTTTATGAATTTATGAATTTAATAGTTCCCCCCAAATTAGCCTACAGGACTTGGAGACACTGCCCTTCAAAGTAATTATAATGTAACTAAGACCTCAGTGCCCACAACTAGCATGTAGACAAAATTCTACGCCTGCTAAACCCTGAACCTCTCCTTACTTCATGGCTTTTATCAACACTCCTCATTGGATGGTTTCTGTAATACAGTAGGGCAGTGATTGGTGAGTATCACCCCTATCCCCAACAGACACAAAGTGTTCAATGAATTTGTTTTTTTTAATAAAGCAAACATGGGGTGGCTAGGTGGCACAGTGAATAGAGCACCAGCCCTGGAGTAGGAGTTCAAATCTGGCCTCAGACACTTGACACACTAGCTGTGTGACTTTGGGCAAGTCACTTACCTCCAATTTCCCTCCAAAAAGAAAAAAAAACAAATAAACATAATCACCTTTGATGTACTCAAGTGTTATTAATACTTTTGTATAGAATGTTTCAAAAGACTATTTCTTTTCATTCTTTCAAATTTCTATTGTATAAATTTAATAACATGCAAAATCATCAATACAGTAGTACATGTACATAATTCACAAGAAAGTAAATATACATATATTGGGGTTGCACACTTCAAGTCTTTTTTGCTTGTTTTTATTGATAAAAGTTCCCAATTAAAAAAAAAATCAGACCCTTGCTTTAAGACTATAAACAAGCTGCATTCTTTATCAATGGAAAGAGTTTCTAGACTGGGAGTTCCTGTGCTGATGATATCATAGCTGTGTAACCTACTGATGAGTGAGTAATCAAAACCAGCCTCAGACACTTCCTAGCTGTGTGACCCTGGGCAAGTCACTTCACATCTGATTGCCTCTATTTTTAGTCCAGTGCCTGGGCACATAACAACTGCTTAATAAATGCTTACTATGTATGTTTTATCATGAATATACATTTGAACCTAGACTGGACCTTAGCGATTTGTCTAGCCCAAGGCCCTTATTTTATTGAAGAGGAAACAGACTGGGTGATTTTAGATGATTTGCCCAAAGCTATACAGATAGTAGCAGAACTTCAAAATGATACCAAGGCTTCCAACACTAAAATAGAATATTTGGTATTGCAACATACTTCCTGTTTCTACCTTCCCACTGTGAAGTCTATGGACCCCTCCAAATAATGTTTTAAATTACATCAAAAAAAATCTACATTGGATTGCAAAGGAAACCACCTATATTGAATTAGTTATTAAAATATTAAAAAAAAGTTCAAAAACATCTGACCAAGAATCCTGATGCTGAGAGTAATATTTCCAAGGGATATTTTGATGTTTTTTTTTTCAATTTTATTTTGCTTTAAAAGTATATAAACCTGTAGAATTTTATGTTTCTACAAATTTGAATAAATATATTCAAATTCAAATACACATACACTTATACATATAATCATGTATATATGTCTTGTTCTACTTTGTTTCTACATAGGACATATAATTACAATAAAATATTTTAAAGAAGTTTCTCTATCAATCTAATCTTTATAATTAAATGGCCAGTGAAACTCTGTGGAAGTTAACTTAATTATCTAAAGTAACTACTTGAAAAGCACATTAGAGACTATCTGGGTATTGTACACCAAAAATGATGCCCTCATCAGTGAATATGACTTTACCAGCCTATTTGTAGTACTTGGGCTCATTTTTCTACCATTGGATAATTCAAATAAGTTTAACAATGGCAGAATAACTGAGGGAGGGAGAGAACCTGGGAACGTTCTGTTTTGAGAGCTCCTTTCATGTATCTTCCTTCACTATCTAGTTTTCAGATTTGTAACTCTTCACATTCTTTGTAGTAACCACTTAATTGGCCACCTTCTTACAATTAACATATTACATCATGGGAAAAGGTTTATCTAATTTTCCAATAGTGCCTAATTCTGTCCACAGGATAGGGCAAAATTTAGTAAAGCACTGCTCCCATGAAATACTCCTCTAAGTGCATAAAAGGTAATTGGCTAGAGATTTATTCACAGGGATTTGTTCATGGCAAAAATATTTGTTCATGCCATAGAGAACCTTGCTCAACATTCTTTTTAAAGGTTTAGATTTTTAACAATGCTTTTATCTACCAAGTTTTTATATGAGACCTTTTACCAGTTGACAACTTTCTTCTAACACCTGATAAAGTCTATTCCAGAGAATTTATTTCTAATACTAAAGCAAATATCTTAGTGACCTTGAGTGTTGGGGTTGAGTTCTCACCCAAAAAAGTCAAGTTGGGAGTCTTATAGTTAATTTAAGTTATTCCCCACCCACCCTCTCCCCTCTCACCACTCAAGATACTTTTAGGATTTATGTTGACTTTTTTTTTGGTACCTTTAAAATGGGCTTTCCCATGAGTGTACAAGCCATTGCTTTCCACATGTAAATTTATGTAAGCATTTTTAGAAACAGGGAGGCAGTGTGATGCAGAAGGAAGAACAATGGATAAGTCCAGCCAATTTGCTTGAAAAGAAGAGAGAAATGAATCTTAAAAGGACTTATGAGACTGGGCAATGGTCTTCCACTAGTATGTGTCACAGTTGACATTAGAACCCAGTTCTCCTTGGTTCTAACCCAACCAAGTAGTAGTTGGCTGTTACCTACCAGCACTCCATAGTAAGTTGAATAGAATTTTGAATGAATATTACCTCATAAGGGCTGATTATCCTGGTTTATTAGGCATTAATTGCAGGATGACTATGCAGATGAATGATTTTGTTAAACAGTCAACAAGCATTTATTAAATGCTGCTGGCACTATGCTCTGTGATGGGCATACAAGCATCCCTGCCCTTAAGTAGCTGATCTTCAAGCACCTTGACAAGTTCTCTACTTATAAATCCCCCATATAAAACACCACTTTAGGAATTTCAACTGACCATTTAGAAATCTCAGCGAAGTTCAGGTATACAGTCAATGAAATATGGGCATTTTTTAAGTATTATGATAATGTTTTGTTTGCAAATCCATCAGTCATGGCATTTTTTTAAAAAGTATCCATAGCAGAAAAAAATGCTCTTCTATTACACCCACTGGGAAGAAGAACAAGGAAAAAAATAGCCTCCAATTTTGTGCCAGATCCAAGTAACATTTTAAACTTTAACTCAGAATTACTCAGGAGGGAACTAGCCTTTTTTAACTGAAGATTCAATACTATCTGTGTGTGTATAATGTCCCCAATTCCCCATGGTGTCTACAATTAAAATAAAACTCCCAGGTTGCACTAAAAGGAGGAAGAAATCTTTGAAAGGTTTGTCTTAATTGGTTCTGAGGCTCAGTTTTGTTATCTGAAGTGAACAGTGAAGAATCAGTATTAACACCTGGAACTCATGTCTGTGCAAAGTCCAGAGTTCCTAAAGTAGCAATTAAATGGCTTAATCTTAAAACCCTCCTAGGTTCAATTCAGGAGCTCTCTTCTGAAGGGCAACACTAATTCTTTATGAATGCAACTACTTCTAACAGCACTGCCCTAATTTGAACAGCTTTGGAAATTCCATTCTTTCTAACTAAGTTAATTGCATAGCAAAAGTCTGCTTAGAGTAGAAACTTATTTCTTCTCTTAAAGAATTGCTTTCCTGAGCCCATTCCTTCTCCACTGTGTGTGTGTGTGTGTGTGTGTGTTCCATATAGAGGCAGTTTACCATTCCAAATATCTTGTCAAAGTTCAGTTATAGAAACTGGTCTGCAAACAAACTATACACATTGTTCAGAGGTACCTCCAATCTTCCTTATGCTTGGGCTGTTGGTTCTAATAGAATAGAAGTCCTTGGAGCTTTAACAAATCTCTGAGCTTTTAAATAGACTGTGACCTATTCATTTAGAGGGCTGCTTCAATAAAGCAGTGGCTCACTTAGGTTAATGATGGATCATGGTGCGATTCGATTTGCAGAGTGCCGAGTTGCCTATTATCCTCCTAACGTTAGCTTGGGTCATGTTATCACATCCAAATGATGAGTCATGCCCCTTCCCTTGTTCCTGTAGATATACCAGTGATTACAGGAAAACTCAGTGTGCTCATCCACTAAGCCTGAAGAATTCAGCTGACTGGGGATGAATTATTATTTTTTGGCTAGATGTAAAAAAAAAAATGGGCACAGGTCAAGCTTCTCAGGACTGTGACACCTGCCTCTTGTGGTTTCTATTGCAACATCTGGCTGCGCAGAAGGGATTGGATCTCTGTGTCTCTTTTCTTCTATGGTAAGGAAAGTTGGATGACCCAGCCTCTAGAGCTAGAATATTTACAATTAAAACTTCTCAGATTTGTTTTTCCTTTCACATATTACTCAGATTGCCTTTTACAAAGGATTCTCACACAACCACCAAACAGAAATGGCAGCAAAGCCTATGGGCAAAGAGAAAGTCACTGCTTTTTAAAGGCTCTGTGTCGATTACAAATGTCACATCTGACTGACTTAAACTGACAGAAACATCTAATGAATACAGGAATCTAGGAGAAGATTGAGGAGAATAGGATTTTTTGACTGCCATTTAGCTGCTGGGCCAATATGTTGATTTTCTTTGTTAGCATGGTTTCTCTGTCATTTACTCTGCTGTTTTTCATACACACACACATCTCTTGAATGTTCTTGGTAACAAGAATTAAAACATGAAATTTTGTTTGCTAGCAACAACTTTGACAACATATTTTTCTTTTCTTTCTTCCCAAGCAATTTTGGAATGCCCCAAATTTTCCTAACAATTCATAATTATCAGAATCTTTCCAAGTTCAGATGCTCTAGGATGAAACCTTGCTGAGTGTTTCTACTATAAAGTTTATTTATACCAATACTTCCCAAATAATTTTTCACAATAAAGAAAGCTCTGTATGTGGAGCTGGAGGGTGGGAGATAGGATCAGGGAAACTACATTGCACTTAATTCCTAAACTACAAATCCCAGACAAGAAAGAGAAACTTAAGGGAAATTGAAGGTAATGACAACAGATATTTACTAGTCATTCCTGAAAAACAACAGAAAAAATTTTTATTGTGACATAACTCTGCATTGCCAGTTAAATATTTTATTTTCTTTAAAGATGGTACATTAGTTAATGTCACTAAGCAGGACTGCTAAGATGGCTATGTCCTCAAATAAAGAGGAAAATTTATCTGATATTATGAATTCACATACAACTCTTCTCTTAAACCATTATATTAAACTTTACCAGTCCCAGGACAATGATAAATGAAATGAGAAGTGAGCCAAGAAGTTTCCATTAAAAATTGTTCACAGTGCCAATTTTTGTAAATACATTTACTATCTTTTTTTATACTCCAAAGTTTCAAAAACCTTGAAAATCAGTTTTTTTCTAGCATTGTAAGTGAAGTAGAAACAATTCCATATGTTTAAAAAGAAAAAAAAAAGATTTTGCCCTGCTGTGATGAGAGTAAGGGAAAAGATAGGCAGTTAAAACAAACGAATGAAGTCATTCTATTATGTTACAATCTATACATATGGCTGTCATTATGCGATATTTTGGTCTGATCCAAATGTGATGGGCCAAGGCCTCTCTGGAAAGATAGCCGAGAACCTTACAAATAAAAACAGATTTCAAAATTAAATTAGATTTCCCAGCTGCTAAACACCATTGTTTACAGTGAAGATATAGAAAACTGCTTTGGAAATATTCACCATGTTCAGATTTTTAAAAAAAAGGCTTACTTTAATTTTGCTACTTCAAAATGAGTTCTCACAAATTATTTAGGACTTTTAGGGATTGTTTTTGGCCTGCAAGGACATTAAGGGAATAGATGTCTTGATCTACACTTATTTGTTCTTCTATGCTGTGTACTCTAGCCGGGTGAACCCATTTCCATCTCCCTAATGTGGTTCCTCTGCCTTCATTTGCTCCCACCTGCAAGTCCTTAGCTGGTCATGCCCCCTGGTATTTATTGGCTTTAGCTCCAGGCAAAAGTGCAGAACTTTCTGAGTGAGACAAAAATGGCTGCATATTCATGGTTTCCTTGTTATTGCTAACTGAAATGGGCACTTTTCTAGTCTCTGATCCCTTATTTCATTTTGACCTCTAATATCTTTGCTTTTCTCCTTGTCTGTATATGCCATAAGGACTGCTGTCCTTCTGTTTCCTAATATCTGCCCACTTGTCTATCAATCCTCATTTGACAAAGATTTCCTGGCACATTTAGAGTCGAGACTCTTCCTTTAGTGTCCTACATTCCCAGCTTTGATGCTCCTATCCTTATGTCTGTAGAACCTTGGTAGGTTCCAGAATTAAAACCATACATTTTCCAAACCCATGAACATATTCTATCTCAAATATAAAAATCTTTGTTAAATCTACAAATATTACCATTTTAAAAAATGGTTATAGCATTTGTTCTTTCTTGTTAAAACCTATTTTATGACCCTTGCTTATATACACTGTCATCTTTATGGAGTGTTTACACACACACACACACACACACACACACACACACACACACACACAAACACACACACACACACACACCTCTTAATAGGACTTTCCTAGAACATTTAACTTTTTTTTTTAAATGACTGTCAAAGATGGGATTTCAAGCACCATAGCTGTGAAATGGAGGTAACTTTTTGGTGAATCTATCTTTCATAGTGTTTTAATTGTTAAATCATAAGTGGGGTTTAGTTTATTCACCTGCTGGATTTATAATCTGGAATACTCCAGCAATGTTATTCCCTCCTTTGAATACCCCCATTCCTAACACACACACACACACACACACACACACACCTTTATTTGCATACGTATTTGCTCCAGCATGAATGGGGAGCAATAGAGAATTTTAATATACTTTCATTAAAATCATTTGAGGTGAAAATGCAGTGCTTTTAGACCACAAATTATGATTGAATATTTTAATCATTTCTTTATTGACATGAGATTTCATTGCAATAGGACATGATTCCTGATTTTTTTTCTTTTGTATGGATCTCTCAATTAAAGTCTTACTCTGATGCCTTCTCATGGCGTGTAGTGGCAAGAGGTACTAAAATAGGCATCCAGTACAAATTGGCAACAGATTATGTGTCTGCCACCTGAGCTTCTGCCTAGAGAGGCATGGAGAAATTCACTCTGAGAAAGGAGGAAGGTGAAAGGGTAAAAGTTTTATTATTTACTCTATGCAACTCTTTATAAATATCTCATTTGATCTCACAATAACCCTTGGAGGTAAGTGCTATTATTATACCTTTTTACAGTTGAGGAAATGAGGAAGATAGAGGTTGATTGACTTTCTCACAGTCATAGAGCTAGCAACTGCCTGAGGGCACATTTGAACACAGGTCCTCCTGATTTCGGATCCGATGCTCCATTCATTATACTATCTAGTTCCCACAAGGTTGGCCACTAAGGTACTAATTTGGACACAATTCTTGTAGTTCATCCATAGAGTACAAAGAACTCATCTGCTCAAATGGGATAAGGATCTGCACTGACACAGTCAACAGTTTTTTGAAGTGGAGAAGGAAGGGATGAATTTCTCCAGCTCCTTCCTCTCTCTCTTACTTTATGGTCAATCATTTGTAACATGGCTTGGGATTCTAAGACCCATGAATGGAGCTAACTTTTGAACCCACAATTTTAAACTTATTGGCAATATACTATTACAGACTGAATTAGAGAAGTGCTATGTGAATGCTTGTGTTGGACCTGCAGTCAAAAGATCTGGATTACAACAACAATTCATTTTTTGCTGCCTGTGTGACCAGAGGAAATGATGGAACCGATCTAAGCCTCACCCTCCTTACCTGTAAAATGAGACTGGATTAGAAGGCCTCTACAATTCTTCCTAGCTCTCTATATGGTTCTAGCACCATATATAAGTAAGATAACTGCTCACATACTTTCAAAAAATAGAACACAGGGAAAAGGACTAGATCTGTTGTTTCATTTATGTAATGTATTTCAAGTGGGGAAACTCCCTCTATCAATGTGCATTGATACTTTCTATGTAACATAAACTTCAAGCTTCCTAACATACTGAGATTTTAAGTGAATAAGGTGATGTAGCCAATCGTGTTTCAGAGGCAGGATTTGATTTCAAGTCTTCCTGGCTTCAAGGCAGGTTTTCCATATACTGCCTCTTTCATTTAAAAAACAAACAAGCAAACAACATTTATTAAGTACCTACTATGTGCCAGGCATTGTGCTAAGTGCCTTTTAGATATTTTCTCATTTGTTCCTCACAACAACCCTGTGAGGTAAATTCTATGATTATCCCTATTTTAACTTTGAGGAGATTGAGGGACATTAAATGACTTGTCCATGGTCCTACAATAATTAATAAGTCTGGGACCAGATCTGAACTCATAATGCCTTCCTAAAAGAAACTTATTTTGAATTTTACCTACAATTCATGATTTCAGTGATGTATATGTACCTTCCACCCTCATCTCTCAACACAAACACTCCAGGGGTGGGGAATCTGCAGTCTCAAGGCCACTTATAAGTCCTCAAGTGTGGCCCTTTGACTGAATCAATGCTTCACAGAACAAATCCCCTTAAAAAAAGGATTTGTTCTGTAAACCTTGGACTCAGTCAAAAGGCCACACCCAAGGACCTAGAAGGCCACATGTGGCCTTGAAGTTACAAGTTTACCACCCCTGCTCCAGCCACATTAACACTGCATTGGAATATTGTTAATTTATTTATGTAGATATAAGCTCTAACCATGCAAATTACAACCCATTCAGCTTTGTATATAGCCTAACCAGTCCACATGAATGCCCTTCCATAATTCATCACAGGGTATCAGATCAACATTTTGAATATTTTCTTTATATTCCTTTTAGAGATACCAATGAAACAACTGAGCTATCCATCAGTTATCTCTCTATCTCACTGTGACACTGCTCCAGGCCCAGCACAGATTGAAAATCCACTATGCTTTAATTTTTGAGGAGTTACTGTAGTAAAAAAATTCATCATTCTTCAGACAGTCTGATTATGAGTCCCTCTGTATGTCTCTGGGCTGGTCCTTGGACAGCAATTGTACAGTCTGTTATTGGGGAGCATAGTTGAAGTCTTTGTAAGATGTGACAGAGTTGACACTCATGGGTTCTCAAAGGTTATGACAATGAGTCACCTCCACAGTATAAGGAGGCACAGAGTCAGTCTTTTAGAGGAACAAGAAGAATAGAAACAAACATTAAAAAAATGACAAACCCGAGTACTAAGCTACCACATAAATTCTGAGAAAAATAATCTGTGGTATACAGAATACTCTATTGTGCCATATAGTTTAACTGTGAGAATGCCTTTTGTTAGAAGACTTTACTCATTCTAATTAAATAAATAGAGAGGGGAATTTTTGAAACAGCTCTGCATAATTGTAGCTCATCATCATTGGGAGACATCATTAAGTAGTTAGCATAGTATTTATGCTTTTTGATTGTCTGACAGGTGGCTATAAACCTTGATAAATGCCCTGCCAAAGAAGTAACACGTGAGCTTCTGAAAAGGAATAAAAAAAGGAAAAAAGAAATCTCTGGATTCTAATAATGCAGATTACTTGATTGATGCTTGGCTTGCAATTTAATTACAAGAATAAATGAGGAACAGGAAATTTGTCACTTCCCCATTCATTATTCTCTAATTACTCTATAACTAATAAAGCCTAGGATTGGGTAAAATAACTGTTCGTATAATTTATGATATTAGCCACTGCAAGATAAAGATGAAAACATGAATAATCTATGAAGGCCAAAATACCACAAAACAAACCAGAGGCTAAAATGATCTTAGATTATAATGCCCACCATCTATCAGAAATGTAATGTATTGCAACAAATGAAATGCTTTGCTGGTAGGGATGATAGAACTTTTTTTAGTATGTAATATTTATGCATATGTTATCTGTGCTAGACTGGATCAATATGGCACCTGAGAGCCAAGTATTTATCTTGGTTTAAGATTATACTAAACACATTTAACATCTGTTTAGTTAACATGAGGATGTGTAGAATAGGCCAAATGGGTAATGATAAGTTGCCCCTGAAATTGCTGTAGTTTTGTTCCTCTCTCTTAAATGCTATTTTAAAAATTTAAAATATTTTAAAATGGGCCACATTTGGGTTTCCTCTTGTGATGCGATATATAGAGACAGCTACCAAGAAGTGAATTTAATACTATTTTCAACAGTCTTTCATTTAGATTCTATCAATTTTGTTCTAGGTTCCCAAATAGGCTTTGAGTTGGCTCTGCTCTCTTAAAATCCACATTTTATGTTTGTTATTAACCTAGGGAAAGCATTACCAATATATTGCTATTTTCTCAAATATTTAGCTGAAACAAATAAAGACTTTTCTTGTCACATAAATGGGACAACTTAGGAGTTCCAGATGAAAACCTTATGATTTTATGTCCAATTAAGTTGGAATGATCAAAGGAATAAAAAAATATTAAGTGCCTACCACGTCCCAGAAACTATGCTAGGTTCTGGAGATACAAATATAAGTACATTCTGTAGAAGAAAGTAGTAAGGGTAGTCCTATATTACTGAGACCAATCGTTCTTAATCTTTCTTCAGTCATAAACCCTTTTGTAAAGCTTGTGAACCATTCTCAAAATAATATTTTAAATTGTATAAAAATATGTAGGATTCCAAAGGAAACCAATTATATTAAAACATAGTTTTTGAGGACAGCCAGGTGGTGCAGTGAATATAGCACTGGCTCTGGAGTCAAGAGGACCTGAGTTCAAATCTGGCCTCAGACACTTGACACACTAGCCATGTGACTTTGGGCAAGTCACTTAATCCCAATTGCCCTCCAAAAAGCAAAAAAAAAAAAAAAAAATTAATGATAACAAAAAAGTTAACTGGTCCCAGGTTAAGAATTGATGAACTTAAATGGAAGGTACTAAAATTGATCAGAAACTATTTAGTTGTGTACTACATTGTTGTTTGTCCTTTCCTTCTTGAAGAGGACCGTGATATCAAGAAGGTAATGACATCACTTGCAAGTGAATTGGATTTAAGTGAGAGAGGGCTGCACAAAGTCACCAACCTTACTCTCTTCTCCACAGCCATCTGGGTCCAGTGTCAAGATATAGACGAGGACAACTGAAGATGACTCCAGTTGCATAGTACAAGACTTGATAGGATAGACTGCTCAAGCTTTACCATTTTGTTTTTGGATAAGTCATATTAAGTTGTTAAACTTTGGAAGCTTGGCACCCAGCTGATTAAATGCTGTACTGACAATATTTAGCTATGGAGAGACTGTAATCTGTTTCAAAAAAAAGAGTATCCACACCAATAGAAATTGTGGTTTGGGAAATTTTTAGGACACGTTATAGGTCTTCAAAGTGAGTCCATAATTTCACTGAGGATAGGAGGCAGGCATTGCTTGACCCTAAGAAGAGTGTCCTGCTTAGCAATAGACAATCATAGGGCCATTTCCAACAAAACCTTACCATTCTTGTTCCTTAATACTCCACTACTTCACCTATGTCTAAGTAGTTCCCAACTTTCCCAATGGTTACTAGGCCCTCAATACAGTTATAAGGTAGACTAACTCCTACCCACAGGTGCTGCTACAGGGATTACTGTGATAATTTTGCACCTCCCCCCCACCTCCAACCCCCTGCCCATGCCCAATCAAAATGTGTTGGGGAAGGTGGAGCAAAGTGAAAGCTCTGTAAAGTGGAGCAGTAACAAGTGAATTAGGGCTCTGTCTCATCCTTCTCATTTTGGGTCAGACTAAATGAGCCACAGAGTAAGACTAGGCATGGATGGAGGGTGATCTGGATAGTAATTGTTACATTATTCTTCTCAAAAAACAAAAATACACACATCTTCCAAACTTCTTTCCCATATGTCCTCTTCTATGATAGATGTCTCTCTCCCACCTGTCCTAGCTCATTACCTCTCACCTGAATTTCTGCAGTAACTTCCTATTTGGTCTCCCTCACTTCGCCTCTTCCTGTTCTAATTCATCTTTTGCACAAGAAGTCTGACCATATCATTACTCTACCTGCTAGCTCCCCATTGACTCTAGGATGAAATATTCCATCTTCAAGTCATTCTTTCAATGATTTCCATTTTTGGTGTTTTATAATAACATAATTATTACTATAGTAGTTTAATATATGTTATGAGTCAGTATATATGTATATACATACATATATGGGAGGTAGATGAATAATTTTTGTATATGGGATGGTTGAATGTTTAGAAATAATAATAGTTAATATTTGGTGCTTTATGGTTTATAAAATTCTTTACAGATACTTAGAGATCACCACAATATATTACAGTACTCAAAATTCTATAGGAATTAAATGTGTTAAGTCAGAGACAGAATAAGCTTTTGTTTTCTTTATTTGCTTTTACTTGACTCGTGCTCTATGTATAATCAGATCTTGGGAAAGCATATAAGAATTTGTTCATCAATACATAACTAATTTCATGACTTCAAAGGAATAGCTTTCTCTGAATACCCAAGTACAATTTTGTGTATATTCCTTTCCATCTGGAATATTGGATAGTCTTAGTTCATGAAAGTCATTTCCCTTCTGTATAAATTGTAAATAAATAGAAAATTGTTTATTTGCATTGTTGGGAATATAGATTCAGGGCCCATGCTCATTTTCAAGTATGGTCACTTTGGAGAATGTTCTTTCTAACAGATGTTGCACTGGGAGTAGGTGATGTAGAGTAGGTGGAAAGGAAATAAAAATGTGAAAGGTCAAAGAAAAAAATGGGATTTTGAAATTGGGAAAGACAAAGTAGTTGATAGACTAAACTCACAGAGGGTACTGAAACTATGCAGTAGTAGAACTTAATACCAAAGGTGAGGACAGTATAACTATGAGAATGAGTAAGGTCATGGTCACCACAAACAGTTTTTTACATTATAATTGAATGTTTTCCCTGTCCTGTTTCTTATTTCCCAAGACATCCCCAACTGCTCAAGTAGTTCAGGCTATTAATAAAAGATTTCTTTTGAAGTATTTTGTGCTGGTCACTGTTATGGAAAACTAGCCAAATAAATATTGAGCTTTCTGAAAGATAATACCTAAAACTATAATGCAAAATACTTTTTTATTCATTTTCTGATGGTTTAGCAAGTCCCCCTCTAGGGACAGATATGCTACTTTCCAATTTTCCCCCAATTCTTTAAAAAAAGAATTGTGTTTCTTACATAATTAGATCCTTAAGAAATTAACATTCTTAAATTTTAGATTTAAATATTTTGGTCATGGAAAGACAGAAAATAAGAAGCTTCATTTGACAGAGAAATGGCCAGAAGTACTGAAATAGAGATATAATATGGCATTTAGAATCAAGTCGAGCTTTTGCTATAAAGGAGTTGCTCATTTTAGAAGAATACTTACAAATTCTTGCTGTGAAAATCTTTTTATTTCAGGCTTATTGCAGCATTTTGCTTTAAAATAATTTATTACAAAATGTCATGATACTTTATTTTATCCTGCTTAGGAACATGTGTAATGCTTTGTAGTTGGCGGAGTTGCTTGGCTGATATTATGCAGTAATTGCTTTGTTTCAGCAAAAAATGTACACTATGTATCTCATTCTAGGTAGCACTGACTTGAAGGTTGGGTCATTTGCAATAGCCTATATGTGTACCAGTGACATCTGGTGTAGAGTCTGGAAATGAAAACAGATGTGAGAATTAGAGAGGGGGTTGAGTGAGGGTATTGCCCAGTCACTACATTTTTGTAGCTAATTGGTTCACTAAAAGACTTATTCTTCCTCTACTCTGCCTTTTTAAAGTTAGGCAAGTAAAACCTCATTAATTCAGGGCTATGTTGAAGTTTATTTTTTATACAATCTGGGAAGAAAGGATTTGTTTAGCAAATTATCAGTATAAAAGTTAGTGGTATTCAACTTTATACAAGGAATATGCCAGTTTAAAATAAGAGAAAACATTGAAGATGTCCTGGTGAGATCTTTACTTTGATAATCCTTGTTTAGCTGTTAATTCAAGTTAAATGAATCAAATGTTTCTGTTGTAGGTTCATATGCCACAAGTCTTAAGAGACAGAGGACCTAAATTCAGATCATTTTCTGCTTCTTATAAGCTATATGACTTGGAGCAAGTCATTTTATATATCTGGATCTCATAATTGAAGGGGGTGGACTATTTGGTATTAACTATCAAGAATAATAATATATTAGCTTACATTAGGGGAGGCATAGCATTCAGGGATCCTCTGAAGGTAGTTGGTCCCTCTCTAGACTCTATTCTGGTCAGATCATAGCTTCACAAGGTGTTCATTTCTGGGCCATCTTCAGTCATCCTGATTTATATCTTGTCACTGGACCCAGATGACTCCAGAGGAGCAAGTGAGGATGGTGACTTGACACTTAAATCCAATTCTCTTGCTGTCATGGCATCACCTCCCTGATGTCATAGTCTTCTTAGAGAACAAAGGACAAGCAACAACAACAACATTTCTAGGCACAGTTGTTTACAAAGACATCAATAAAATGGAGAGTGTTCAGAAGAAAGGCAACCAAGAAGAGCCTTGAGTTCATATCATAGAAAGATCAGTTGAAGGAACTGCTGAGGTTTAACGTCAAGAAGAGAAGACTTAGCAGGAGCTTAATATCTGTTTTCTAGTATCTGAAAAGCTGTCGTGTGGAAAGGGGGACAGACCTATTTCCACTCGGTCTCCTATTACCACCTATAAACAAAGGATCAAATAATAACTCTAATGTTTGTTATTTATAGCTCCTCATAGCTTAACCCCTTCCTATCCTTCTGGTCTTCTGTCATTTTCTTCATCACACACTGCCGTCCAACCATATTGGTCCACTTAATGGTTCTGCACGAATGACACTCTCTCAGGGTCTTTACGCCTTTGCCAATGATGTTTCCCATTCCTGGAATATTCTCTCTCCTCACCTCTACTTTCTACCTTCTATGCTTTGCTTCAAGATTCAATTTAAAGACCATCCACAGTAGTGGGAAATATTACTTGGTCCCATCAAAATCTAGTGCCTTTGCCTCCAAAGTTAACTTGTATTTACATGTCTTATAAATAGATTTTTAGTTACTGTCTCCCAATTAAATACAAAATCCTCAAGGGAAGGAACTATTTTACTTCTGTCTTTATATCCCCAGAGTTTAACACAATCCTAGGCACATAGTAAGAACTTAAGTGCTTCGTTAATTCAGTCATTTGCAGTCTCTAAGTTCCCCTTTATTTTAAATCATAAGATTCCTAGTGATTTGTCTGTCAAGTTAAATATGTACTTAAAAAGAACAGAACTATTCTCTTTAAAAATAATTGCATAATTCAGATAGACCTTCCATATATATAATGTATATTTATATGTATTACAAACTTGTGAAATTGTAATGAATTAAGGGCAATTATGAGTAATATTACTATTGGACATGTAAGCATAAGAAAGTAATTTAACTTCACAATATTTTAATTTCTTCATGGGTAAAATGGATATGGTACCAATGCTACTTATCAATATAGTACATTCACTGAAGTGTAAAGGAGAAGCAATAAAAAGTATTTTATAGATATAATTGTACTAGCCAGAACAAATAAACAAACAAAAATGAAAAACAAAACAAAAACAAAAAACCTAAGCATGTGTCAAGTAGTCAGGGGTCAAGAGTTATTAACCACAGTATTGGATTGTAACACAGCTCAGCATGTTATCTTATGAGCAAACTGCATTGTTAACAGGAGTCAGTTCCCTTGTAGTTCTGGCAGGAAAATGCACAAGCTGTTAGCACAACATATCTTGGGGGTACATGTAGGCACCGCAAGGATCATATAGTAGAAGTTTGTCTTGAAGGCTTACTTAACTTCCTTGTCTACCTTTATACTGTCTTGTTCACTCTGCTGTATACTGATAGAAAAAGACAAATAGAGGAATTTAAGTTCTGGTAGATTTGAGGTAGAGTTAGTGAGGGGGAAAATGGGTAGAAATGCAACAATAAAACAAAACAAAAAAAAAACCAAAAACAGGCTAAAATCAGGGCTGGAATCAAAACCACAATTAGATTTCTGAAAAAATGTTAATAGGATTTTATTGTGCAAGATTATACCCTAATTGAGTTCAAATTGCTATTAAATCATTACATGCTATGACTTTTGCCTCACCATTATAGCAATGCTAAGTAAATATGTGGCCTCTGAAAGGAGTCAATTCTTCACCAGAGAGCTTTCCAAATACTGAAGCAGCTCAAGTAAGAGAACCTATAATTTAAATGGCTCCTATATTTTCTGAAGAGTCTGCTTGTACTGCCAAAACTAGTTCTATTTGGCTTTGTCCACTTCTCGATGCTGAAGTTATCACTTCTCACTAGAAAACTACCATCCATTGCCATGACAGAGACTGTGAGAGACAAGACAGTGTCTGTCTATAATGAATGCATCACAATACAATTAAATTCATACCACCTTTGCAGAGGTATCATCCATATGTGAGTGTTCTTCAGGGCTTTATCCTTTGCCCTCTATATTTTTGGCTTGGTCCTTTGTCCTCTATTTCCTCTTGAGCATTAGTTGGGTGATACTCATGTGGTTGGGATGACACAAATAAATATGGGAATAAAAACTGAAACAGAGCTTTTCCAATTTAAGGGATTTTTGTTGTTTTGGTGTTTTTTCTTACTGGTCATTTTGTTAACAAAAATCTAGTGTTGAGATTAGTGAATTCTTGCTTTTAGCTTTTAGCTCATCTTCCATGTTAATGATCTTCCTGGACGTTGTAGGTTTGTTGAAAAGACTACAAGTGAACTGTGATGATAAGAAATAATAATAATAACCAGTATTTATATTACACTTTCAGCTTTGAAAAGTGCTTCACATGCTATCCCATTTGATCCTTAGAACAATATTGTGAGGAAGGCACTATTATTATCCCTTTTTTTTTCACAGATGAAGTAACAGAGACTGAGCTTGTGACTTGCCCAGAGTCATCTAGCTAGTAAGCCTCAAAGGTAGGATTTGAATACAGGGCATCCTGAACACACACTCAAATATTTGTCACTTCTCTACAAGAAATCTAAGTTGCATCCAAAAGAATCTATTGAAGCAATTTATGAGAGTAGTTCCCATTTTTTGCAGGGCAGATGGTCTGAAGGTTTCCCAGGGCAACTGTGGCCCCTAAAGCCATGTAGTTTTGTTAGTGTTGTTTATTCCCTCTTCTTAGCCAAGGAGAAAATGGAGAAAACATCTTGTAGAATGTGTACTGGGTTGTGTAGGGTTTTACATAACGCAGAGCTCTCAACTCCTGACTTGGTAAAGCAAAATGAGAGAGATGGAGGGAGAGCAGCCCAGAAAAGGTTGTATCAAAGAAGTGTCCAGAACACATCAAGACTTGAAATATCTCCAACAAACAGCAGTGGCAGTAGCAGTGACCAGACCAGGAGGAGAGCCCTGCTAATAAGCATGGTGAAAGTACCCAGGAAGAGAAATCCAATTTCTCTTCCCCCTCCACCCCCCAATCACTTCAAAGAGAGTTCAAAACAAACAAACAAACAAAAACTAAATTTGAATTAATTTTTTTCCATTCTGTGTTATCTATTTAGGAACAAATAAAATTTGTTGTATAGATTTACTGATTGAAATTTTCTCCCTATTACTTAGAAATGCAGTCATTGGAAAATGCAAATTTCTGTGTGTTTACCAGGTCTTAACATGAGAGCAAATATAAATGAGAGAGAATAATTCATTCTTACAGAAAAATATTAGTTAAATTCAGTGTTACATTAGCTATAATGTAATGAATACAAATCGTTGTATGTTCATTACCATTACCAATAATAAGGTATTGTTGTAATAATAAGTATTATTATTATTATTATGTTTGGACCACACTTATCAGATATGGGTTTAGAAAGGAAAACATACTAATCTTATACCTTAACATTTTGAGCGGCTCATTTCTTAAAAATTAAATGAGAAAGCTAATGCAAAAGGTGTCAGTGTTTTATAATATTAATGGAAAGTTTGATCTCAGCTACACCTTAAGAATAGATATTTTATGCAAAACATACATATAAAAATGTTTCTTTTATTAAACTAATAGATGTTGGGGGTTTTGGTTTCTGTATCTCTCCTTCCCAGACGTGTTGTATGTTGTTAAATATATGAAAAGGGACAATTCCTACTGTGCTTTGCAATAATTTTACTTTTATACTCTATTTTTGAACATAACCTACATCTTAGGTAATCCCTGCACTTTCAATTCCTCAACTATTTTCAATTTTCATGGTCTAAGAGTCTTTTTGGGGGTATAAAGAACATGGGAAATATCATCTATTTAAAACTTTAAATGAAAGATCATGCGGCTATAAGGTGAAAAGGAAGAGCTATTAAATCACATTTTAAACTTCTTTATGTAGCATCCTAATCACAAATTTAAGTGATTACTTTTTGGACTTAAAAAAATGATTTTAGTTGAATTAGTGCACAGAAAACAATGATAAGGAAAGTGATTGAGGAATGTTATTGCTAGGACCTCTTCACTATTTTCAACTAATATTATGTCAGGGTGTGTGTGTGTGTGTGTGTCTGTGTGTGTGTGTGTCTGTGTGTGTGTGTGTGTGTGTTTTCCTCACTGCCTTTGCTCTACACTCTCTCCACCAATATACAATCCTTTTTTTAGATCAGTAACTTAGACTTAGTTGCCTCGAGACAAAGAAATTAAAGACTAACCCGTAGTACTTGTAAGAGGTACCACTGGAACCCAGATCTGTGGCACTTCAGGGCCACTTCCTAATTCACTAAATAAAGCAGCATTTAATGCCTACCTTTAGACAAAAAAACCAAAACCTTTATGAATAAAGGATGTTCTAAAATTAAAGCTTAAAAATGCCCTGACTTTTGGGATACCCTGTAATTTGTTTTTTAAATAGTGCTAAATCATTAATATAACCACTGTTAGTTATATTTTGATATTGTATTTATCTAATTTTATTTAATCTCTTGTTTTTTCCAATTACATTTAAAAACAATTTTTAACATTTATTTCAAAAAATTTTGAGTTTCAAATTCTTTCCTTTCCTTTTCCTTCCTTGAGAAGGCAAGCAGTTTGACAGAAATTATACATGTGCAGACACGTAAAACATTTCCCTATTATGTTGTGGGGGAGAAAAAAATAACAGACCCAAACAATACAAAACAAGCAATAAAAAAATGGAAAACATTATGATTCAGTCTTCATTCAGACTGACAGTTCTTTCTCTGGAAATTGATATAATTTTTCATCATAATTCCTTTAGAATTGTCTTGGATCATTATAGTTATGAGAATAGCTAAGTCATTCACAGTGGATCATTGTACAGTATTACTGTAACTATGTATGCATGGTGTTTTGGTTCTACTCATTGCACTTTTCACCAGTTTATGTAAGTCTTTCTAGGTTTTTCTGAGAGCATCCTGCTCATCATTTCTTATAATGCAATAGTATTTCATTGCAATCATATGCCACAACTTTTTTAGCTATTTCCCATTTGTTAGGCATCCTCTTGATTTCCAGTTCTTTAGCACCACAAAAGAGCTGCTGTTAATATGCTTGTACATGTAGGCCCCTTTCCTTTTTGTTAATCTCTTTGAGATACATGGTAATATGAGTATTATAGGTATATTAATAGTTTTATTAGTATATTAATAGTAATACTTAGTAAATGAGAGACTAAGTAATAGTATTGCTGGGTAAAACAGGATGTACAGTTATAAAACTTTATGCCTTTTGGGCATAGTTCAAAATTGTTTTCCAGAATGGTTGAATCAGTTCACAACTCCATCAACAATGCATTAGTATCTGAGTTTTCCCACCTCCCCTCCAATATTTGTCATTTTCCTTTTCTGTCATATTAGCCAAACTAATAGATATGATAAATTTTATTTTATATTATATTATACATTATACTAGATTTTCAATATAATTGTGTCTTAAGAATACATTTAAATTTAGATAATGATTACATTTTAAGAGAAAAGCATATCACAACAAATAAGTACATCACAATTCCCACTTACATAACCTTTTTCTCATTACAAAGCTTTACAGTTGCACAAATATTATTATATCTATCTTAAACATAAGGAAACAGTTTCATTGATTTGGCTTAATCATACAAATAGTAAATTCTTTGAAATAGGAAAAAAATGGAAACTAGGGGAAGATGGCAACATAGAAGCAGGAGAAATCTGCAGCTCCCACCATAACCACCTCAAATACTTATAAAATATGACTCTAAACAAATTTTAGAACTCCAGAACCCACAAAATTACAGAAAAAACATATATCCTACTGGGGGCAGCCCAGTGGGCGGAAGGGAGGGGATCATCTCAGCACACTGGGGGCCCAGCCCAGCCTGGCCTGACTCAAAACCAAAGCTTGCCCCGGAGTGGACAGGACAAGCCAAAGCTGGAGCACTACAGAGAGTGGATCACTGGCAGCTGTGGCACTTTGCAGAATTATTAAGCTATAAGAAACAAGGACAAAGTGAAAGGTCAGTGGAACTCAGCTAAATTTAGGGGAAAAAAGTAGGTCGGGTCATGTATCAACAATGCAGCATTCACAATGCCTACAGTAACTATAAGTATGCTGATATGGTTATTAATCACAAAATGTAACAGGCTCTCTAAATGGGAAATACAGCTAGAGCATTTATTCAGATGCCAGAAAACTGAGTCCCAAAACCAGAAAGTCAAAGCCAACACAGTAGTTATGAAGTTGGCACATGTAGTTAAGGTAGTAAACACCCACATTCTCAAGCCTTCAAAACAGAACAGGCTACCTCAGACAAAGATCCTCCTCTCCTCACTCATGCAACTGCTCAATGTCCAAGCAGCTTGCTCCCAGCAGTTCCGGGCACCCACAGTTCCTGTTCTTGGCAGTCCTCAGCAGGAGTCCTTAGCAAAGATTCTGGCTGGCTCAACAAAAAGGGACCACAACCTCAGCCACGGCCTTTGCTTCTAGGCTCCATGGCATGGACACTAGCTTGGCTCCGGCTTTCTCTTGCTCTACCCATTCCCGCTACATCAGCAAGTTCAAGGGGCATGGAAGATCTTCAAATCACTGTATCATTATGGACCAACTGCCCCCAGGGAAAGAAAGCAGCAGAAGCCTCGGGCCTGCAGCAGCCTCCACATTGCTGCTTCAGTGCTCGTGGCCTGCAGATTGCAGGAGGACTGAGGGGTCATTCACAGGCTAAGTCCTCTTGCTTAACTGGCCTGGATTGGGATCATGGTCTTGGGAGGTGGTCCTGAGGTGTGTGACCAGTGAGCCAAAGCTGGTTGTGGGTGGAGAGACGGCCTCCTAATAGCTCTGGCAGCTGCAAAAAGACCAGTGATTTGGGACAAAGCTCTCCCCTCTAAAAGCAGAGTTCTACTGTGGCTCAAAAATCAAATTAATTGACTTGTAACATGAGCAGGCAAAAGAAGCGAACCAAGCTCAGCAATCCAACTTTAGATTCCTTTTTTGGGGACAAAAAGGATGAACACATGGAACAGGAGGAAGACAACACAGTCAGAACTCCTGTACCAAAAGCTTCCAAGAAAAATGTAACCTAACAGTTACAGGCCATAGTGGAGCTTAAGGAGGATTTTGAAAACCAAGTGAGAATGGGAGGAAAAATTGGGAAGAGAAATGAGAATGATGCAAGAAAATCATGATAAGAGAGTCAACAACCTGACTGAAGAAAATAACACCTTAAAAAATAGATTGACTCAAATGGCAAAAGAGGCCCAGAAAGCCAATGAGGAGAAGAATGCCTTAAAAAGTTGAATTTGCCAGATGGAAAAAGAATCTCAAAAGCTTTCTGAAGACAATAATTCCTTCAGAATTAGAGTGGATCAAATGGAAGCAAATGACTTTATGAGAAATCAAGATACTATTAAACAGATCCAAACAAATGAAAAAAGAGAAGGCAATGAGAAATATCTCCTTGAAAAAGCCACTGACCTAGAAAATAGATCCAGGAGATACAATTTAAAAATTATTGGACTACCTGAAAGCCGTGATCAATAAAAGAACTTAGAAAGCATCCTTCAAGAAATTCTCAAGGAAAATTGCCTTGATATTTTAGAACCAGAGGGCAAAATAGAACTTGAAAGAATTCACCAATCACCTCTTGAAAAAGATGCCCCAAAGAAAACTCCTAGGAATGTTTTTCCAGGTTCTGGGGTCCCCAGATCAAGGAGAAAATATTACAAGCTGCCAAGAAGAAGCAATTTGAATACTGTTGAAACACAATTAGGATAACCCAGGATCTAGCAGCTTCTACAATAAGGGATCGAATAGCTTTGAATATGATATTCTGGAGATCAAGGGAGCTAGGATTTAAACCAAGAATCACCTACGCAGCAAAATTCAGCATAATGTTCCAAGGGAAAATATGATCATTCAATGAGGTGGAAGACTTTCAGGCATACTTGAGGATAAAACCAGAACTGAATAGAAATTTTGACATTTAAATACAAGAAGCATGAGAAGGTAAACATGGAAAAGAAATCATAAGGAACTTATCAAAGTTGAAGTATTTACATGCCAACATGGAAAAACAATACTTGTGACTTATGAAACTTTTCTCATAATAAGGATAGGTGAAGGGAATATAAATGTATATATATATATATATGTATACATACACATATATCTATATAGGAAGGTATATATATATGTATATGCATAGGAATACATATGTGAGTGTGTGTATATATGGGTACATAGACAGAGGGCACAGGATCAATTTTTATAGGAAGGGATGATATTTTAAAAGGTGAAATTGAGAGGTGGGAGAGAAATAGAATGAGAGGAGACAGGGAGAGACAGAATAGGCTTAATCATCTCATATAATAGAGGGAAGGGATTACTTACAATGGAGGGGAAAAATGGGAAGGGAAAAGGGAATGGGTCAATGTTACTCTCATTGAATTTGTCTTAGGGAAGGAATGACATACACTCTAAATTGGGTGTCTTGCCCTACAGGAGAGTAGGGGCGATGGAGATGAGAGGGGGCATGATGCAGGGGAGGGCAGGGTGGGGGGAAGGTTATTAGAAGCACACACTTCTGTAAAGGGACAAGAACAAAGTCAAGAATAGAACGGGGGTGGGTGGGATAGGAAGGAGAGAAATATAATAAGTCTTTCACAATATGTCCTTTGTGGAGATGTTCTATGTAACTACACATGTACAGACTGTATTGAATTGCATGTCTTTCCAGTGGGGGTGGGTGATGAGGGAGAAAGGGAAAGAATCTAGAATTTAAAGTTCTATATTCAAATGTTAAAAAGAAAAAAATATATACATATATATGTGTGTGTATATATATATTATATATGTATATGTGTGTGTATATATATATAATCTTATTATTTACATGCCACTGGGAATTAAGATATATAGACACTGGGATAAGGAGATTCATATTGCCCTACCGGAAAATCAGTGGGGTGATGGGGGAACAAATAGGAGAGAGCAAATTGGGCGAGGGGGTATACAGTGGGATCGCTGTTTTGGGGCAGTGGGTAGGAGAAAGATGGGGAGAAAATTTGTAACTCAAAATCTTGTGGAAATGAATGATATAAACTAAAAAGAAAAACAAAAAGAAAAAAGAAATAGAAGAAAAATGCTTTTCACCAACTTATTATTATATTTGAATAGAGTTTGATGTTTCAAATTGCAGAAAAGTTTATATGAACATTAAATTTCAAGAAGTATAGATTTTAAAGAGGGTAAATTAAAGAATCATTCATAACCTGAGGGTGCACTACTATTGCTGAGTAAAGATATGTGTTGTAGAAGTGCTTTATTATTCCTTAATGCTACTGTGGATAGTACCATACAGTAGTATAAGGTTCTGTAATAGCATTCAAGACTCTTGGGTTCTTGTAGATTGTAAGACTCTTCAGTGCAGAGATTACGCAAGTGCCTAGCCGAGTGCCTTGAATGCAGCAGGAAAGTTCTAAATTTGCCACATTGACACCTTCATATCCAGACTCCTTTTCATGTGTAAAATTTTAAATATATTCTTACTAATTTACTGGCAATTTATCTACTTCCTCCTACCTCCTTCTTAGATGTTGTCTTTTTTCTTTTTGTTACTTTTCTTATATCCATGTATGAGACATTATGAGGGCCTGTACTGTGTCGTGGTAGAGAGACTGTAGGAGAAGTGACAGGTATGAGAGAAATGGTAAAGCAAGAACCATCAGGACATAACAGACTGAGAACAATTTATGGGCTAGTTATGAATCCAGGGAGTCAGGATAAAAAAGAGTTTGTGAGGCAGATGAGATAGTCTTTGGACATTGGTATAGAGCTAGAAAAAAACATTTATTAAGCACTTGCTATGCACCAGGCTTTGGGCTTAGTCTTGGGGCTACAAACACAATTAAACAAAGTCCCTATCATTAACAAACTTGGGTTCCAATGAGGCAGGACAACACATAAAGTGGAACATGAAAACAGGATGTGGGAGAATGGGAAGAAGTGGTTGACAAGGAGCAAGAAAAGTCTGCAGTAATGTAGTGAAGTGAATTCAGCCTAGGGCCCTCCTGAAATGGTGATGCAGTTGAGGAAATCCTCAGTTGGCAGAGCAGAGTGTCAAGGTGGAATTTTTTTAGTTGATGCTATGGAAAAGGAAATGGTTGATGGCTATGGAAGAAAAAATTCAGGGAGACTGGATCAAATAGAAAGTTCAGTGAACATATCTGGTACTCTTTTTGAAACTACATTGTTGGATTTGAAATGGAAATGTCCATTAAACAATTGAAAATCTATTTTTGGAGCTAAGGTGAGTGAGTAAGGGTAAGCCTGAGAATCATCAGTATATAACTGATAATGCCAAGAAAATAAAAGCATAAGAGGAAGTAAGGAATGGAAGGATGAACATTTTGTAATAGAATTAATGGGTTAAAAGAAAACTGTAAATACGGCATGAAACAAAGAATAGTCAAAGAAGTAGAGGAGTTAAACAAGGATATTGTCACAAAAGGCAATGGAGATGAAAGTTTTGTTGAAATACAGGATGGTCAGATGTGTCAAATTCTGCAAAAATAGCAAGGATTTGAAAAATTGTTATGGTGAATTTGGTAAATCAATCTATGATCTTTGATAGAACAGTATCAATTTTATAAGAGGTAAGGAAATACACATTACAAAGATTTTGAAATGAGGAGGTTGATGCAACAGAGGTAATTCTCATCTGACAAATTTGGCAGAAAAAGAAGAAACAGTCAAGCAAATATTTTTCAAAGAAAAATTGGCAGCTGTAGTCAACTCATAAGATTTGTTTGGCTCATAGTATGTGTGATGCTAAGCCTTTTTCCCCCTAGTGCTTTTGTTAATTTATCTTTTTACTGAATGCAATCCAGGAACACAGCCATTTGAAGTTCCAATATTAGTATTTCTATAACTTTGGATGATGTATATAGAAAGATTCAAAATACACACACACACACACACACACACAAACAAACAAACAGACCTTGGATACCTGCAAGGAACTATATAATAATATCTTAACACTACTGGATGTGGAAAACAAATCTGTGTCTACCACTCAATGATGAATGATGATTCTTCATGATAATATCTGTAGAGAACAATTTCCATGACAGTTCCTGTCACTGAAAGATTATGTGTGACTAAGGTGATGATTTGGGGAAAATCTGCATGTGTTAAAGGAAAAAAAAAAGTAATTTGTAGACATTGGAATTGATAACTGAGGAAGGGCATTGGTAGAAAGCAACTCAGATTAAGAAATCTGAATGAGGACTCAAATGAAGAAATATGAGAGGATACCTCCAAATCACCCTTTTGTGGAGGTGGGAGGTCCATATGGGTAATGATGCATTCTTTTATTTTTTATTATTTTTTTAAAGTAAACATCTTTATTTTTCTTTTTTCCTTTTCCTTTTTGCTTTTTTTTTTGGAGTGGAGAGAGCAGGGCAGTTGGGGTTAAGTGGCTTGCCCAAGGTCACATGGGTAGTAAGTGTTGAGTGTCTGAGGCTGGATTTGAACTCAGATCCTCCTGACTCCAGGGCCAGGGCTCTATTCACTGCGCCACCTAGCTGCCGCAATGATGCATTTTTAAAATGATTAGTTGTGCTGATTTTTTTTTCCTTTCTAAAAATTTTTTTTAATATGGGATGGTTCTCTGAAAGAGATAACTATGATGATATAAGAAACAGAAAACATCCAAAAAAATTCCATATTAAAAACAAACAAATGGGAAAGTAATATGAAAAGAAAGGAAGATATGAGAACAATGTCAAGCATTTAAGAGTACTGTGAAGGAAAGCAAAAAGCAAGGTAATCTCATTTCAACCATACTTGATTGTATAATTAAAAAAAGGCAGTAATAATTATTTTCTCCTATTTTCTCAATCAAGGAGAATATTTGTTGGATTAGGAAGAATGGGGCAAAAATGATTCAGGAGGAATTGAAAGGGAAAATAAGTGAAAAATATTAAGAGAACACTTTTCTATGAACAGTTACAGTCAGTAGACCTAAATAAAATATATCATAGGTTATAGAAAATTTGGCAGATGAGATCATTGAGGCCAAATTGAAAGATTGTAGAGTTATATTTATGTTAAGGCTGACTGAATAAGCAATTGTATGTATATTGAGCTTCCTCATATCATCCCAGAAGATCAATAAATGTACAAAATTAAAATGAAAGAACAATAAGAGGAGTGGATTGAAAAGTAAGCCTCAGAGGAACATTATTGAAGAAATAGTAGAGAAAGCCCCAAGAAGTAAATAAGCAAAAATGAGGCATGGATACAAGGTAAAAAGTGGTAGAATTTGATGAGAAATCTCCATAAGAGTAAAACAATAGAATTATAAATTTAGAGCCCAGAAGAGAGAACTGAACAATTTAAAGAAATCTCATTGTTCTTTAGAAACTTAGTAAACTAATTTAAAAAACAGACCTATAAGTGCTAGAAAATGGGCTTTATTTATTTACACATGCATACCATATAACACCCTGCCACCACTCCAACACCCCCACACATGTATTTACACTTCTTGAGACAACTAAGACTAAACAAATTGAGAAACTAATTCTATAAGAGGGAAAACAAATTATTCATCTGGAGGAGGAAATTGGAGGAGTAAGGACAGAAATGTATTTCTTGAAGTAAGGGTGAGAGAGTTGTGTTTCATTTAAAAAAAAAGAAATGTTTGGGATGGAGACTCCTAAAATACTGTCTTATCTGAATGGGTAGGGGGGTAGCATCCAGGCATATAGATCTAGATTGAGAAAGTGGTGTCCTCTATATTAAGGAAGAATTAGGATCACTTTATTTCACAAAAAGTGAGCTCTATTCCTATATATTTCTCTCCCACATCTTAGATAGCAGTTCCTTATAATAATGAATGGAAAAGAAAAAAAAAGAAAAAATGTTCAGCAAAACTTACCAACATATGAACAAATTGCAAGAATAATGGGCAGTGTTCAAAGTCCATAGTCCCCACCCCCTGAAAAGAAAGGAGGAGGAAGGTGCAGGCTCATACTTCTTCTATGAGCCAAATGCTGGAAATCCTAACATTCATCATTTCAGTAGTAATATTCTATTTTATTCTGATATCATGTCATGTTCAACATTTCCTAATGAATGGGCAACTGCTTTGTTTCCAAGTCTTTGCTACTACAAAAAAGTGCTTCCATAGACACAGTACCTCTATGGGACTTTTCTTCTTATTTTTGACCTATTTGCAATTAATTCATCCTTACAAAGAGGATTCTTAAATTAAGGGATATAAAGCACATTAAACAATTAGGAAGTTTATAGGTTTAATTTGAGAAACTACTGTATAATATATTAAGCTTCAGCAGAATCAAATAAAAAAAAGGAATGGTAATCATGATTTTATTCAAGGCAAGAGTAATAATATTAATCACAGATAATGAAACATTTTTCCCCATACTGTGATTTCATTAGTGCAAGGAAATCTTAGTGATAGAACACCCCCTTTCCCAGTGAAGAGAGCCTGGTGACTGTTAGGCAACTTTAGCTTTAGATAGTTGCTCTAAGTTGTGACTTGTCCAGGGTCCTATAAATAGTAAATCAGAAATGAGACTTGAACACAGGTATTTCTGTCTCTTGATGGAACGGTATCAATTGTGTTTATACAAACACACATACACACAAAAATAAACACACATTCATACCTATATCTTTCTACATATGCATACATACACATAAATGTTTATGTATTCTGGATCAGAATACAACTAAGTGCTTAGTAAAGGAAAGGCAAACTGAAATGCCCATATTTAAGAGATTAAATATAAGAGATTCTAGTGTTTTTTGCTATATTTGACAGAAGTAGTAGAAAAGAATGAGAAATAATAAATTTGATTAAAATATTGGAAGAGTAGAGCCCTCGATTTAGTAGACTGATGGTATTTGTAGAAAAAAAACACCTTATTTTGAATCAATACAACTTTACAAAAAATTTTCTCATGCTGTGGCATTAATAACTCATTAATAAATAGAAAAAATATGTAGAAAGGCAGGCATATTAAAAAGGGATACTAAATTAAACCTGAAAGGGATCTTAAGAGCCATTAAATCCAAAACCCAATTTTAACAGATGAGGTAATTGAGGAAGAAATTTAACCAACTAGATAAGAGTCACATAGCTAATGTGATTGGAGTAAGATTTGAAATTAAGTATTCTTCACTCCAAATCTAGTGCTTCCTTCACTGTACTACCTAGCTATCCTACATGAATGCTTACAGATCATAACACAATATAAATTATAACCATGTGAATAAAAGATGGAAACTTGATGTTAAGTTAAAATATCCTAACTAATAAGCCAAAGAACACATGAAAGAAACTAAAAATTATGTTCAAGAAACTTAAGAGTAAACCACCATACTAAAATTCATACAGCTGATATCTCTGAAGAATTTTTATATTAACAAATAAGATTTATATCAACAAATAAGAATAAAAAGAAGACAGGTGATATGTCTATATATTTTTTTTACCAATGGAAAACCAATGAATTGATAATGCCAAGATGAGGTTAAAAAAAAAAAAGGAATGTATGAAAATGGAAGGAGAAATTTTTAAAAGGAAAAGAATGATTAAACTGATGAAAACAATTTCTTTTTTAAAAGATGAAACATTAACAAACCATTAGTTCACTAAAAAAAAGAGAAAGGACCTAAATTACCAAAGTCAGAAATAAAGAGGAATTCATGACATGCAGATGAACTAAGAAATTATCAGAATTAACTGTGTACCCATAAACTGAAAATTTAACTGCAATGCATAAATAACCACAAAGATACAAAATACCCATATAAATCCCAGTAAAATTAGAATTTAGTAATTTAATCTCAAATAGAAAATGAACAAAATATAAATTAATTTCCAAGTTGTGGTTGGAAGGAGATGACTCCTTGGCCAGATCCATTTAAAAGTCAATTACATTACAATTCTAAAGAATGAGTAGTTCTTGAGGTACCTGAATAATTCTCAAAAGTAGAAAAAGACCCTTTATTAAAGGCTTTCTGAAGCAAATATGGTCCTTATCAGTATCACTAATGAATATTGATGAAAATGTGTAAATAGGATAGTAGCTAAGAAACTGCAGCAATATTTCAGGACAGTTTATTGAAGATGTCAATGTTTGATGCAAGGATGCTTTAACATTCAGAAATCAATGAAAATAATCAAGAAAACAAAATATGATTATAACAGTATGAATAAGTGCTAAATCTGTGATTTCATTAGTAAAGGGAACTCCCTTGTAAGTAAACTGTCTACAGATGTAAATTAAAACCTTTCTTCAATTTATAATCTGACCATTGCCTATAGAACTCAACTTGTCCATAGTCACATATCTTGTATGTATGAAAGGAAGGACACCAGTCTTAGTCTTATTGGCTTTCATGAAAGCTATTTTCTGTTACTCCACGCTACCTCTCTGATTTTAACAGATATTAGGAGAAAAAAAAAAAACCTTCCCCCAAATGAATTTATTTTTAAAATAGTAAAAACACAGTCATACCTTTCTTTAGAATGACCAAATGTATTTATGTAAATTGAAGAGTTTAAGTAATTTGAAACAGAGTAACACCAGCAACATTTCTATAAAGAACATGGGTGAAGCAGGGATGTTAACTCTTGCTGTTATTATTTAATATAATCCCTAAAATGCTGCAGTTATATTTCAAAATAACTGTAATCTCTTTAATGTGTATATTCTTTCCTGCAGTGTATATCACAATTCATCTGTGCCTTATACTGAACATAATCTCACTGCTTTCATTTTCCCCTCCAAACTCCCCCTGCCCCAAGTTTACAAGAGGGAATTCACTGTTATATTGGTGGTCTTCCTTTTATTCTCTACCTGGTGTTGGGAGTACTAATGGAGAATGGGAACTGACCATCATTTATTTCTCATTCTTGCAACATAAAGAGCCTGCCTTCTTTTTCAGTGATGAATTTCTATAATCGATAATATTTATGCCATTTATTTTTTGTTCGTTTTTAATATGTTGCAATTTACTCACCATCACTTGGTGCATTTCTATTTTCTTTTGGGTGACTCTTTATTAAATAATTGATAAAACAAATAGTTTCATCAAGATATGGGAAAGAAAAGGCAATAATCATTTATATAGCACCTGCTATGTGCCAGGCATTGTGTTAAACACTTTACAAATATTAGCTCATTTGATCCTACACAACTCTGTGAAGGTTACTGCTGTAATTGCCTCTATTTTACAGTTGAACAAGCTGAGGGAAAGAGATTAAATGACTTGCCCTGGGGTAGATACAGCTGCTGAGGTAGGATTTCAATTTGAATTCAGTGTCTTCCTGTCTTATGTCCAACACTCTATCCACTATACAGTCTGTGAGATATGACAGGTTGTGGGATATGAAATGAATTCAAAGGAAATTATCAGCATTTCTATATGTTATTTAGAAAAAAAGGAAAAATTGGTAGAAAGAAATTACCTTTTCAACTCATTAAATAAATAGAAGTTAGCTTATGAAGACAAACAGAAGCTTTGGAGTCAGGAAGACCTGCATTCATAACTGACCTTGGATTTCAATTGGCTGATCATAGAAAAGTTACAAAATTAGTTGGAAAGGAGCTCGTCAGTCATGCCTTTTAATCCAGGGGAAAAAAGAGAAATGAATGACCATCATAATGTGTCCAAAAAATGGACATCCAACATCTATTCATACTTCTAAGGAGAGGGCAACTATTATGTCATGAGACAACCATTACCACCATTATCCTCTCTAGGTTTCAGTTCTCTTATCTCAGTAATATGGCTAATGATAGCTCCAATACTTTTCATAGAGTTGTTGAGCGACTCCAAAGAAATAATTTATATAAAGTACTTGGTAAGTCAGTGCTATATAAATAAAAATACACAAAAAAATTCTATTTTTTTCTTTCTTTTTTTTTCTTTTTTGCTTTTTGGAGGGGGGAAGCTAGGGCAGTTGGGGTTAAGTGACTTGCCTAAGGTCACACAGCTAGTTTTGTGTTAAGTGTCTGAGGTGGGATTTGAACTCAGTTCCTCCTGACTCCAGGGCCAGTGCTCTATTCACTGAGCCACCTGGCTACCCCAAAACATTTTTTATGGAAATAAATGAATGCCTGTGTGTGTGTGTGTGTATGTGTGTATGTATAAAGAGAGACACACACACAGAGAGAATGAGAATATTTATGTCAGGCTCTTGCCAAGAGAGTAAAAATAACAATTCCACCTAAATTAGTATACTGATTTAATCTTATAGCAATTAAGTCATTAAGGAAATTTCATAGATTTAGACAAAATTGTAACAATTTATTTGGAAAAACAAAATGCCAGGAATAGGAAAATGAAGTCAAATGGGAATGAAGAGGTTGTGTGTGTTATATTGAAATGGAGCTTATATTTAGATGAATTTCTTGGTTTATATATTACAATAAGTTGAAAACATAAACTATGAATAAACAGAATGTTATAACTGAAAAGAGATTAGAAAGTTCATTTTCTTACAGTTGTAAATAGGGATGAAAATTATTTTTAAAACTTTGACAGATAAAAGAAAAAATGTACAATTTGAATTCTCTAATGCTTAAGAGCCTTTTTTGCACATACAAAATCAATTTGGCTGGGATCAGAAAAATGAATGATTTGGGAAAAAAACAATTAGCCTTAAACATTTCTGTAAACGTCTGACTCTTTGTTCTCAAGGATTTTACAGGCTAGTGAAGGGGACAGTATGCCAATAGATACATACAATGCAAGCTAGATACAGAATAAATAGGCAATAATTAACAGAAAGAAGACACTATAATTAAAAGGAGTTGTAAAAGGTTTCCAATAAAAGATGAGAGATATTGCAAAGGTGAAACTGATAGATCTTGGCCATAGCTTTTGGGGTGTGGGTGGGAAGGGGTGAGAAAAAGTGAGGGGTCCAGGATGACATATAGATTGCAAGCCTGAGGGACTGGCATGATGGTACTGTAATACTCTATTACTCTGTACTTTTACTCTGTAATATTACTATTACTCTGTAATGTAGTCTACAGTAATAAGAAAGATGGGGTGGAGGCAGGGGGAATGGTTAGGGAGAAAGATTTTATTTTGGTCATATAGAATTTAAGATATGTACTTGACATCCAGTTCAAGATATCTGAAAGGCAATTGGAGAGGTGAAATTGAGGTCAGCAGAGAGTTTGGGACAGGATTGGTAGATAGGGAAACAATCAACATAAAGATGAGAAGACCATTGGATGTAGCAAATAAGAGAATAATACCTAGCAAATTAACAAAGGTGGTAAATGATTGGGGAAAGAAATTAATACTGTAGAGATGAAGAAAAAAGGAATCTTAATTCATTATTGTTACATCTATTACTTTTCACAATTTATTATTGAATGTCATATTAGAATTTTTAATGATTATTATGTTTATACTCTTTGACCTAGAAATCACGCTATTGACTTTATGTATTGAGCAGGTCATTGTCAATAAGAAAAGAAAGACCCATTGCAACCAAAATATTCATAGAAGTAAGTACACAGTACAGTAGCAAAATACAGAAAAGAAAATTTTGTGTCTTATAATTGGAAAATTGCTGAACAAATTGTGTTTACAAATGTAATAGAGTGTGGTTTTTCTATAAGAAGTGACAAATATGAGTATTTTGTAGAAATATTGTGAGACTTTGGGAAAATAGTGTGGTAAAGTGTTTCCATAGTCAGAGCACCTGGACTCAAATTCTACTTGGATCATCATCTGTGTCACTAATATGTGACCTAATCTCCTTGGGCCTTTGTTTCCTTTTTTATGAAATGTGGAGGATTATACTTGATGGCCTTTGATATTCCTTCCAGCTTTAGATCTATAATTTGGTAACTTGGCATGATTTGGTATGAACAGCTATAGAATAAATAACTTATGTAATTAATGCAATAATGTAAATGAATGCAATGTTAAAAAAATAACAAAACTGAAAAAAATAAAATGAGCAGTGTTTGCCTCCAAAATAATTAAAGGTAAAATACATAGCTTTCTTTTTCTTTTAACAAATGAAAAACTCCAAAATTAGGAAGTAACCTATCCTGTCAGTCATGTTCATTGTTTTAAGCCGTTTTGCATATTTACTTGGTGCAAATTATTTTCAGGAAGTTTCATGTATTTGCTGGGATGAGTATCTCATTTAACAAATATATCAGCAACAAATTTAGGAAGGGAAAATGGTGAAGAATCAGAAAGGTTTCCAATATAGGAGACAGAGGAAAGTTGTGCCAGTATTCTAAGAAAGAAAAGGATGGATTCAAATAATAGATTAGTTAGCTTTTCTTCAATGCCTGATAAAATTCTAGAGTCTATTATTAAGGGAAAGGTTTGTGTACGTATAAAAGGGAATTGAAGATCACAAAACTGCCAGCATGGTTTCAATCAAGAACAGGTCATTTCAGACTAACCTAATTTTCTTTTTTTTGACAGGGTTATGAGACAGGTGGATTAGAAATGTAATAGATATAGTTTACGTAGATGTCAGGAAAACCTACCCAATACTGAGAAGGGACAGGACCCAAAAGGCTCAGAAAGGAATTTCAATAGAATATATCAAATGGAGTAAAGAAACATAACACATCATTTGACTGAGACCTGTATAACTGCAAAGGAAAAATTATTTCAAGGACAGTTAGGGAGGAAGTGAACATACTAGAGACCTAATAAATACAAGATTCTTGGGAGCAAAATGATGAAGTGAAGTTATTGAAGACCACCATGAAAGTGCACAGAAAAGGCTGAAGAACCTTTAAGCTTATGCAGGTTTTTTTGAGCTTTATTGATCTGTTTTTTCTTAACATTACAAACGTTTATGGATTGCTCCAACTTCAGGAGAGGTCTCTTATAACAATGTAAAACTGTTAAGTAATAGTAAAAATATAGTGTCATCACTTGAAAGTACATTTACTATTCCACAGTTGTAGTACCTCTTACCCCTTTAAAAATAATTATTAAAAATCTATTTTCTCTCCCTCTTGCCCACAGTCTCAGTGAGGGGGGAAAAAACAAACAAACAAACAACAGTGGTTCTTGGATAATAAAACCAGAAGACAAATATCTATGTAAATGGGTGATCATGTAGATACACAGACAGAGTAGGATAGGTTTTGTATATAGGGGGAAGGAGAGGGCAAGAAGCACCTAATGTGTACTGGGTACCATGCTAAACATTTTACAAATATCATCTCATTTGATCCTTGAAATAACCCTGAATGGCAGGTGCTGTTATAATCTCCATTTTACTGTTAAGGAAATTGAGGCAAACAGAGATTAAACAATTTACAACAGCAGTTCTCAACCTTTGTAATGCTGTGACACTTTAATACAGTTCCTCATGTTGTGGTGACCCCCAACCATAAAATTATTTTCGTTGCTACTTCATAACTGTAATTTTGCTACTGTTATGAATTGTAATGTAAATATCTGATATACAGGATGTATTTAAATTGAACATAACCCACAGTTGAGAATTGCTGACTTACGGTCATATAAATAGTAAGAGTCTGAGACTGGATTTGCACACATATATGTACATACACAAACGTAGATGCACACATGCAACTGAAGGGGACTGAATATGAATGCAGGGAAGGAGGAGATTGCTTCTGGGTGATAGCATAAAACAGGTTTGCCAGATGTGCAGCTGCAGAGGCCCACAATACTCCCAAGTCAATCCTCAACCAGATGAAAATTTAATTGGAAAAGATTTATCAAAATAAAAATACAATAAAACATAGATAATATATTTTAAAACTGTCAGTATTATTCATGAAGGGTTCCATGTTTCTATTTGAGTTTATCTTCTATGGTTTAAAGCATCTTACAAAAATCAGCAGAGTTGAACTGTACTTAAAGCTTTTTTTTTAGAAAAATAATTGAGTCTGCTAACCAAGGGGCATATAATAATATGTCACATACTTGAACCATAAAGTATCCAAGTTACATTGTTTTCAGAGATGATAGTGAGAAGGAGTAGAAGAATAGGACTATTCAGAAGTAAATTAGTGATAACAGATTTGACATAATATCTAATTAATATTCTGGACAAGATGAAGATATTTAGATTAAATACACAGTTGGGTACATGTAGATCTGGTTAAATTACAGAACCTAAAGAGATATCCTTAAAGAAAACATCAATGCCTTATGAAGGTCCTTTAGTGGAGTGGCCCAAATATTGTCATGGACCTATTTTAATTATGATTTTTAGCAATGCCTTGAATGAAGTCAAATTTTCAGATGTCATGAAGCCAAGAGCTAACATTTTAGATTACACAATCTGAATCCATAGCCCTCTTAACAATCCGGAATGACAGAATAAATTTAAGAATATGACAATCAGGATAAATTTCTATGGTCAGATTCAAATAACTGTACAAATATAAAATGAGTGGTGAATGCCTAGAAAAGAGTGTGAATTCAGAAGTTCTCTCTGTCCATCCATTTGTCTGTCTGTCTGGTTGTCTTTGACATAAAGCTCATTATAAGTCAGCAGTGGGATGTGACCATCAAGAAATCTAATCCAATTTTAGGCTGCATTAATAAAAGTATCGAACCTGATTAAACTATATTCTGAGTGTTGTGTTCACTTCTGGATGCGATGCTTTAAGCTGAAAGTCAACACGTTTTCTCATCTAAAATCCTATAGCAGTGCCTTATAATGGTATGAAGGAAGCCTGAGTTCTCTGATATTGTGCTAGCAGTGTTTAAGGTTTCCCAGAATGTACCCAAATTTGAAAAGATTTTTATATGGGGTTAAGATAGACTCTCAAAATTTTTAAATTTCACAGTTTCATTTCCCAGGTGGTCATAGACTAATGGCCATTTTAGTAATAGCAACTCTGAAAAACCATCTACTAATTTTATAGAAGGATTACAATCCTTATCGAAAGCAATGCTTTTTCTGATTTAAAAAAAAAGTCAATCATTGATATATTGTCCAAAGGCAACCAGGATAGCTAAAGAAAGTAAAAAACATATTTTAAGAATATCAGTTGAAGGAACTGTGACTGACTAGCTTAGAGAACTAAAAAGTTAGGGAGTACATAGAAGTCATGTTCAAATAGATGGAATGTGTGAGTAAGTGTCAAAAGATGGGAGTTAAAAAAAATCTCATCTCTACTATGAACTATTTGTGTATATTCATGGTGAAATCCATTATTTTTTTTCTGAGCCCTAGTTTCATCATTTGTAAAAGATAAACCCAATTTCATTGTCTTTCCCTCTAAAATTCCTACCTCTTACTTTCCCTGTTAATGTAGAGTAACACCATTCTCCCAATGCTTGCAATCTATATGTCATCCTGTACTCACTATCTCCCCCTCTCTCTTCCCCCCGCCCCCCCGCTCCCTGCAATAGACAATATGTGGCCAAGGCATGTTGATTTCACCTTTGCAACATCTCTTGATCTACCTACTTCTCTCCTCTGATGCTGACACCACTATGGTGGGAGCCCCTCATCACCTCATATTGTATTAGGTTACCTGCCAGAAGTGTTTCCCTAATCTAAGCCATCCCCTATTCAACTACCACAGTGATTTTCATAAAATGTGAATCTGTGTCACCTCCCCACTTAATAAGCTCCAGTGGCAACCTGTTTCTTCCAGGATCAACTACAAAATACTCTGGCATTCAAAACCCTTTATGACCTGGTCTCCTCCTACCTTTCCAGCATCCTCAACAGGTACTCTTCTATCCACTGTACTCAATTATCCTTGTTCCAGGAACAAGACACTCCATCTCTAGTCTCTCAGAATTTCCCTCTGGTTGTCTGTCATGCCTGGAATGCTCTCCTTCCTCATTTCTATCTACTGATTTTCCTGGTATCTTTTAAAGTCCCAACAAAGAGGGGGGCAGAACCAAGGTGGTGGCATAGAAGCAAAAAGGTTCTGCAGCTCCCATATAGCCACCTCAAATACCCATAATATATAACTCTAAACAAATTTTAGGGCTCCAAAACTCACACAAAAATACAGAAAAACACATCTCCCGCTGAAGGCAGCTTGGCAATAAGGGCTCATTCCAGCACACTGGGAGCTGAAACCAGGCAGCCTGAAACCATGGCTTGGCCTTGGGGGTGGCCAGTACAAGTCATAGCTGAAGCCTTCAGGAGAGTGGATCAGCAGCAGCTGTAGCAGTTTCCAGAATTATCAAGCCATAAGAAACAAGGACAAAGTGAAAGGTCAGTGGAACTCAGCTGAATTTGGAGGAGAAAAGCAGTCTGGCCAAAACTTTCTCCAGGGCAAGGAAGCAGCAGAAGCGGCAGCCCTGTAGCTGCCTCCACATGGCTCCTTCTGACCTCCTGGCCTGCAGACTGCAGGGGGGCCAAGCAATTGTTCAGAGGCCAAGTGCTC
>CM053580.1:343611332-343639224 GCA_028627135.1 Pseudochirops cupreus | reverse complement strand
GGGGGAAAGACGGGGAGAAAATATGTAACTCAAAAAAATTTAATAAAATAAATTAAAAAAAATAAAAGCTATGTTGACATATTCTACATCTAATTAACAGGCATATTTGAGGAACAAACATGATTTTCATTCACATTTTTTCTTTGCACAGGCCTGTTCATGGTAGATAGAGGTAATTGTGGGGAAAATTGTGATTTGGGGATTTTTTTTCTGCTGTGCCAGACTCTTTTTTCCCCTATAATTTTGCCACCTCATAGTGGAATTTTTAGGCATTGAAGGTTGTCTTATTCTTTTTTTTTTTAATCTTAATGTACTTTCAGTAGGGGAGAAGGCAGGGCAGTTGGCGTTAAGTGACTTGCCCGAGGTCACATAGCTAGTAAGTGTTAACTATCTAAGGTTAAATCTGAACTCGGCTCCTCCTTATTCCGGGGCCAATTGTGTCACCTAGTTGCTCCAACCATGCTACCTAGCTATCCAAGATTCTCTTAAAAATTGTTTTTTTCCCCAAGCAAAACAGAAATGAGGTTCACATCAGTCACATCACCATACAGATATGTATTTGACAGATATTCGTGCCAAAGTGTGATCAGTATAGAATATACTAGAACCAGATAAATTTTAAGCCAATGCTTATCAAAGGGAAAAAATACCATGCATTTCCCATTTAGTGTTAGTAAGAAGGCAGGGATAAATATGTATAGATCCATTTATGGGGCAAGGGTAAGGAAGTGAGAGGGAAGACCAAATCATATTATATATATGACCATTCCTTTCTTCAGGTAAAACCACTTTTGTTAATTTAGGGAAGAATTTCTAGCTTGGGGTGGACAGACCCCCCTCCCCTCCCAAGAGTTAGTGGACAGATTCTATGAAATCCATTAACTTGGATGGGGTGGTGATTTCCCTTTTTATATGTATTTTATATTATGCATTTAAAAACATTTTGAGAAGAAGCCATTAGATTTTACCAGTCTGCAAAAGGGGTCCATGACACGTAAAAGAAAATTGGAAACTCCTCACTAGTAGTACCTTGGGAGAAGAGTCAAAAGACAGTGCTTGCTTGATGTCTCTCCCACTGTTTCCTTTGGTAAAACAAGGCAGTTTATAGCTATTAAGCTTTAATAGCTTAAAACTGCCCTAAGGCTTTTGTAACAGTTTATATGCCTTCTTTAATCCTGTTTTTTCTTAGATTTATTGTGTATTCCACAAAAGACTGTCTACAGTCTTAATCTTTTGCCTTCTTAGTGATTACTATTGAAATGCAGGATAATTTTTGGCATTCAAAATGTACTTTCAGGTTTTAAATATGTTATCTAATTCGTGAAATTGATATATGTGTGGTTTATTACTTAGCACAATACCTCTCAGTGACCATACAGGACTATGGGATTTGAGATTGGAAGAGACCTTAGAAAGAATATAATGCAATCCTCCTCAGGGAAGAAAACTGAGGGCCAGTGAAGTAAAGTGGCTTGTCTAATTTCACATAAGTAATAAACAAAGCAGGAATTTAACCCAAGTTTCATTACACATCAATCATCCTTTTCATTCTATGCCTCAGATTTTGAGATGAAAATTATAAATGTTTTCCTAAATTTCATGCCCATGAGAAATCTAAAATTTTGAAGAATTCCTCTGTGTTGTGATGGGGATATCTGACAGCTTCTCTTCTTTGTATTCTCAAAATATAAATAAATATAATTGTGTAGGCAATAGTGGAAATGTTTACATTTCACCCCATATACTGATGATGATAAGCTTTGCAAAACTGAAGTTGAGTTTATGTAAATCCAAGCTGTCTATATATCTTCATCTTTTTTTTCCTTGTCTAGCATCTACAAAGATACCTTACTGTTGGTGTATATAGTAACAATGCTATATATGCATATATACATAAATATGGAGAAAGAGATTAAAAAAGAAATCACATTATTTACAAGTACAAAGATATTCAAGAAAGTGTCTTTGTAAATGTCAAGATGGAGGCCTTCTACCAGGCATTCAAGTTTGAATTTAATAACTAGTAAATACTTGAGTATTTGTCTTATTTATATGCTAGAGGTTATGAAATTATTCAGATTTCAAGTTCTGCCTCCTTTGTAGAGTAGATTAAACATTTCAGAAGAGGTCAGAGCATATGTTTTTTTATTTTTGTCCTCCCAAGTTGACTGATGGGACAGTCTCTGCATATGCTTCCATATGGCAACCTAGATGAGCTCAGCAAATATAGGAACTAATGTTCTAAGAAAATGGTCACAGTTGCTAGGCACTCAATTTATTTTTACTAAGTAAATCACAATACACTGGAGCCTTGCAGTGTCTCTGCAAACATTACATAAAACCACCATAAAGGTTGTTGTTGTTATGCAATTTTTCAGTTGTGTCTGACTCATCACAACTTTGTGGACCATACCAATAATGTCCGTGAGTTTTTCTTGGCAAAGATGCTAGAGTGGTCTATGCCACTTCCTTCTTCAGTGAATTAAAGTAAACAGAGATTAATTGGTGATCATGTATTGTTTTAGCATGTAAACCCCTTTGTTCAATGTGACACTGGGTGATAAGAGATAGGAAAGTTTAGAAAATAAAGTGACTTGTTAGTTTAGAAAATTAAAAAATGACTTGTCTGAGAGGAAGAGAAGGTAATGATGGCTTAGACTATGGAACAATAGACTCAGATCATAAAAATAACCGTAATAGGAGGCAGCCAGGTAATTTGGATAGAGCACTGGGCCTGGAGTCAGGAAGACCTGAATTCAAAATAACCATAAGAATAATAATTAGCATTTATATATTCTGTATGGATTTATAAGTGTTTTTAAAAAATATTTTCTTATTTGATTCTTCCAAAAAACTCTTAGTCATTTTCAGTTATGTCTGACTTTTCTTGACTCCATTTGGAGTTTTCTTAGCAGAGATACTGGAGTGGATTGCCAGTTCCTTCTCCAGCTCAATTTAGATGAAGAAACTGAGGTTAATGGGGTTAAATGACTTGCCTAGGGTCACACACCTAGTATATATCTGAGGCCAGACTGGAGCTTAGGAAGACAAGTCTTCCTTCACTAGGTCCAGCACTCTTTTCTTCATTATACCACCTTGCTCTCCCAAGTTTCTGGAATTAGAATTCCTTATTTACAGATGAAGAAACTGAAACTGAAAGAGGGTTAAGGGACTTCCAACCAGGGTCATGGAGCTAATTTGTGTCTGAGGCAGAAATCTAAATCTTTAATGACTTGAACTACAATGAGGCCTCTCTTCCTCTTCCATTCTGATATGCTACAGTAGGCACACCACAGCACAAGAAGTAAGGAATAAACTACAAGGAGAAGAAAGCATGTTTCCTTGATCAGATTGAGTGCTCACATTGCAGTCAGGACTGGGCAGTGAATCAAGTTCTCAAGTTACTTCCCTAAGTCTTATCTGGATTTCCCTTTTTCTCTTCTTTACTGCAGCAAAATGATTAGTGATTCCCATTGAGCATAGCACAGCCATCATAATAGCTTAGGTTTGGATAGGTAAGAAACTCAGAAAGACGTCTTACAGCCATGTTTAATTGCTTCTCTCTGTGTCTATAGTTAGATCAAAAAGTGACAGAAATAATGAGAAAACAAATTAAAAAATAGGGGCACATTATGTGTCAGGTACAGTGCTAAAATTAGCGGAGCATAAAAATACAAAAATCAAGAAATTCTCTACCCCGAAGGATCTTATATTCCAATGGTGTGTGTGTATGTGCATTTGTCCTTATAAAACATATAGTATATATAGTAATCTACTGTTTGACAAACCCAAAGACTCCAACTTCTGGATAAGAACTCACTATTTGACAAAAACAGCTGAGAAAACTGGAAAATAGTGTGGCAGAAACTGGGCATAGATCAGTATCTTACATGGTATACCAAATCAAGTCTAAATGGGTGCATATTCTAGATATAAAGACTGATAATATAAGCAGTCTGGGGGAGCAAGGAATACTTTACCTGTCAAATTTATGGAGTAGGGAAGATGTTATGCCCATATAAGAGAGAGTATTACAAAATGCAAAATGAATAACTTTGATTACATTAAACTGAAAAGTTTTTGTACAAATAAAGGCAATGTAACTAAGATTAGGGGGGAAATGGAAAATTGGGAAAGAATTTTTTATAAGCAATGTCTCTAAAAAGGACTCATTTCTAAAATATACAGTAAACTGAGTCAAATTTATATGGAAACAAGTCATTCCCCAATTGATAAATGGTCAAAGGATATGAACAGGCAGTTTTCAGAGGAAGAAATTAAAGAAATTTATAAGCATATGAAAAAAATGCCCTGAATCACTTTTGATTAGAAAAATGCAAATTGAAACAACTCTGAGGTACCACATCTCACTGGTCAGATTGGCTAAGATGACAAAACAAGAAAATGATAAATGCTGGACAGAATGTGGAAAAATTGGTACACTAATGCTTTGTTGGTGGAGTTGTGAACTGATTCAACCATTCTTGAGAGCAATTGGGAACTATTCCCGAAGGGCTATAATAATGTACATGCCTTTTGACCCAGCGATACCACTTCTAAGGCTGTATTCCAAAGAGGTCATACAAGTGGGAGGAGGACCCATATGTACAAAAATATTTACAGGAATTCTTTTTGTGATAGCAAAGAATTGGAATCAAGGGGATGCCCATCAATTGAGGAAAAGGCTAAACAAGTTGTGGTATTGGATTGTAATGGAATACTATTGTGCTATAAGAAATTAGGAGCAGACAGACTTCATAATAATCTGGAAAGACTTATATAAATTGATGCTGAGAGAACTTTGTACACAATTACACATTGGTATGTATGAGGACTAACTTGCATTGCTGAGAGGAGCCCAGTCAATTAAAGGTTATAAGACAGCTCCAAAAGACTCATGATGGAAAGGGATATCCACATCCAAAGAAGAGAAATGGAGTCTGAATGCAGATTGAAGCAAACTACTTGTTCTCTCTCTTTTGTGTTTTGATTTGTTTTGTCCCTTCTTTCTCATTGTTCATTTCATTGGTTATAATCATTCTTTAAAATCTGACTTACGTTTAATGTGAATGTATTTGTAGAACCTGTTATTTGATTGCATGCTGCCATGGGGGAGGGGGAGAAGACAGGGAGGGGAACAAAGTTTGGAACTCAAGGGATTGTGGAGTGGCATGTGGTAAACTAAAAGTAAATAAATACATTAAAAAAATAACATCTAGTACAAATATGTATGTATAAATGTATATGCGTGTATGTATACCTATAAGTATATGAAAAATCTCACAAGAAAAATGCCAATTACATTTATCAACAAAGGCAGCAACAACTTCCATTTACAGAATGTTCTCATCTGGTTACCCTCAAAAGCACTTGGCATACAGAGGGCTAGTGGGGTTGCAGTTAAGGCCTCAGAGAGGCTGGGGTCTGTTCAAGGTGAAACAGCTTTCTCTTCTAGTCTACCAGCCTGCCCCTCTAAGCACCATATTAAGACAAAATTACCAAAATATAGAGCAGTAGAAAAAAAATAAAATTAAATACAGGGACTTTGCTGATTTGGTTTTGTTTTGTTTTTTCCTCTCTTGAATGATGATGAATTTACTTTAACCTTTTCTTCACTCAATGTATTCCCAGATGGTTTTCAGTCTGTGTCCCACTACTAATTCCAATTTAAAAATGTGTTTCTATTCATTCTCTGTTAAAAGCCAGGATGGCAGGAATATCTTATTTAGGTTGAAAAGAGGTAACTTTTTGCTGCTATAACCTTCAGAATCAGCCTTTTCCTTACATCCAAAACTCCTTTCTGTAACCTAATCTTCAAAAATACTCCATCCCCCACCTCTCTACTGTTTGCTAAGAATCCCTCTGGAACCAGTCTTCCCTGTCCTTCAGAGCTGCTGAGTGGGAACAATTCAACTCAGAGCTGCCCTTTTTATACCAGGAACCTCTAATGAGGCCACTGTGCCTCAGCTAATTTCAATTACACACCTCAAGCTAGAGCTGGATGAATGATTTAGTAAGTATTTTTTAAGGGCCAGCCATACTTAGATATGGAACCAACATATGTTCTCTGCAAAGCTAACAACTTTAAGCAAACAGATTTCTTCACAAAGGGTGCCAGAGACAGACTTTGTCTACTTTACATTTTCACCCAGGGCCTCCCTGTTCACAGATTCAGAATATATGTATGGCAAGATACATCACAAGTATGCTGAAAATATTTCTGTGTTCAGCACAAACCAAAGCATCATTTTTGGGGGCACCGCATATCACTGCCTCTTCAGTTGCAGTATAGAGTGATATGATACTCTAAAATAAAACAATTTACTGCCCCAAATGGCAAATGATACCAAGCTAACAAGTCTCACTGAATTAAAGATAGAACTATAAACCCTTTCCTCCATTTATTCATAAATGTAGATTGGAGAGTATGTTTAGGCCAAATGAAAATAGTTTTCTTTAATCCAAGATATATTTAATAAGCATCTACTTTGGGCAAGCCACTGTGCCTTATATCAACCTTAGAAAGACAAAATGAAAGACAGGTCCTTAAGAATATGGAAGAGGAAACACTATATAAAAACAGATGAGTATATACATTATAGAAGGTAGAGAGCATTTGCAGCTAGAGATAGAGGGGTCATTTCCAGGGGGAAGTGGACTATGAGCAGAGCTGTGATAGAAACCAAAGTTTTCTGAAGAAGAGGAAGTAAGGAGGAAGCACATTCCAAATGTGGGGATGGGAGTTGAAATGGAGAGATCAGGAAACAGCAAGCAGGCCAGTGTGGCTAAAAGTGAGTAAGAAAATTATGTTAAATTTGGCCTAGCTCTCCTGGCCTAGAGACTGACCTGATGATGTATAGATCCTTAATTTAGGGAGTTTTCTTCTATCCATAGGTGATTTAGGGAGCCTTATTCAGTGTCATGGTACAGGCTTCCTGACCTCTGGTACCATGTTTCCCATTAGCACCCAAAGTTTTAAAAACAAACCAAAAAACAGAATTAGTCCATTAATTGTGGGCTCAGCATGAAGTGGAATGTGTTAAGGAGGACTTGTGAATAAATTTCTAAAACTGACTATAGCCATTACAAATGAGTAAAATTGCAGATTGTTTCTTTAATCCTTAGTTATATAAAAGGGAATAATACTGAAATAATAATAGTAACAACAACAAAAAGATAGTAAAAGAAATCATTTGTTTTTAAAGTGAAACAGGTCCATGAAAGCTCCATTTAGTTAAACCTTTTAGTGTTCAGCAGAGTGAGCCATTTATAATCTCTGAAAACAAGGGTTATGGAGAGATAGGTCACCTTTGTTATTCCTCAAGAATGATTTAAATTTGTTATGGTATTCTGTAATGTAGCCCTATAAAGCAGGCAATTTGCTTCCTAAAATATCATTTACCTGTGATTTAAATGACTTCATCATATCTATTTAGACTACCCAATATTGATTCCATTCTGTATTTGCCTGAAATAGGGAAAGCATGAAGTAAATTGAATAAAAGTGATTAATTCTAATGACTTTGACATTGATTTTTTCACACAGAGAATGCATGTTTTTCTGCATAATTATACATGATCTTTGATTCAATGCCCTTTGAACCTTCTCATTATATGTCAGCTCTTGTGTTTTTTGCTTTTTTTATGTAAAGAATTCTTGTGGCAAGTGATACTAGTAAAAATACTATTTATATCTAGGTTCAACTAATGGCTAAATTAGCATATGCTAACTTTTTGTTTTATCATCAAAACTAGTGATTTTGAAAACTAGAGAGAATTTATTAAAATGAGTACCCCTTTTTTTGGCAGTATGATTTGCCATATAGTATAGTGAAGGGAATCTAAGCTAACAGAGCCTACATTCCAGCTTGCCCTACCAAGCTAGAGAGGCTTTCAGAATGATAGATTTAGTTGTATGCTTTGTTCAAAGACCTGCCCAACCCAATATGAAGAAACTTACCACTGAGTTGTCTATAGAGTGTTTTGTGTTTTGGGGGATTTTTTTGGTTTGTTTGTTTGTTTTTGCAGTCACAACAAGTCTTGAAAGCAGTATACTGAGGCATACAGAACAGAGGAATTAAGTTCAGTTATTTTCCAAATGAATTGTCTGTGCATTCAGTATATGCTTACATATTTCACTGATCTTGGTTAAAACTCTGATCAACTTATTCTAGTAATGGTTCTGATGATTAGTTCTACCAAAAACAAAAAAATTCCAGATTTAGCAGAGAGTCAGATCAGATAGCGATTGGAGTATAGGTGACCAGTCATACGGATTTGTAGACAAATAAGCAAGTACCAGAGGTTAATGTGAAATTGAAAAACTACTCAGAAGACAGTGGGAGAATGCTTTTTCTTTTGGGATGTCACATTTTATTGAAAGATGAATTCGAAAGAGGAGAGGAGTGTTACAAGGATGGTAAGGGACTATAGTATCATGACAAATAAGGATTCCAAGATGTTTAACCTGGAAAATTGGAGACTTAAGGAGGAGGAGATCTGGCTCTTAAAGTAAATACTTGGATGATTGCCATGTGGAAAGGGGATTAAATTTGTTTTGCCTGACCCCAGAAAGCAGTATTAGGAGCACTTAATTGTGGTGGGTAGAAGTTGTAAATAGACAAATTTAGCTTTGATGTAAAGAAAACTTTCTAATGTTTAGAGTTACCTGAAAGTAGAATGGACTGCATTGGTACAAGCTGAGATCCCTATCCCTGGAGATGTTCAACCTAAAGGACTTTCTGTTGGAAAGACTGAAGAGAAGATTTAGGTTCTTTCTGGGTTCAAAATTTCATGATACTAATCTTCCTGAAAATGCATTCCAGAATCAAAGTTAAGGAAACAATACATTCTAGGCAAGAAGGTAAGCATTTATGAGGATGTAGAGATAGAAAAAAATCAAGCATATCAAGTTTATGTAACATCTAAGAATCAAGTCTGAGTGGAATATGAAGTATAGTGAAGTGAGATTTAGAATGATAGGTGAAGACAAATTGTGGAGAGTCTTAAATGACAGCCTGAAGTGTGTGTGTGTGTGTGTGTGTGTGTGTGTGTGTGTGTGTGTACATATGTATGTTTGTATATATATCCCCAAAAGGCAACAGTGAATCACTGTAGGTTTTATAGTAGGGAAGTGACATCTGTATTTGAGGAATGATAATTTGATAGCTTTTTGAATTGGACGGGAAAAGGGAAACGCTCAAGGCAAGTTAAAAACAATTTTTAAAGTACATTATCACAGTATGTCTGAAAGAGTGGATTAAGTCCTGAACCAGGATGGTGGTTCTGTTTCCATATATTTAGAGATAAGGGGACATACATAAGAGATTTTGTCAAGACAGGATCATCCAGGGTTGGCAACTGCCGAGAATCTGAACATAGAGGACACAGAAGAACCAAAGATGATTGTAAATTTCTAGGAAACAGGAAAAGAGGATTCCTTCAGTTTTGTTCTCCACAGAAAAATGAAAGATGGAAGGAACTGGGGGATGTTATAAGATGTATGTCTTAGGATATTAAGTACGTGTACACGTGTGTATGTGTAGTTAGCGTGATGTAGTAGATACAATGCTGGCCTTGGAGTCATATAGACCTGGGTTCAAGTCCTAGTCTCTGCCATATACTGACTATGTGACCCTGGACAAATCCCTTGATCTCTGAGTTAAGGCAACTCTTTGCAACTTTACAAGACTATAAGTTGCAGAATAGGTGCCAGCCTGCATTGGTAGAGGGATATTTCTCATTCAGTAACATGACAGGTACAGAGCCAATTCCAATAACTATATAGCCTCTGATGATCTGTATAGCCTACAACCTTCATAGTCTAGAAGTGCTTTCTAATTTTTTTCCTGACCTTTTTTGATCTTATATTCATGGAACCCATCTCAAATTCTTCAAAGGGCATTTTTGTCCTGCATCATCTCATTTCATTCTGACAATATGATGATGATGCAGGAATCAAATGCCCTTTGAAGAATTTGAGGTATGTTCCATGAATTTGAGTTAAAAAAAATGTTGAAAAAAAATCAGAACTGGTTTTCCTTGTGGATAGGTCATAGAATCTTAGAGTATAGAGCTGAAGAGGATTTTTAAAGGTTATCTAGTTGAACTCCTTTGTTGTTGTCATTATTCTGTTGTGTCCAATTCTTTGTGACCTCATTTTGGGTCTTCTTGGCAAAAGATATTGGAGTGGTTTGCCATTGTCAAATCCAATTCACTCTACAGATGAGGAACTGAGGCAAACAGAGTTAAATGGCTTGGTTGGGGTTACATAGCCAGTAAGTATCTGAGATCCTATATGAACTCACAAAGATGATTCTTCCTGATTGCAGGCCTGGCACTCTATCCACCATGCCTTGTAGCTGTCCATACTTACTTTACAGATGAGCAACTAAGACGCAGGAGGAGAAATCAATTTTCTAGTCATAGAACAAGCAAGTCTAGGATTCAAACCCAGATTCTCTTGACTCTAAAACTAAAATTCTGTACTACCTCTCCTTAACACATTACCTTGGGGGTAGTTCATGCATGGTATAGGCTTCTGTGTATTAAAGATAATTTTTGTTAAGCCACTAAGCTGAAACATATTAGTGATATTATGATTGCCATAGAGCAAGGGTCCTTAACCAGAGATCCATGGACCCTGTAATTATACATATTTTACGCATTTGAATGCATCATTCTAAGGCATCTATGGGCTTCACCAGACTGCTAGAGAGGTCCATGATACAAAAATAAAAAATAAGAACCCCTGACCTAGAGGACTGATTTAATTAATTTGGTTAGCTATTCCTTCACTGATGTTTTTCACATTACATTCTCATTTTAGTAGATCATCTTTGTGATATGCTTTGATGTAAATATTTATCACCTTATAGCATTTTACATTAATGCAATAAAATAAAAGTATAGGCAGTTAGGTGGTGCAGTGACTAGATTGGTGGGCCTGAAGTCAGAAAGACATGCATTCAGGTCTGGACTCAGACACTTACTAGCTGGGTGACCCTGGGCAAGTCACTTCACCTCTATTTATCTCAATGTATTCATCTGTAAAATGTGGATAAAAATAGCACCTACTTCCCAAGGTTGTTATGAAGATCAGTTGAGATACCTGTGAAGTGCTTTATGTTCCTGGTACATATTAAACACTATACACATGTTAATGAAAAGATGATGATGTTTGCCAGATTTCTAGCAACGAGCCTCTCTAAACTTGAGGAAGAGGGATGATGCTCCACTGATGGCCCCAACATACAAGTAGGTTGTATCCCCATTTAGATTGTAAGCAGCTTGAAGTTAAGAATTGTCTTTTGCCCTTTTTTGTCTCCATAATCCTTAGCACAATCCCTGGCACATAGTAGACAATAAACGTTCATTGATTGTGAGGGTTATGTTTTTATTCTTATTTAGTAGTACTTAATGGAGATTGTGCTTCATTGGCATTGATATCAAAGAACTTTGCACCATGATAAGGAAAATGTTATTTAAATATTTTTGTGATTAATAATAATGCTATTTCTACTTCACAAGGTCAAACTGTGTGAATAAATAGTATGACATAGCAATGTAATAAAATGAAGGCTCTCCTAGACTGCTTTATGAAAATCATCGTCTTTGGGACATGGGAGGCAACAATTGTGGACCCATCAGAGCAGAGCTGTTGAATTCGGCTCTTGTGTCACATTTTAGTAAGGGCATTGCTAAACAGACGAACATCCAGAGAAGGGCAGATGGGGTGGTGAAGGCAATCAAATTCATGCAATGTTAAAATCTAAAGCAACCGAGACTGGAGAATAGAAGACCCATTGGACAGATTATAGAGGTTTAGAGTTGTTTGCTTAGCCCCAAATGGCAGAACTCATAATTTCAGAGTGGAAATACTGTTGTTGAGATTGAGGCTTGATGGAAAGAAACCGCTTCCTAAAAATTAAAGCTATCCCAAGGCAGAATAGACTGCCTTAAGAGCCAGTGGGTGGGGCATCAGAAGTCTTAAGACACAGGCTGGATGACCCTTTGTCAGGTATGTTTTGAAGGGTATTTTTATTCAAGTAGTTACTGACTGGACTAGATGGTACCTCCTGAGCTTTTGATTGTGTGAAACTGAGCAAAGGGTCAATGGATCACTCCTATTCAGAGACATAAATGTTCTCCTATATGGTTTCCCCTCCCCACTCAAAACCTAAAAATACAAGTTTTTTCAGGGACTGGTTTTTTTTAATACTTCTTACTACAGCATTTAAAAATATGTCATTTGTAGTCATCACTTGGAACAATTATTATATTCCAGTTCTTTTAGATATCTTCCATTCATTTCATTGTGGAGAGTATTGCGGCAGAGAATTAAATTAAATTAAAAAGAAGAGAGATTAAAAATGGATTTTTCTTCCTAAGATATTCATCACAATAGCACATGGTCACTGATTATGAATAAAAGTGTAAGAGCTTTGTTGGCCCTCCCTCCATACCCTACTTCCATGTAAAAGCTTCCAATCCATTAACTCTACTAAGTTAATAAAAAAATATATTTATGTAAAAACTATCAGAAGTGCTGTATATATTATGGAGATATAAATTAGGAGTAATTTACAATGCATTTAAACCACTACAGGGCACTTTCATCACCAACCACAGAATGTGCATATTCACTTTAGGGGAGCTCATATTTCATTTTAAGACAGTTTGTAATGGCCCTGTAACATTTATGTTTTCATGGTGTGTATTCTAAATGCTTTATCAAATACTAATAACTGTCCTCATTACAAATTAATTTTCCTCACAGAGAGAAGAAATGTTTTATATCATTGGCTGAATGACTTCAGTATGTATAAGCAGTTCATTTTAGCTAATTTCTCAAAAAATTTTAGTATGATAATAAGGGGAAAACATTTAGAAAGCACATTGAGGAATGTATAAGGATTTTAAAAGTCACTTATAATATTATTCAAAAGCAAAATATAAGACACTAACCTTTCATTTAAGCATAATCGTTTGGAAGAAAGCATTTTAACATTTTATTGGATTTCATATACGTGTGTGTGTGTGTGTGTGTGTGTGTGTGTGTGTGTGTGTAATAGTAAAGATTCGGCACCATTACTTATGGGAAATACTAGCTGGCATGATCCTTTACATTAAGAACCATTCTGTTCCTTTTTTAGTTTATATTACCTTCTCTCCCAAACATGAAAATATTTTCTTTCTCTATTTCCATATTTACCACACTAGACCTGAAAGGATCTATTGGGTAGAAAAGATCCTTTTTTTTCAAATCAGATCAGATGATAGTCATTTTTATGCCATTAAAAGAGAAGTAGTCTATATTAACTGCAAAAACCACTGTACAGAGTTTCTTATGGTATCCTTATGGACAAAATGAGAGATGCAGATTGTACAATACATATAAGTAGGACCATTTGGTGTTACAAGAGTAACTCATCCCAAAGAGTGTTAATTAATTGAATTCATTTGAACAAGCATCTTACAATCTACTAAAATGATTCCACATGAAAGAATGGTGATGGCCTTCATGATAGAACACTGATGCTGCTGTAGGGAGTTTATCACTAGAGGGGACTCATGTGTAATGGATCATCTATTTGGGAATGGTCTTAGTATCAATAGATGGCCTAACTAAACAACATCTCACCATTTTCTACCTTTTTCTATTATGACTTTATTGGTTCCCCTAGGACCTGGAGTTACTACGCTCGTTGTTTCCATATCATATGAACATTGGGATGTAATGACTCACTTCATCCAGTCAGTTATTTGTTGATGTAGAGATGCTATTCATATTGCTCCATTTATTCTTAGATATAATTAAGCTCTGAAAGTATTCAGAATAACCAAGAATTCTTACCTTATTTTAATGAGACATTCAAATAATTAGAATGAATAAAAAGTACAAATAAAAATTATGATTTTTTTTGCTTTTATTGAAAACTATAACCATAGATTAGGGATATTATTAAGACATTAAATGAGCTTAAGTGACAAACAATGCTCTTTTTTCCTATTATCCAAGCCCAGGACATCCCTCTTGATATTGAGCATTAAAAGGTAAAGAATCAAGGTTAAGTGATTTGCCCAGGGTCACACAGCTAATAAGTGTCTGAGGCTAGATTTGAAGTTAGGAACACTCCAGGCCCTGCACTCTATTCACTGTTTCATCTAGCTGAAAATGAGAATGTACTTCCTTCTGTTCTTTGCAGAGGTGGTGAAATATGATGTAGAATATTGCATTTGAGTCATATTTCATTTTACTTTCCTCTTTAAAAAAATATATGTATATGTATGTATATTGTGTGTGTGTGAATGCGTGTGTGTGTGCACGAGCATATTTCTTACAGGATCCTGTTCTCTTGGAAAGGATACAGGGAGTGATAAATTGAGAAACATAAGTAATGTCAAAACAAAATATATCAATATTTTTTAAAAAATTAAATGAAATAAAAACCACACACCTAGAAGACATAAGTAATATAAAGTAACAGGATGAATAAAAGAACGTGGCACGGTTCAGTAAACAGGAGTTTCAGGAGGTGCTAAAGCACAGATTTGGTTGATGCTGATGCTGGTAAGAGACACAAATGCTTACAAAAAGGTTAAAATTATATTGGGGAAATGAGGAGGCTCATATCATTTCTGTGGGACAGATAGGTTGATGATAAATGACAACAGAAAGGCAGAAAAATTAATTTTATTTTACTTTTGTTTTCCTTGTTAAGAATGACCTTTGCACTGGAGAGAAAAAGTTGATAAGAGGAAGCTGATACCTAAGATAAGTTAGGAGATAAGAGAACATCTAGTTGCGCTTGATGGGTTCATTTCACCTGAGCCAGATAAATGTAATCTTCTGCCATGCAATGGAAGACCTGGCAAATGTGATTGTTGTTGTTACTGTTGTTTTCAACTTCTTTGTGATTCCATTTGTGGTTTTCTTGGCAGAGAGGTTGGAGTGGTTTCCATTTCCTTCTTCATCTCGTTTTATAGATAAGGAATCTGAGGCAAAGAAACTTAATTGACTTTCCCAGGGTCACACAGCTAGTAAGTATCTGAGGCCATATTTGATTATAGGAAGCTGTGTCTTCCTGACTTAGGGCCCAGCACTCTACTCACTGCACCACCTAGCTGTCCTCACAGATATGATTGGTAATCTAATAATAGTGGTATTTTTAAAGATCATGGAAAAATGAATGAAGTACCGAGAGACTTGAGAAAGGCAAAACATATCCACATATTAAAAAAAATAATAAGGGAAGGAATAGATTTTGCCAAACATGGGATAGAAAGAAATGGCTAGTGATCATATTAAAAAGGAAACTTATGGACGGAGCCAAGATGGTGGAGTAGAAATAGGACCTCTGTGCAGCTCTGGGTCCCACCATCTCCAATACGTGTAAAAAAAAATGACTGAACAAATTTTGGAGCTACAGAACCCACAGAGTGACAGAGAGAAACAAAACTCCTGCTGAAGGGCAGCCTGGGGAAGGGCCTATTGCATGGAGCTGTGAGCCAAGCACAATCCCTAGTGAGCAAGGTTCTGACCCCAGGGCGGCCTCAGCTAGCCTTGGACAGAGCAGACTTAAGGAGAGTGAATCACCAGCAGCTGTGGCAGTTTCCAGACTTCTCAACCCATAAAGGACAAAGTAAGGTCAATGTGGAACTCTGTTAGAAGAGGTGTTCAAAAGAGTGTGGTCCACCCCTGCCCCTGGGGTGAGAAGCAGCGGAGCCTCAGCAGCTGCATCTACTGCTGTGTAGCTGCTTCCAGAGCTCCTGGTCTGCAGATCCTAGGGGGACCAAGCTGCCATTCAGAGGGTGATCATTCTAGCTTTGACCTGCTTGGATCTGGATCATGGTTTTGGGTGGTGGTACCAAGTTTTGTGTGGCCAGTGTGCCAGAGCTTGTGGGCGCTCCACAAAGGGTGCCCTCCTAATAGCTCTGCCAGTTGCAAAATGGCAAAGAGCTCAAAAGTATAACAGTAATCAATCTAGCAGATAGTTAGCAGTTAGCAATTTAAGGCTAAGTATGGAAGGTGAGGTCTGTCACCTGTTGAGAGGGGGTGAACTCTCCTGTTGCTGACAGTATTATGGAAACAAGATCAGGATATCATAAGACCTAGTGACTTCTACATTAAGAGACTGATCACAGGGCTTGGAATATCATATTCCAGAGGTCAAAGGAACTAGGATTAAAACCAAGAATAATCTACCCAGCAAAACTGAGTATAATGCTTCAGGGAAAAATATGGTCATTCAATAAAACAAAGGATTTACAAATAGAGGATTTACATTCTTGATGATAAAAACAGAGCTGAACAGAAAATTTGACTTTCAAATACAAGAAGCAAGAGAAGCATGAGAACGTCAACAGGAAAAAGAAATCATAAGGAACTTATTAAAGTTGAGCTATTTACATTCTTAAATGGAAAAACAATAATTGTAACTCATGAGACTTTTCTAAGTATGAATATAGTTGAAGGGAATATGTGTGTGTGTGTGTGTGTGTGTGTGTATGTGTATGTATGTATGTATAGGAGGGAGTATGTGTTTATAAATATATGTGTGAGTGTGTGCATATGTATGTACATGTATACATAGACAGAAGCCACAGGATGAGTTGAATATGAAGAGTTGATATCTAAAAGATAGAATTAAGAGGTGATAGAGGAATATATTGGGAGAAGGAGAAAGGGAGATAGAATAGGGTAAATTATCTCATATGAAAGAGGCAAGAGAAAAATGTTACAATGGAGGGTAAGAGCAGGAAGGTGAACATCGATGGGACAACATTATTCTCATTGAATTTGGCTTAAGGAGGTAATAACATACACTGAATTGGTATCTTACACTATAGGAAAAGAGGGGAGAAAGACATAAGAGGGGGGATGATAGAAGGGAAGGCAGATTGGTGAAGAGGGTAGTTAGAAGCAACCACTTTTGAAAAGGGATAGGGTCAAAGTAGAAAACAAAGTAAGTGGGGGGTGGGATAGGATAGAGGGTAATATAGTTAGTCTTTCACAATATAATTCCTGTGGAAACATTTTGCTTAACTACACATGTACAACCTATATTGAATTGTTTATCTTCCCAGCGGGGGTGGGGGAGGAAGGAAGAAGGGAAAAATCTGGAACTCAAAGTTTTAAAAACAAATGTTTAAAAATTTGTTTTTTACATGCAACTGGGCAATAAGATATACAGGCATTGGGGTATAGAAATCCATCTTGCTCTAGATAGGGGAGGATATGAGAGAACAGATTAGGGGAAGGAGTATTCAGTAGGCTCGGTATTTTGGGGTGGTGGGGTAGAGGAGAAACAGGGAGAAAAAAATTTGTAACTCAAAATCTTGTGGAAATGAATGTTGAAAAATAAAAATAAATAAATAAATTGGAAAAAGTAAAATATGCATAATCAAGCAAAACAACGAAAATGGAAACTTATTGTGAAGAAGCTATGTCAAGAACAGGTCATTCCAGAGTAACCTTGAAACTTTAATTTTTATTATGGACAATTACTTAACTGATAGACTGGGGAATGCTATAAACAGTTCTCTAAGATTTTAGCAAAGCATGTGATAAACTATTTCCTATTATTTTTATGGTGAAGATGGATGACTATATAGTAGACGGTACTGTAGTTAGAAGATTTTAGAATTGGGTTGAATTACTAGACTAAAGTTGTAATCATTAATATTTAGCTTGCTAATTGTCTAAAACCTGACCAATAGTCTCTAAGGGAAGGTCCCAGAAATATGTGCTTGACTTTATGATATTTAGTGTTCTTATTAATTACTTGAATAAAAAGTATATGCGTATTTCATAAACATGTGAACATGAGACAAAGATAGTGTTAAGTAACATTCTATGTGAGCCCAAAGATCTTGACAGGCTAGATTATACTTATATGATGAAATTAAATAGGGATAAAAGTTCAGTCATACATTTGGATTAAAAAATCAACTTCACAAGTTCAAGATAGAGCGATAACTAGCAATTTGGCTTCTTGATGGATTGTAGAATTAACATGAACCAGTGTGCTGTGATAACCCAAAAAGTTTATAGACACTACAGTTTACGAAATACATTGATAAAGCCAAGACCTTCAAGAGAAGAATAACCACTGTGGTAAAGAGATTTGAATTAGTGCCATATGAGTATTGATTGAAGAAACTGGAAATATTTAGCCTGGATATGAGAAGATTTAGGAGAGGCATGATAGCTGTGTTCAAGTAATTGAAGGGCTGTCATGTGGAAGAAGGATTATACTTTTTAAAGGGGAAGAGGAGGCAGAGGAAAAACTAGGAGCAATGAAGGGATGTTGCATGGGCAAATTCAGTCTTGCTGACAGGAAACAACTTCCCAATGAGTTTAACTGTCCAAAACTGTCCATACGAGATGGTTCTTTTTGACTGGGGGTCCTCAAGTGGAGCTGTTTGAATACTTACTCATTATGATATACTGGATATGCCTTTCAGGTATCACAGAGTAAGATGTACTATAAGATGCTTATTATAAGATGTAAGATGCTTTGCTTGAACTTCAAAACCCTTCATAATTTATCTAGTCCTCTCTTTCCAGTCTTCTTACAGCGTACTCCCAGACACTTACTGGCAATTCCCTGAACAAGATATTCAGTTTAAGACTTAGCTATAATCCCATCTTCTACAAAAAATCTTCCCCAACCCTTCTTAAATCCAGTATCTTCTCTCTACTACTTATTTCTGATTTATCCTTTATAAAACTTGCTTTGTACATATTCCTTTGCATATTTTCTCCTCCACTAAGCAACTTGAGGATAGGAACTGTCTTTTGCCTCTTTTTGCATCCCCAGTGCTTAACATGATGCCTGTAACATAATAGGTGCCTAATAAATGTTTATCAATTGATTGATTTAAGATATAAACAGGCCCTCAGCATGCATCTAGTACAGGCCTTCCCCAGATGGGGTTTAATCTCAGCCCATATTTACTTCAGTTATAATCAAGAAGAGAGATTCTATTTTAGAAGTGGTTTAATTATGTTCATTCAGTTCTACTACTTCATATTTAGATACCTGTGTGACCTTGGAAAAGTCCCCTAATCTCTTTGAGCCTCACTTTCTTCATCTGCAAATGAAATAGAAAATCTCTTAAATAGTTTCCAGATTTAAAATCTTTCTTTGATCCTGTAATTTGAACACCACATACGTTAAGACACCAAATCAGGTATAAAGTATCTATAACAATAAACTCAACATTATTAATCAAGCAAATACAATTTATTTCTATTTATTATTTTCCCACTTAATATTTTTTTCCAATTAAATATTAAAGTTTTCATCCTTCAGTTTTATAAGATTTTGCATTCCAATTTTTTTTTCCTTCTTCCCTCTCTCCTTCCCAAGACATTTAGTAATCTGAAATAGGCTCTATGTGTACAATCATACTAAACATATTTCCACATGAGTCATGTTGTGAAAGAAGAATCAAAACAAAAGGGGAAAACCATGAGAAAGAAAAAGCAAAAGAAAATAGTATGCTTTGATCTGGATTAAGACTCTATTATTCTTTCTCTAAGTGTGAATAGCAGTTTACTTTATGAGTCTTTTCAATTGTCTTAGAACATTGTTTAGCACAGAAAGAGCTGAGTCTATTGTAATAGCAAGCACCCTAGCACACCCAGGATGCTCCACTAGCACAGGTTCTTTGATCTGCTTTGCTAAAGGTAAGACAACTTTTAAAGGGATCAACAATCTTATACATTCACTAGTTCAGGGGAAAGGTCTACACTCTCAACTTGGAGAAAACACAAAGTGTCACAGAGATTCAACAGAGAGGACTGAACAAAGTAATACAACTACCATGGAACTGGGAAAGCACAAACCTCTGAGGATTGGAGATGGGGTTGGGGAGGTTCTTTACAAATGGCACTCAGAGTCCCATCCAGGGAATTCAGACGTGCTTCACATAAATGAACCCCCAAAGCAAAATGCCAGCCTCTTAGAATATATAATAAAGACTCAGCCCTTGCTCAGAGTCATAAAGCACTAAACGTGGGTGACTCAGCACAGCTGTGAAAGTAGATTAGTCATTCAAATATTTACAGTTTGGCCTGAGCCTGGGAACTTGAACTCCAGAAAGAAAACAAGAAAAATCCCACCTTACTTGCACTTACATCTATCGGAGTAGGTCATTGCACAATGTTGTTGTTACTGTATACAATGTTTTCCTGATTGTACTCACTTCATTCATCATCAGTTCGTTTTCTGTCTTTCCCAGTTTTTTTCGAATCTGTCTGCTTCTTTTAGAACAATAGTATTTCATTACATACAAATACCACAACTTGTTCAGCTATTCCACAATTGATGGGTGTCCCTTCAATTTCCAATTCTTTGCCACTTTGAAGAACTGCTATAAATATTTTTTGTACATTTGGGTCCTTTTCCCTTTTTGATAATGTCTTTGGGATACAGACCCAGTATTGGTATTGCTGGATCAACAGTGTACACAGTTTTATAGCCATTTGCGTATAATACCAAATTTCTCTCAAGCATGGTTAGATTGGTTGATTACTCTACCAGAAATGCATTAGTGTTCCAATTTTCCCACATCTTCTCTAACATAAGTAAATACAATTTTTAAAAATCATAAAATAAAATGTTTTTTGTTCTCTGACCTTCCTAGAGTTCCTAGAGTATATGAATGGACATGGAGAACTATGCTTCTTACCATATATTTTCCTTGCTTGTTACAATTCTTAGATAAAGTTGTTGCTTATAGAAATCTTATCCAGTAATCATACTACTATCCCCCTGAGATCATATACATTTTATATAGTATGTATCTTGGTTGCAAACCATTGTGTGTTTTCTCCCTCATTAGAATTTGAGCTCTTTGGGGGCAAGGAATGTATTTTACCTTTCTAAAATATCTTCAACATTTAGCATGGTGTGGTAGTATTTAGCCCATAGTAGGCACTTAAGATGTGCGTGTTAACTTGACTACAAGTATTAACCCTAGAAAACATCCTGCCCACTTTCAACAACTCCTACCAATCTGTTCTCCCCTAGAAAAATAGAAATATGTAAAACTTTTAATCTACCACTTTTAGAGAGAAATATAATCAGATCACCAAAGCTTCCTGTTTTATATTAGAATATTAAATAGGGGCACACTTGGACTTAGTTTTGTGTGATTGATGTATGTTAGTTACATAGGAGTAGCTCTAATAATAGCTAGTGGCCACAGGAACGCTCATTCTCTACCAGTTAGTTCTCTTAGTATTTCTCTGACTCTTGTTTTCCTTTCCCTTTCCCTTTCAGCTCTTTAGGATTAAGCCTCACTTTTTTCATACCTCATTTTCCCTTATTCCCAGTGTCACCTGTGAGTTCCCCTCCACAAGCCAAGTTTCTCAACAGGCACTATTGGTACTGGTAAGGGAGACAGTAAAGGAAGGAGGGGAGAACAGAAAACCCTTAATATTCCCTCTTTTCAAAGTATCTTTGGCTGTCTCTACCCCAACATTGATCATAGGATTATAGTACTTAAAAGTTTAAAGTTATTTCCTCTGGTTCAACTCCCTCTTATTGGAACCTTCATCCCAGGGAAATTGAGTGACCTCCCCAAGATGACAAGTGCAGTTAGAATTACCTAGTGGGTAGAATGCACCAAGTGGGTAGAATGCAGATCTTAAGAGTCAGAAAGACATGAATTCAAATAATGCTTCAGAAATTTACATGATCATGGGCATGTCACTTAACCTCTGATGCTATTTTTTTTCATCTCTAAAATAGGAGGATAAAACAGAAGACTTGTGATTTGTGTCTTACAACTCCTAGAATATACTTTAGTTATCAATAGGACAATATTTTGTATGACCAGGCATAAAGTCTACTTTGAATAACTAATGGTTTTCTGAACCTTGCACTCTTTCCCCATTCATGTCTTCATTAAAGAAAATCTTTTCATAAAGTTACAAGATCAGTAGGAAATAATAAGAGAAGATAAAGCAAAGGGAGAGGGAATATTTGATCTAGAATAAAGGAGTAGAAATATTTTAAAAATGTGCAGGGCATTGTAAGGACACTGGGATTTGAAGATCTTCCATGCCCTTTAAACTTGCTGACGTAGCAGGAAGAGGTGGAACAAGAGAACGCTGGAACCAAGCTAGTCTCCGTGAGGTGCTGACTGGAAGTGGTGGCAGAGGCAGCAGCAGTGGTTGCTGTGGGAACTCTTTTTTCTTTGAGTGGGCTGGAATCCCTGCTAAGGACTCCTGCTGAGGACTGCCTGGGACAAGAACTGCCAGGGACCGGAGCTGCTGGGAGCAAGCTGCCCGGATGCTGAGTAGTTGCATGCGTGAGGAGAGGAGGATCTTTGCCTGAGGTAGCCTGTCCTGTTTGAAGGCTTGAGGATGTGGGTGTTTACTACATTAACTATATGTGCCAACTTCATAACTACTGTGTTGGATTTGACTTTCTGGTTTTGGGACTCAATTTTCTGGTATTTAAATGAATGCTCTAGCTATATTTCTTATGTAGAGAGCCTGTTATATTTTGTGATTAATAACCATATCAGCATATTTATAGTTACTGTAGGCATTGTGAATACTGCATTGCTTATACAGACATTTAGGGAGAAAATGAATAGGAATAAGTACTACTTGTAGAAAAGAGCATTGTGTTGAAATAGAAATACATATTGATAGAAGAATTAATAGCCATTATATCCATTAGTGAAGTTACATTGAAAAAAAATCCCTTGCTACCACATAATTACACACATACACAATCAAGTTCTATTTCTGATTAAAAATGATATACAATGGACTGTACTATAAAGAAGAAATATTACAATATCTCTCAGTTCATTCACATGGGAGAACAAAAAAGCCTTCTTGTCATATTGAGCAAACAACTATTTAATTTCCTAAGTTGAACAGTTTTGAGATTCCTTGGCCCATATTATTATAAACTGAGTCACATGACACTCTCTAGTGCACGCCCCCCCCCCCCAAGGAAAGAAAGAGAATGACACATTCTAACTATTTAGAATCTTTGTGAAATGAATGATTCTGAAATAATTTTCTAAATAGCTGAGGATTAACTCTTCAAAGGTTAAGAATCTTTAAATTGATGCTAATCTTTCCAAAATACTCAGTCAGTGCTTAGCTTTTGCAGTGTAATGTTCCTACACAACAGTGCAAGAGTAAAAAAATGCAGATGTTGATCATTTGAACACATGGGAAATGGCAGATTAGGTGCCAGTGACCACCAAAAACTGCAGTTTTTCGCTAGAGATTGCAGAAAATACATTTTTCCGCATATAATTCTTTATAACAAAATTCTAATTCTAACAGTATGCACTTTTTCCTAAATAGTAACCTTGGATCAATCCATCAAATAGAGAGGAGAGGAGAGGCAGCTCTGGATGTGGTGGGGAGGGGCAAGTGCAGGGATATCAGAAGAACCCCAAAGTAAAGAGGGAAAGGGGCATCTCTAATCTCCCTTTCTGCACCATGGTTGATCTGTTCCTGATGAAAAGCACGTGGTTCAGGGTGAGTCCCAATCTGAGCTCAGCAGTGCAGCTCACTTGGGAGGGCAGCTGCATTAGCAATGGGGGGAGGCTGGATACTTGCTGGCTGCAGGAGGGCAGGTGTGACCACCATATCATTTCCCCCCTCCCCCCCCCCCCCGACTTAACTGCTATTCCCTTTTTGTCATTTTCTTCATCAAACATTTAAGAAGTTACTTTTACCACTTTCTAGAGCAGATTTATGTGCAGCTGGGTGGGGCATAGAGTGCTGGGTCTGGAGTCAAGAAGACTTATCTTTTTGAGTTCAAATATGGTCTCAGCCATCTATGGGATCCTGAGGAAGTCAATTAATCTGGTTTGTCTCAATTGGCTCATCTAAATGAGCTGGAGGAGGAAATGGAATGCCACACCAATATCTTTATCTAGAAAATCCCAAATAGGACCATGAAAAATCAGAATCAACTGAACAACCAGAGTATGAATACTTTCTCCTCTTTTTTGTGTCTATAAACTTACATTCAACTAGCCTCCCATTTTCTCTCTATTGTGCGTAGCCACAAATATGGGCAGCTTCAAACGTGAAAGTACCAATGGGGTTACTAACAAAATCATGGGAATGCTTGAAGTCTCCAAAGTTCAACACAGGAATGTTGAGTTTTGACAGCATTCCATATCCTTACCTGTTCTCTTAAACAAAGTAAATTAACGGAATTCAAATTTTACTTGATGATTAGGTAATCATTTTGAATGCCAGTTAGTGTGATTTTTGTATAGTCATGAATGTAGCTATAAATTCATATAGTGGCACACAAGCCTGAATGAGTCCCCTGGGTTCATGTTTTTGGCTTACCTGCCTCTTTCACATCAGGCTGACATGAGAAGGGTAAATTGTGTGACCAAAGTGACATGAATATCTCTGCAAAATTAATGAACAGTAAACAAGAGGAGCTCTCTTCTAAGTGGTTTTCTCACCTTCAAGAAAATCAACATCTTTGCTGTTTCTCTAAGCATCATTTAACTTACCAACACTATCAATTTATGATTTCTCTATCACTAATACAGCTTGTTAGCGTACTTTCAATCTTATTTCTCACATGTAAATTCACTGATGTAGTATGGAAAAGGAGTGTTCTTCACGTTTGAAGTAACTCTATTAGGCATTTTGGGAAAGACTCCTTTCAAAAACGATTTATTCTGAATTAGTGACGCATAATGGCTCAAGAGCTGGCTCAGGTTCAGGTCCTATTTCTGACACATCCTAGCTATGTGACCTAGGGCATGTTATATAATCTCTCAATCAGTGTTACATAAGGCATTTTTTAATATAAACGATGTTTCAGTATTGTAGATTCATTCCCAACTTTACAAAATTCTGATTGTGAAAGCTTAAATCTTGATTTCTTTTGTAAAATTTGGATTCATTCAAAAGGCTGCACTTAAGGATCTGGAAGGCCACATGTGTCCTCAAGGCTGCAAGTTCTCCACTTCTGCTCCTTAGTCTTTATATTATTAGTATAGCTTGCTCCCTACTAACAACTTCTCATTTCCATGACTTAAAGACCCAGAGATTTTCTCAACTGACAAACCGGGTGCCCTGAGTTTCTGTGTGGAAATGAGAGGGTTCCATTAAAGCCATGTCTGTCCCCTACAAAATTGACTGAAGTAGTAAGGGCTCCTCAGCAACTACTTCTACCTCTTCATAAATCACAGTTAAAAGAATTTAGTCCTTAGAAATTGCTGGTCACTCACCATTTTGCTGTTACAATAGGATTTGGTTATATTTCATTAATGATGTAATTGTGAAATACTCTTGTTTAGGGCAACTTTCTACCACATTCACGTGCTTGTTGCTGAGGATTCAAGCATTTCAATACAAGGTTTTCTCTGGTGACAGGGAGCAGTGCAAAGAGACAGAGAATACTTCCTGGCTCAGAACCATTATGGAAACCTGGATGCACGTGGAAACTTGGTTTCTTTATGGTTGATATTTTATTTTATTTCAATGGATTTAGAATAAGGTTTTGTAGCCTTAAGAGTACTAGGTACTATTAAATACACATTTTCATTATTTATAAATAAGAATCTTATACTATCCAGAATTAGAACTTTTATCATCTTTCATGTTCTACAATGAGCCAGTCAAACTTGGCTGCTATATTTAAAAGAGAAAATTTTCAGTATTAAAATTCCTGCAATTTGAAGTTCATCATCTGACAGAATGAGCCTGACATAAATGAGAGATGATATAAAAATCATGAAAACCATGTGAATGTTGTGTCAAGTATAAAATTAGTGCTTCTGAGATGCATTTATTAGAAATACATTAAATCAAATAGTTCTTGTGGACCAGAATTGTACAGGTTTGTGTTTTTTTTAAACTGAGTGATAATTTTTCCCTCATTTTTCATTAACAGGAACTATTCTTTAGTATTTCTGTTCTGATGTTAAATGTTATTGCACAATACAACTAAAACAGAGGAATGTTATATTCAGAACATTGCTGATTTGCTCATGTGCATTTTAGTATATCAATGAATATGTAGTAGATTATAATAATTTCTCTCTTTCCCATTGACCCTCCATACTGTCTGAATGAAAACTGGTTTTGACTTTGCTTCTGTCTTCTTCCTCTTCTTTCCCCTCCTCTTCCTCCAGATGTAGTTCTGTCTTGAGGTACTGTGAGGCTTTGCTTTAGTCAACATTTTCCCTCAAAGACTTGGGCAAAGGCACAGATGGTGTGCTTATTAAGATTGTGTATGACACAAAGATGTGAGAAAGAGCTAGCATGTCGGTTGAGAAAAATCAGAACCCAGAAAGATCTGGGAAGGTTTTGAGTTGAATCTTAATTGGGGTTACTGATAATGTTGTTAAAGCTATATAATGTTTCCAAAACTATAAAATCTCAATTATAAAAGGAGAGAGTAGTTCAGAGTGGAGGGATGCAACCTCTTGTGGATTTTATTTGATTATCAACTCTATGAGTCAGCTTTGTGATGAGAGTGCTGAAAACAACAGCAACCACAGTACCAGCACATTGTAAAGGAAAGAATGTTATATTTGGAGGCAGAAAGATCTGTGTTTGTATCTCATGTCACATTAACTCTGAGATGCATGTCATTTAACCTCACTGTGCCTAGGTATACTCATTTTAAAATAATATCTGGGTGGGGGGAGATATGTCACAGGTTTGATTTGTGGCTGCCATGAGATAATGTATTTTAAGTACTTTTTTTCTTTTTCTTTTTTTTGCTTTTGTTTTGGATGGGGGAATGCAGGGCAATTGGGGTTAAATGACTTTCCTAAGGTCACACGTCTAGTAAGTGTTAAGTATCTGAGGCTAGATTTGAACTTAGGTCTTCCTGATTCCCAGGCCTGTGCTCTATTCATTGTGCCACCTCGCCACCCCAAGTGCTTTTCAATCTTTAAAGTATTATATAAATGTTAGTTATCCTTTAATACTTCTAGGATATGCTATTTCATAAGTATAAGTATCCACTTCACCAATACAAATTATAATGCTTCCACAAATCATTCATGAATTGATGTGGACTTAAAAACAAAAACAAACAAAAGATTGCTCACTTGTTAGCCACCATTTTGGTGGGCAGCCTCTTTGAACTTGGGAAAATGATTTCTTGGTCAACAAAAATACCATCCATCCTGCCACTTGTAGTATCTGCCAGAGGTTGGAGAAACTGACAGGTGTCCAAAAGAGGGACATTTGCTTTTTGTATTCCTACTACCTAACTTGATACTTGGAATGAAATAGACCCTGACTAAATGTTGTTTTTCTCCAATTTAATCAGCATCAATCTTATTTGTTTATTGTCTCTCCATTAGACTGTGAGTAGGGACTGTTTTTTTTTTTTTGCTTTTCTTTCTAGCCCCAGCAATTAACATATAATGCCCAGCACATAATAGCCACATAAATGTTTATTATCTGACTAAATGAATCAATGAATTGATGAATGAATGAGACCCAGAAAAATGATAAGGCAATCAGGAATTTGAAGCATGACCTCTGAAGATTAACTGAGGAAACTGGATAGGTTTAGCTAGAGAAGATTGGGGAATAAGGGTTGATAAGTCTTCAAATATTTTAAGAATCTCTCTATGGAAAAACCATCTGAAGAGAAGTTAGAGTGCAAGATTTTTGCATCAGCATTAAAAAAAATAGTGTTTTGCAATTAAGTGGGCTGTTGTCTTCTGAGATAATGAGTGCTACATCAAAAGATGTCATTTCTCATATTTCATCCTATGAAGACTAGATTATATTATCTCTAAATCCCTCCTCAAAAGCAGTTTGGTAAAATGTGTGGCAAGCTGATCTTAAAGTCTATCCATCTTCCTCACAGCTGTCAAAATGATATTCCTAAATACTTAGGGGGTC
>CM053580.1:343594204-343610832 GCA_028627135.1 Pseudochirops cupreus | reverse complement strand
GCGCTCTCCTCCTCCCTCTCTCTCCCATGATCTTTCTTTTCCCCAAAGAAGGAATCAAGGGTTTGGGAGCTGTTCTTACTTTGCTTCTTATGCTTATTCTTACTCATGGTTCTTCAGACCGTGATTTTTTTTTTAAATCTCTGTGGGGCTCTGCTTCCAGAAGGGAAAGCTCTGTCCCAAATCGCTGGGGTCCTCCCAGATGCCGTAGCTCTTAGGGAGAGGCTGGGAACTCTTCCTATATACTTCCGACAGACTGGATAATAAAGACTCTAACACCGAGGCCCAAGGCTGTGATCCAGATCCAGGCCACTCAACGCGAGAGCTGGCCGGGAAAAATCGCTCAGTCCCCCTGCTGTCTGCAGGCTGCGGGCAGGAAGCTGCAAAGCCGAGGCGGGTGCAAAACCTCTGCCTTTCGCTTTTCCGCCCTGGAGGCCTTCTGGCCGGACTGCTTATCTCCCCCTGTCACAAATCCCATTCACAGCTGCCGCTAATCTGCTCACCTGAAGCTTCTCAGCTCTTCCTGTCCAGCTGCCCCCGGGGCACAGGCGTGGCTTCAGGCCAGGCTGGTTTTGGTTCGCAGTGCTGATATGATTCCTCGTAGCCGAGCTGACTTTAGTGGGAAGTATCTTTGTGTGCGTTTTGGAGTTCCAGGATTGGTTTAGAGTCCTATTTTATGGGTATTTTGGGGTGGCTATGTGAGAGCTGCGATGTGTTGCTGCTGCTAGGCCGCCATATTGGCTCCGCCCCCCGGAAATTGTTTTCTTTTAAAAAAATACAGATGGATTTATATATGTATATAGACAGTCACATTTACAAACTGCATACATACATATATCTATATCTATCTATCTATCTATATATATGCACAAATGTACATACACACAGATATGCCAGTTCTTAATAGCATATGGCTTTTCCTACTCTCAGTACAAGTTCTATCAGGGGAAAGCCAGATGTGCAGTACGGGTGGAAACTCTAGCATTGTATAGCTACTGGTTAGACTTCTTTGGGAGTATAATAGGGTATAATTTCTATAAAACAGAGAGACTCTCAACTAGGAATGACTCCAGTCTAAAACAATCAAAGGGAGACTAGTGGTCATATAATGTTAGAGCAGGAGTGGGGAACCTGCGGCCTCAAGATGATGTGTGGCCCTCTAAAGGATTTGTTTTGTAAAACTTTAACTGGGTCAAAAGGCCATACCCCAGGACCCAGAAGGCCACATGTGGCCTCAAGACCATAGGTTCACCACACCCCTCTAAAGTTTTCCACCCCCACCACAATCTGCATTCCACTCATAGGACTCGAACTGAGAGCACAAGTCACGTTCTATTAGTTACTGAAATCACTGGCACCTGGGAAAATTCACAGGGAGGTGTTTTTGTTCTCATTTTTGTTTTTTTTCCTTACAGTCATTAAGAGGGCATATTGTTTGTGTTCTCCCGGAAATAAAAGGGAGATGGATGCTAGATCAAAATTTTCACTGTTATTGCTTACTACAAACACACTCTCTATGATAAGCTAGTATATCTGGCAATTAAATTCAAAACATGGATTTGGCTCAAGGCAATGGCTATTTTTTTTTTACCTGTTTGTTTACTTTTGTGTCTGGTATGAAGTGAAGCAGTAGATCAGCTGTAGACAGAAAGTATTATGTTCTATCCATAAAATTTATCATTGTTATAAAGAAGTTATAGGTTAAGGGATGCCACAATCAAAGCAAGATCTGTGTCATTTCTGAAATCAATATATCTCTGAGACAAAATCACAATCCATAACATCACCTCTGGGTTCTTGGGGCTTATGGTGATATACTCAAAAGTCTCACTTAAGAAATAGCTAAGATGCCTGAACCATCTGCTTCACTGAAACTGGACTGAAAATGTTCCTTTGGAAGATCTATTAGGTTGTGCTCATTCTAATTTACATTCTCAATTTCTGAGTATTCAAGAAAAAAAACCTTAGGATAATTTCAATGAGGTTATTAGTAAGTAATATAACATTTTAATAATGGAAATGCTAACTCATTTGTTATAACACCTGATGTATAGGCTATGTAGTTAATAACAAGACTTTGATGGATCTCTCATTATTTAATCTTTATATATTGTATAAAAATATATAAGAAGCTGGAAAACCTGAATTATATTATATTTATTTCTCCTGATAATTCATTACATTTAAAACCAATCTATTAAAAAGAAACAAAATCTACTTATGATATATTCTTTTTGACACAATAACAATAATAGTAAATATTTACAAAATACTTACTATGTGCCAGGCATTTTACAATTATTATTTCAATTGATCCTCACAAGAACTCTGGCAAGCAGGTGTTATTGTTATCTCCATTTTACAGATGAGTAAACTGAGGCAAATGGAGATTAAGTGACTTGCCCAGCATAACCCAAATTTCAACTCAGGCCTTCCTGATTTCAGGTTCAGTGTTCTATTCACTGTGCCATTTAGTTTCCATTAATATGCTTAATAATATGCTCTTCCTCATTTTAAGTACCATGAACCACAAAAAATAGATAGGGAAGATATTTATGTTTCATAGTAGAAAGGCTATAAGGGAGATTCCCACATCATCATTACTCTCATCCTCATCCTCATCCACAGCAAACATTTAGTATTTATTTATACGCTACACCAACTAAGTTGTCATATACATTGTCTAAGATTTACATTTGAAAGAACTATCCCTTGATGATGAGGGGAAAGAGCAGGAGAAACTGGAAAAAAAACAAAACAAAACAGAGACCAAAAGAAAGAGAGACACAGAGGAAAAAGGATACCAGTAAAATGTCAGATTCTTGAAAGTTGGAATTGTTTGGATTTTTTCTTACTATCCGTAGTGCTAAGCACAATGCTGGCACACATAGTAGGAACTTAATATTGTAAAATGCTTGTTAAATTTAATTAAATAGAGGAATGGAAACCTGGAAAGGATCCTGAAAGTTAAACTAATATAGTGCTACCCAGGATTTTATCTAGAAGCTATCACAGAAATTATGTAGTCCAATTATCTCCTGTTACAGATTAGGACATGGAGCCCCAGAGACTTAAATGATTTGTCAAAGATAACAATTAGTAAACTGCACCATTGGATGATCTGATTCCAGACCTACTTATGCTTCTTCCACTCTACGTTGACTTTAGGGACCTGTGCCATTGTGTCTTTTATGCTGTGTTGTATAGTCCCAGTAAGAACAGTGGTAAGAGTACAGAAGCTCATAATCACAGGATCACAGACTTAGAGCTGAAATGGAGGTCACTGTGTCCAATTCCCCTCATTTTACAAATGAAGAATATGAAGTCCATAGGGAGTGAAATAACTTGTGTCCAAGGTTACATAAGTAGTAAATGACAAAATTGAGACTTGAATCTAAGTTCTCTGGTTTCTAATCTATTGCTTTCTCCACTATGTCACAGGATCTGAGGCCAGTAGAGAGACTGAGAGAGAACAAGGGACATCTAAGGTTATAACTGCATTGGGAGTAAAGTAGAATTAAAGGGGGAGCTGGCCTAGATGCTCAGCTCTGATTTTTTAATTTTTGCTGTCTCTGTCCAAGAGAATAATTTGTGGAGTAGAAAACAAAAAAGAAAAAATTCATACATATTATAAGCTGAGAGATAATAAGGGAGCATCTATTCAAATGACACATATTGGGTCTTAACAATGACACAAAACACTAATATTTGATACTTTGACTCTGTCACTGATCGTTGGAAGATTAGGGTGAATGGAGAAATGGAGAAAAGTACCATGAATTGGAGAAAGGAAAATGCTGTCCTTATAGGGGAAGAAAAAAAAAAAAGAAAATAATATGTTTTTTCCAATTGCAGACAAGCAAATGACTAACACTGTTGGAAAAGTTCTACAATGAATTTTATTAAAGGGATGGATTGTGACCATTTAGAAAAAGTAGCACTGATAAACAGAGAAGTGGTATGCCTTTCCCAAGAATTGACCATCCCCTTTCTGATGGGTCTCCTATTTTATAATACAAGGAGAGTGCTGCAGACAGAAGTTACTTAGGTTTTCCAAGATATTTTATAGAGTCTCTTAGGCTATTCTTGTGGTGAATTATTGTGAGCTGTGAAATGGAAAGCACAATTAGGTAATTTGTTTTAAATGCCTGAATAGTGAACATGATACATAATCATTAATGGTTTGATTTTTAATTGGAAAAGGGAATCTAGTGGAAGAATCCAGGAATCTCTGGTCATGTGTTAATTAACATTTTTATCAATGATTTAGATGAAGGAAAGATACTACACTGATCATAATTGAAAAGGGACAAGAGGTTTTGAGTTACCTAATATACTCAGGATACCATAAGATCCCCAAAGTCTCAATTTTGGGTAGAATTTAATGCAATGAAATTAATAGGAATGGATACCAATTATTACACTTGGATTCAAAAAAATGAACTTCATCAAGATAAAGGTAGAATGAGATTATTATTTGTCCTTTAAGTATAAAAACAAACAAAAATGGGGTCTCTAGAGGAGAAGTCTCAACAAAAGTAAATACTATGATTTGAGAGCCAAATAGTTTGCATCAAAAGAAACTGAGCATCCAGGACTAGAGAGGCGATAGGTTTCCTGAATTGTGTTTTGGTCAGAATACACAGTTTTCCATGGTGGGGAAGCTGGTGCAAAATTTTTGGAAAATAATTGATTGCCTGGAGAAAATACAGTGGCAGTAGGGCTGGGGTAGTGACACAATAGTGAAAGGCATCTAGATCATGCTATAAAAGGATCAAATGAAAGAACTAGGGTATATATAGGTTTATAAAAAGTCAGAAGGAATACATAGCATGTGTCTTCAAGTATTAAAAGGCATTACCTAATTAGAGGCATTATACTTGTTCAGTTTGGTCCTAAATGATAGATCAGTAACAACAGGTAGAAGATTCAAAGGGAAGAATGTAAACTTTGTGAAAAGAAAACATCCTAAAATTAAGTAAATTCAAAAATGAAATAGAGAACCTGAAATAGTTATGGGTTCCTCCTTCCCCAATGGGAACCTGGATCTCCCCTTAACACTGAATCCTATAAACTTGTAATATTTAGTTTCTCTTATATCATCCTTTCCTGAAAGAACTTCTGTTATAAGGTTTTTCCTTTATTTTTTTTCCCTGTTCTCATTCAGGAATACTGAGGCAGCAAGATTTGCCCTAAGTTGAATTAGATGATCTATAACATGTCTTCCAAGACAGATATTCTGTGATTTTGTGACTTGGAAGCCATAAATGATTATAGACTTGAGGTAGAAATACTTTATGGAAGCTTAGAGTCTCATATGCAGAGATTAAAACAACAACAACAACACGAAAAACAAACAGATGTAGGTTCTGGAAGAGCTAAGACCTTAGCACTCTTCCCATACTGAATCAGCTAAGAACTAAGAACCTGAAACTTTAGACTAGCTAAGCATTTCTAAGCAATTTAATGGGTGGAGGAGAGAATTTAAGGAAACAAAGTTAGAGGCAATTAAGAGGCATGGGTTTAGAACAATTTAGGCCTGGTTCCTACAAAATTTACAAGGCAGATTAGACCTAGTTCTAAGATTTATAGATAATAGGAGCACAGACTTCACAGGATTTAAAGCTGGAAGGGATTTTAGAGGTCATATGAAAGCCCCTCATATTATAGATGAAGTGTCTTGCATAAATTTTTTTTCTTTTAAAATGTATTTTAAGTCTTTCTGTATTTCCCTGTAGTGACAAGTAGGGAAAGTTTTTAAGAGAAAACCTAACGGAGATTTGTAGGCTTATTTCAGGGCTAGAATGATAGACAGAAGGGCAGTACCTTGCCCAAAGGAAGCCCTTCCTCCGCCACTAATTATTCGCATTGCCTTCAACATTTCCCCATTTTCTCAAGAATACAGCATAGGATTTGAAATCAGAAAACCTGAATTTTAATCCTTGCTCAGATGCTTATTAGTTGCAGGACCCTCAGCAATTCACTTTATCACTTAATCTCCCTTTATCAGTAAAATTAGAAGTAGGAATAAATACTTTCTGATATACTTCTTAACACAATCTTATGACTATTAGTTTTTCTTGGAATGTCTTTTTTTCTAGTACATCTCAGTTAAGTTGTTTGTGTGTGTGTGTGTGTGTGTGTGTGTTCTTATTCAACATGAGAAAAGGAATCTGTGCAAAGAAATGCAATTTCATTTATTTAATATAGTCAAATATTCTCTTGGGAGTTGGAGTTTCACAGAAGAGACTTGTTAAAATTAATTAGATATAATTTGTACTATTGTTTATCCAAGGGGAAAAGGTCAAGAATATAAACACATACAGGAGAACCTTCTAAGACTGTTCTGTCTTCAGTGATGCTAATTAATCTTTAATAATTAGACCCTTCAAACATCATTAGTTATCTTTAACTTTGAACTTTATAGGTAGATTAAAAATGACCTTAGGGTTTGCTACTTCCAAGAAAGAAGTGACTACCCAAATGCTAGATTCTATGTAGAACTATAATGTAGCAATTCTTATATTTGGAAGGCTCAAACATGTAGAATTGAAGTTTTTGATGAATAAGTTCATATTGTCTGCTTCCACTTACCAATGGCTTATTATTTCTTCAAAATTATATTAAGCCTTATTGTCACTAATATATAGTGAAATTACTAGCTTGCTGGCTACCTGAAAGTTTTCACTTATTGAGCAATAATTCTTTTAAGCTGATCCAGGTCTCCTATTTGAGAGGCATTCAGCAAAAGGCATATAGTATGTGATTACTCAAAAACTTTTTCTATACAATTACTTCCCTGACCACCAAATAAAAAATTAACATATGCCCTGCCCCTCCCCCCCCCAATCATACAATAAATGTAAATGCATTTCAAAGAATACTTTCTAGGTTTAGAAGATCTGGGTGGAGAAAAGCTATGGCTATATACCAAGATCATCCTATCTCTTTAGATTCTTTAAGGATTCAAGTCAATTAAAAAGTACACAATCAGAGATTGTACTGGACCATTTTGACCAAGTTAATTAAAATATTGATATAATTAATCATTGTTTACAATCTTAAAATAGTCAAACATAAATTGACAAAATACTTCCCTGTAGTGCCTCCCTTTCCTATATGTAGTAGGGAAATGATAAGGAAATCCAAGCCAAAATAGGAAATGCTTACTTCTATGTGAATCTTGGTAGCAAAGTGGGCCAACTAGGGGAGATGAATGTAGTCGTTGATCGGCAATAATACCTTGAATCTTGAAGAGAGGGAATCTCTTTTCCACTGGAGGTTAGAAACTATTAACTCTCATGGTCTGGGCTCTTCTATAAAAAGTTCTGTTCTAATCCTGGGGTCATATTCCTAAAGGTAGTTTCCTGTCATGATTTCATCCTTAGAAATGGTATCTGGATTTTTTAATTTAATTTTTAAGTATTCATTGGGGTATTTTGAGGAGTGTCTGGTTCCTAATATGAACCTATATTACCCAGAAATCCTTCAATAATTACTTCATTTAAATATAGATTGATAATCTTCATATAACTGTCTCTTCTTTCCTCTCTACATTAATCTCATTGCTACCACCTATTGTTGTTGGATGGATCTAGCCATTATAATAATTTCTAAACCTCTATGTTGTATTATCCTGCCCATCTGTGCCTAACTACAAATACAGCTTTACCTTTTACACTTATGCATTAGAAAGCTTTGTAACTTAAGCTTCTGAGCTATCATTTTATACAACTCAACACTCTCTAGGCAAGCCCATTTCAAAGGATTTTTTTTTTTAACTGTCAGGTTCTTGAAGTATAACTATCACTTTTCTCCTTTATCCTTGTGTATAATTCTAAGCCTTCAGAATATATCTCTTTATGTAGGCTCTTTTAATATGTTTCTCAATCCTCTAAATTTCTCTCTTTCCCACAAAAGTGAAAAAAAGACCTAGCAATATACCATACATCAATTAATAGTTAAAAACGTTTGAGAGGTTTACAGAATAAACCCTACTTCTTTTTCAAATTGGGCAATTCCATTAAAACATAGACACATTAAAATGTGACCAGACATGAGAACAAGGTTAGATTGGTCAGAAATATACTGCTCATTTGCAAGTAAGAACACTCAAGTGGGAATAGGAGAATATTTTAAAATTTAGGCAGGTGTGATATAGAAGAGAGGTGATGCCAAAAGATGTAACTGTGCACGTTGAAATATATACACACATCTATGTGTGCCTACATAGATGTGTATACATGTGTGTATATATATATATATATATATATATATGTATATGATACATACTATTTTGATTTTTAAATATCCATTGGTATATGGTTAATACTTTCCTGGCCAATGGCTAGCTATTATAATTCCATTAGTTTTCATTAGAAAACTTCATAACTTATAAAGTAATAAAAAATAGAAGTTTTATTTATCATTTATTTAAAACTTTGACACCTTTTTGACTCTGATTTTGCCCTTTATCTTCTGGTATTACATCAACTAGGTTGGGGTGAAATCTACTGATCAACAGTATCCTTGATCAATTCCCCACTCACAGATAACCAAAGATCTCTTCAGGTGAAAGACAAGGGCTTTCTCACTTTTAGTATTGTATGACAGACAGGGTTTTCTTAGAGAGGCAGCATGTTATAATGGCTAGTTAACTAAACTCAGTGTCAGGAAGACCCAAGGACAAGTTTAACCTCTTATACATACTGAATAAGTGACCATGGGAAAATGATTAAACCTAGGCTACTGTAAGGTGCAGACAAGGTCCTGACCTGTATTAGTAGAGGGTTTCTTAATTAGAAGTTCTCTGTGCTAATGAAATTACAATCCATTTACAAATAACTACTAACATATTAAAGTACTAAAGATTTAAGAGGTGTTTTTCAGACCTGCACAAGCTTATAATACAAGATTATTTCCATAGAAATATCTACTTTTGTTTAAATTTTGAATGGACTTTTCAATCAAAAAATAGGGTTAACAAATAAATGAATGACAACTGATAGACATAGTAAGATCCTAGAAAATAAAGTTTTAAAATTTTATGTAAACCTTGCTTGTTCCTGTAAATTCTCTTTTACTATATCAAGCTACCACAAATTGAAGAAAATGAGCAATCAAATTTAGATGACTTTGATGTGTCCAGCACCACTAAGATGACTGACTGGAATATTAAACATCTGTTATATTCTTTATATATATATATATATGTATATATATATATATGTGTGTGTGTGTGTGTGCGCGCGCACGCGTTTGTGTGTGCATACGTGTGTGTTTGTGTGTTTCCCCTACACATGTTAATATGTGTATGCAAGTATATGGAGTAAATATGATATTTATTACAGTTTTATATGCTGTCCTATAGTGCTGCACACACAAGATATCTTGATGCTTGTATATAAAAGCAGTATAGGTCAAAAGTGGATCATGAAGCTGGATGTCATTCATCCTAATGAATGTGAGTCCCTGACTTAAAAAAAAATTATATGTATTGCAAGAGAGACAAATCATGTAGTTCAGCACATGAACTGAACCTGGAAAAAAAAAACTGGGGAAACAGTGCTAGTGGGATTCTTATGTTAATGGTCCTGCCAAATGTTGCCTTTGTAAATCACAAACCTTGGTTTTCTCTCTGTCCTGTCACTTTCAAAGTTCAGTTCCTATGGTTAAGCTCCTATTACAGTTCATTGCCTCCTGAGGCTCCTTCTTTCTGTTCAATGGAGGAGAGAAATCTGCTATCAGATGACCATGACACAAGCAGTCATATCTTGGAAGTGAGCAGTTACACATGCAACCTGTTGGTCTTGGTATTGTTTATATCAAAGACAGAGATTAATTTATCTTGAAACCCTCCTTCCCAGGTATGCTCAGTTCCACTACTACCCAGTCAAGTTCAAATTCCTTTGACTGGCAGCATCACAGTATCTCAGAGCTAGAAGGCACCTCAGAGGTTAATTAACTCAAGTTGCATCTGGAGAAGAGATCCTCTCTACAACACCAAGCCTCTACTACAAAAGGGAAAACTAATACTTTCCAAGGCAGTCCATTCTACTTTTCATCAGCTCTAATTGTTAGAAGTTTTTCCTTATGTTATGTCTGCCCAGAGAGGTAGAACTATTCTTCACATTTCTCTTGTTGGCTGGGTCTGAATTATAATATGGTACTGAGATTCCCAAAAGGTGATTCTAGTAAAGTCAGTCATTTTTGAGCCTAGAAGCAATACTGTGTTCCATAATTTTTCTATTTCTTGCAGTAAAAGTATCTAAACTAAAAAGTGAGTGTATTTCCTTTTGGGTCACACAAACAAGGATGGAGATAATATTATTAACAGGGATATGAAGTAATAGCTTTATTTGGACATCTCCCCATAATTCCAATGTGGGAGCCAGGTTTGAGTCAAATTTATGACGTGTTTATGAAATCTTATAGGAGAATCATTCTGTCACATTTTAAAATCCTAAACTTAACCTAAAGCAGGAGTTCTTAAACATTTACCAGTTGTGGGGCCTTTTCACAATCTGATGATGCCTATGGATCCACCTCTAAATAATGAATTTAACTAACTGAAGGAAATGATAAATTACAATTAGAATTTAGTGAAAATAAAGGAGATATATGTATATATAATATATGTATGTATATGTATGTACATATTTCCATACAAATTCCTTGACCCCTTGAAATCAATTAGGGGGTGAGACCCCCATGAGTTAAGATTCTTTGACTTGGAGGAATCTGGACCACAGTGATTCATTCTCATCACTATATGTAAGATAGAAATTCTCTTCATCAATATATTTCCATTTAGCAGAAACCTGGCTCTACAAAGCTTCTACCCATTGCTCCTGTAGTAAATAGTTCTGTTCTCTATTGTCTCTACTACACAAGGACCCTAGAAGTAATTGAAGGTAAGCTATTATAAACTCCCTAAGTCTTCTTTCTCTGGGCAAACTGTCCTCATTCCTTAATTCCATTGTTATATAATGTTCTTAAGGGATCTCAATTTCCTGGTCAACTACCTTGGGATCTTTTCTAGTTTATCAATGTTCTTCTCAAAATACAGCACCTGAAACAGAAAATAATACCAAATACCTTATTTTTCAAGGAGAAGGGATAGCAATAATCAAAATAATATCTAGCATTTATATAATGCATCAAGATTTGGAGTGTTATACACACCTTATTTCATTTTATCCCTTTATTATTACCTCATTGTAATTGTAATCCTGGGAAGTATACCTTTATTAAGGGGTTGGTCAGATACAAATCCTTTGGGATTTGTAGCTCTTCTCAGCTTTGGATAAGAAGAAAGTAAGGCCTAAGGTGAGCCCACGCTCCCCTCCCCCGGATGCAAGGGGATATGTGGACATTTTCATGCTTGGTAATGAGTTTGGGAGATTCTCAAGGAAGAGAGGAGAAGACAAGGTGGCAGTATGGCAGCAACAGGCACATAACTGCAGAAGACAATGCCAGCCACATCTGCAGTTCCCTTCTTCAAGATTATATCTAGGACCAAGCTAAGAGGGATGTTTGAGTGTGTTTTTGTGACTGGTGCCCCCTCTGGTAGCAGGTTGGCAAAGAGAAATAAGCTAACCACAATAACCAATGGACAGGCGCTTCTCTACTCTGGCCTTATTTCCACTTAACAGAATAAATTTTTAAAAACTCATTTAAGGAATACATTTGCTGGATTTAATAAAGGACCTGTAGCTAAATCTATTCTTATTTTGTTAGGCATCTCTTTGTTTGAAGTATGAGGCAGCAATTGGAGACACAAAAGAAAGCAGCATCTTTCCCAGGCAGAGCAGAGAGGTTAGCCCTCAGTTTTTGTTAGAGAATTATGTTCTCTAACTGGAGGCATATGCACAAACCATTTCATAACCAGCTTTCAAAATGCAGAATTACTATGAATATAGGACATATTTTATAAATCTGCCTCATAGGAACAAGCCAAGGTTATACTATTATTATAGCTAACCTCAGTTCCATGAAGGGAATATGTTGTATCTAAAATTTATCTCCCTAGAATGTAGCACAGTATTCTGAATCTAGTAGGCAAATATATTTTTTTTAACTTTTTATTTAATTAAATTTACTTCTGAATTATAGAATCATTGCATTTTAGCAATGGAAAGGACTAAAGCAGTCATCTAGTCTGATCTGTAATCCTGGACAAAGAGGGCTTTCAAGAACATCCTTGACAAATGATCCAGTACATTCCATTTGAAGGTGTGCTTAATTATCATACTTCAGTGAATTTGTGATCTTATTATGTGGTATCTCTTCCATTTCCTCAGAACACAATCCAATCCCACACCTCAACTGCTGTAATTCTTCTCTTTGTATTTCTGCAAATTCTCCATAAACCAAACGCCCAATATGTTGGAGGGTCTCCCTCTGATTCTTTTAATATTTAATGGAGTCCATTGATTATCCACCTACTCTTCCTCATTCTCTTTAAATGACTGGTAATCTTTCTCCTTTCCTAATCACACATGTCCTCGAAAATGGATCTTACCTAAACATGACTGGTGGTCTTAGGCTACTATTTGGAAATTAGTGCGAATGGGGCAGCTAGGTGGCCCAGTGGATAGAGCACCAGTCTGGGAATCAGGAGGATTTGAGGTCAAATCTAGCTTCAGATATTGACACTGACTAGCTGTGTGATGCTGGGCAAGTCATTTAATCCCGACTGCCTCACCACCTTCCTTCCCCCCAAAAAAGAAATCAGTGTGCACAAAGAATCTCTGTTATTTCTTGAATAATATAACCAGATTGTCTATAATTTGGTTTGTCTGAATTATAATAGATTTCAGTAGTTATTTTTAGGAAATGAGGCATTCCCACCTTTCCTGACTCAGATGACTTTGGGAAACCTAGAAGACTTTTTTGTGTATACAGAATTCACAACTTAAGAATGGGAGCTGGAAAAGGACCAGAGATCATTGGACTGAATCTGGTTTTACAGATAAACAAAGTGAGGATCAAAACTATTAACTGACTTCCTCTTGGTCACACTGGTAGTAAAACACATAAGGGTTCATTTTAAATCCAAGATTATATCAAGAAAAACAATTGGCTCAATCATATAAAATCTATTTCTGAAAAATGGCTATAACTCTGATCTCCTGCTTCTCCTTTTTCTTTCTATTTCCTCTCCCCCCAATTATATGTATACATAAATATATAAAACAGAAAGAGGAAAAGCTAACTGTTTTCTCTGGAAAAGGATATAAGATATCAAGGCTTCCAGATGTTAAAAAGAAGCAGAAAATGAAACAGGAGGAAGATTAGAGGCTTAACTCATTTGGCTAAACTTTAGAAAATAACAAATGCTATTTAGTTACTTCTTAAAGTATTATGATCATTCACTTATTAAGGTATGTGAGATGTTTTAATTTTCCCAAGTGAAAAGTGCTAATATCTTTGGTTGTTATCATAGTATTTATGATTCTCAGTGCTAGGTTACTTATTTAAACCCACCTGAACTGTGATCTTTTAGAAAACTCAAATGTATCTAAATAATTTTCGATCATTTTAAATGTCAAAGTGAAAGGAATGTTTCTTAAATGCCATTGGAAGGGGTGCTACTGCGCTTATAAAAGAAAGAAAACACAGCCTCAGGGTATATTCTCCCAAGGTGAAATTAAATTTAAAAACTGTTTTATATTGGCTGGAGACAGTTCAACTTGGGTCACTTTAACTTTGGTCCAGCAGCATGATCCTCTCTGATTTTCTCAACCCAGGTAGAAAATTGGCTTAAGACAGGCCTCATTAAACTCAGCAATTCACCTAAAATGAAGTTTCTCCAGTAGGTGATTTAAAAAAAAAAAAAAAAAAGGAACAACAAATCCATAGTTGTAGACTTAAAAGCACTGCTTTCCAATTGCAGGAAACAAAAGTAGAATGCTTGCAGTGGAAAGCAATAATTGTCTTTCTTTTTCTTTCCTGATCTAATAAAGGAAGTAGCATTCTGTTAATTATCAAGGGCTGCACAGATACTCTGTTATTGGAGAAAAGATGTTTCAAATTTTACTAAAAATAACTTGAGGTAATTAGGTAAGTAGGGGCAAAAGTAACAAAACATTAACTAATTAGGGACATATTTGCAGTTTTTTTTAAATTAACTAAGAATACCCATCTAAGGTCTCCTTAGTTTATTATATTAGAATATATTATTATGAGAAAACTGGCCTGAATTGTAGAAACACTGGTTACGTTGGAATGCCACTTTATATCTTTAACAGAGATTCATCACCATTCTTCAGTTTCACAAAACATTAATTCTCAGGAAGATTCAAGGTTTTATGTTAGCAAATAATTATTCTTTACAATAGAATTACAAGGAAGAAAACTTATATTCATGTACCAATATGTACAAACATACAAACACGTGCACAGGTACATAAATACAAAGAAGATAGTTATTTTAATAAAAAAGATCATTCTATTTTTTGGCAAATTTTGGAGCAAATACTCTAGATTCATGTACTCAGTGAATGATTGAAGTCACATTAGTAATTCTATCTTGTCATGATGAGACTTCTGACTGCCTATGATGCAACTGGTCAGGAAAGGGTTTCAAGCATCATTTAATTAAGAGCTATAATTGAGTTAAATATCATCAGAAGAATACAAATAAATCAGAATTATAGAGTCAGAGGACAGAATTGCTGTTGTTTTTAAACGTTTCAGCTGATAGTTTATGACACATTATTGTGTGTCAATATTCCAGTATTGACTTTTTGTCTGGTCTTTACTTTGCACCTTAATCTTTAGACTTAGACTGTGATTTATAAGACAAAGGGGAGTGAGAAGCAAGGGCTGCCCTTGATACCCCCTTAGGGTAGTAGGAAGAAACCCAGAAATGATAGTTTTCTGGGCAATACTAAAGGTGGCACCATACCTGGAACTTATTAATCACTGTCTGAGGCTGACAACAGTCAGAGGGGATGGGAGAAGTAAGAAGCACTAACTGAGCATTCGCATGTATAAGATGTTCACAAGCCAGATGCTATTAACTTTGGAAGTACTTTATTTGTGCTTTACCGAGAGTAATTACTTGGTCTCCAAGTTGTTTTAATCAAACCAGTCAGAGAAGAATTGGTTTTGATCTCTGTGAGAAAACCACTCTATAACTACATCATGAAAACTGTTCTTTTAAGTTCACTTGGGAGTATAAGTATTCAGAGGGAAAGGATGTTAGCCCTTTCAGAAGCAGGCTGACCCAAGGTAGGCTCTAAAACCATGGAGCTTAGCAAAGAAGTGATTGAATCTTAGCTGAGCACTGATAAAGAAGATATAAATTAGCTACCAGAAATAACTATGGGATTGTGGTTGTTGTGGCAAACTTTTGCTGAAGGAAAGGAGGCAGTCACAGGGTTTTATGAAAGCTCTTGTTGATACACAGAGGGGCTATAAAACTTTTTCTCATTTTGTTATTCTATAATGAAATGGGAAATAATGAGAATACACAAGATGGGACCAGGACTTTATTTCCTTACCAAGCATAATGCACACTCCCAAATAAGGTTCTTTAAACAAGGTTATGCTGGTATGAAAACAATTAATAATGAGTGAGAAGAATAAAGTGTTTTTGAAGGCTGAAGTTGGGGGTAGGGAGTGAGGAAGATAGCAGGGAGGGGAAGCCTATACATATATTTCATGAATTCCAGAACATAAGGGATTTCTCCTAAAGGTAGAACAAGGGAAATAAGATTTAAGGACTGATAAGGTCAACCCTCATCTCTAGGACTTATCTCCTGATTTGGATCCTTACTAGTTGTGCAACCCTTGGCAAGTCACTTAACTTAGCAATCTGTTTCCTCATCTGAAAGATGGGAGATAGGGAGGGGAGAGGACTTGGTGGCCTCAAAGTCCCCTTCTAACATTAAATCTAACATTGAATTACATTTAATAGTTATGTATTAGTACCATTTATTAAGACTGTGTTTTTTTGCCAGGTATTGAAAGGGACAAAAACCTAAACAACATATTTCTGCCCTTGGAGTATATATAGCACAGTAAGAGAATAAGACAGCAACATATACAATATTAATAAATGCATGAGAGAAATATAAAACATAGCACTATAGAGTTCTAAGGTAGGAGAGATCTATAATGACCAAAGGGATCAGGAGAGATCAGGGAAGAAAAGAAAATAAATGAATACCCTCTCTCCTCACCCCCCCAAAAAGCCTCCCCTAGAATTAGAGCTATGCAAAAGTGGAATGAACTTCCTTGAGACACATTAGAATTCCCCCTTAACAGAAGTCTTGAATAAAAGACTGGATGATCACTTTAAGATGTTGTAGAAATGATATGTATTTGTTTATTTATCAGATGGACTAGAAGAATTTTGAAGTCCATTTTAACTGAGATCCTATGATACTTTCAATGCTAATATTAAAAGGCTACAAATAACCAAAGAAGAGTTGGAGAGCATTATAAAATGCAATATGGATAATCTTGGTTACATTAAATTAAAAAGTTTCTGTACAAATAAAGCCAATGTAACCAAGATTAAGAGGGAAGTGGAAAATTGGGAAAGAATTTTTACAACCAGTATATCTGATAAAGGCCTCATTTCTAAAATATACAGAGAATTAAGTAAAATCTATAAGAAT
>CM053580.1:343566117-343593704 GCA_028627135.1 Pseudochirops cupreus | reverse complement strand
GGGGGAGGGGGGAAACACTGGGATGGCTGTCTTGGGGTGGTGGGCGGGGGAAAGACAGGGAAAAAATATGTAACTCAAAAAAATTTAATAAAATAAATTTATTATTAATAAAAAAATAAAATAAAATTATGATACTTAAAAAAAAAAGAAAAGAAAAGAAAACAATTTCCTTTAAGTTAGTCTAATAATGTTTTAGCTCTTTCTCTCTCCTCTTAGACTGTCTTTTGTTTAAGAAGGAAAATTTGCATCCATGGGTCAAGAAGACAGAAATATAGTTGTTATGGATTGATTTCATTCCTTCAGAATTCTATTGGAGTGAAATTATAAACATATTTGATAAAACCATGAAAGCTGTCACTAGACGTCTCAGTTGCCTTGGGACAATACAAAAGAAATATTTTCTTATTCTAAGCATTAGAAAACTAAACACAACTTTTAATCTGTAACCGTATTTAGAAATAGGTAAAATTATGAAAATGGAAAAAATGAATAATTTCCCCCAAATTAATTTTGCTTGATTCAGTTTTAGGGTTATTGGTTGTAGGATCAAATCATCCCCAGTTTAGATCTGTAAGGAGCTTTAATGAGGGAACTGAGTGACAGAGAGGCCAAAGTCACACAGGGAATCAATAACAGAGATGGGATATGGACCCTGGTGTGAAGTATCTCCAAATTTATTGTTTTTTTTTCCCCCACTTTATCTCTCTCACTAATTTTCAGATATATTATTTTAAAATTAACATGTAAAATAAGACTAGTAAATTAAAATCAAGCATCCTGGGTTTTAACACCTTCTGTCACTAATTTTGCCATGTATCATGACCTTACATCTCTGGGTTTCAGTTTTCTCATTTGAAAAATGGAGTCATACTAAATGATGTCTGCATTCATCTAAACTGCACCATTCTGTGATCTATAGTCACATTATTATATGATCTATAATTTGAGAATACATTCTTCATTAATGTAAGAATGTTATATTTGAATCCCAGATATCATAGTTATTCTTTAGAACATATGAGAAACAAGAAGTGCAGCAACACTCATTATTTTAATTATAGGGATATGGATAGGGAGTGAACAAAATTTTTTTTTTTTTTTGGAATATGGAGCTCCCTGGTGAGGAAATGACTTCTACCAATGTAGGTCAGCACCTCTCTGCAACTTAGGGAGTTTAAGAATTGTCTAGTGCAGTGGTGTCAAACTCAAATAGAAATTGGATCCCTGTGGGCCACATATTAACTTCGAAAACTACAAATTAGCATTATGCTGTATTGTATCTTTATTTGATTAAACAATTCCCGATTACATTTTAATCAAATTCAGGTCTCCTAGAAGTTTTGTGGGCTGTCTAATACCCATAAGGCCTTGGGTTTGACACTTCTAGCACTGAGAGGTTAATTGACGTTTCCAGAGATATACAACCAATGAGTGTCAGAAATGTGCCTTGAACCCATGTCCCACTATGCTTATTTTAATTATATTAATATTAAATAGATTAACTAACTACAGTTAGAGAAAGAAAACCCAGGAATAGATCTGGAAATCAGTCACCAAACTTCAATTAAATGCCCACTTTTTGTAAGGCATTGTGTGCCATGCTATGGGGATACAAAGACTAAACCAAAAGACTCTGCCCCTCAAGGAATTTTCATTCCAATGGAGTAGAGAGAACATGTCCATGTACATAGAAAACACATACAATTCACAAAAGAGGTAACCTGAAGTTGAGGAGAGACACTAGCAGCTAGAGGAACTCAGAAAGACTTTGTGATGAGTTTTAAAGGAGATCAGAAGTTCTGTGGTGAGAGGTAGAGGTGAGGAGACAGAGCATTCCATGCAGTAAAGACAAGCGCTATAAGAATTTAGACCTGCTTACTCCATTGTCTTCATGTGATTTACTGCAAAGTTGCTAAGACCTCTTTTCTTTTTCACAACAGTATTTTTCTAAACGAAGCAAAGGAAACATTTGTCTATTTAATGGGGTTATTTAGTTCATATGATTTCTTTGTTACTAGGTGTCTTCCCACATGGTTTCCTGTTTCTGCTTTACATTATGTGTAATGTACTTCTATTGTATGTACAAGGGTCTACCATGATTTAAGACATTGTTATCACACAGTCCAGACTTGGGGCTTCATATTCTTCATCTCTGTTTTGGTAATGAAAGCACCCAATGAAATTGGCTTTGAAATGATGGAAAGTCAAGCCAAATTATATTAGATTGCTTTTAATGTTCAGGAGGCTTAAACAATAAATCAGAATTATGATTGTCTTGATGGTTGTCATTCACACAAAATTCTCATGAGCCCTTTTTTTTTTCTTTTTTTGTAATACTGAAAAGACCTGTGGAGAAGTACAGAGAACACTGGAGCTGAAGGCATTAGACATTATCTGACTTTGCTGCTTCTAACCCTTTGACTTTAATGTACTGGTGCCTTAGTTTCTCTTTGCTTATAAAATTTGCACAATTATATACCTCATAGGGTTAGCATGAAGATTAAATGAGATGCACTATATGTGAAATGTATACTTACCGTCATTGTTTTCTTTGATAGTTTGAAAAGTTTGATTTTGTCACTCTTAACCTTTGTTAATCAGCAAGCATTTCTAAGTGTCTGTTATATCTCAGGCATTGTGCGAGGGACAGGGTATATTAAGATAAAAATAAAATAATCCTTGCCTTCAAAGGAATTTATGGTCTACCAGAAGGATGCTGTATACTCCCACTACTGATCTAGGTGAAATATCACTCCACATAATTTATCTTGGCATATATGTATATGTGTAAGTGTATATGTATGTGTGTATATATGCCTGTATATATCTATGTGTATGTGTGTGAGTGTATGTGTGTGTGTGTGTGTGTGTGTGTGTGTGTGATCACCTACATCACCTACCTCACCTATATCACCTACTAGCTAGCTCCCAGTCTTAAGCATCTCCTAAATGACCTAGACCAATCCTCTGACAAGTGTCTTAAAGTCAGTTACTGAATCCATATTCAAGATCTTTCTAGTTTGGCTGAATTAACCAAAGTTGAACTCTGCTGGCCTAGTATTAAGAGAAATCAGCATAATGCAATGCTCTGGTATCAGAAAAAGGACTTCAGGAGAGGAGTAATGCTTTATTTTCCTCTTCTTTTACTTCTTTTCCTCTTCCTCCTCATCCTTCTCTTCCCTCCCCCATCTGAAAGTATTATATAACAAACTATACCATTATAGTTCTTAATTCCCTTAATCTTAAGAATTGGATCTGAATTTTTAGGCCCATTTAGCATTCCCTTTTCCCTCTTTGAGGATAGGAAATGCAGCAGTTTCCAACCCCTGGGAATTAGCTAAAAATAACCAGAAGAAAACCTTTTTGTATGGAAGCCTTAGGCTATATAATTTTCTACTCCCAAAGATTTATCTGCGTGCTAATATTTTAACAGTCTAAAACAATCTATTTCTTCACCTGGTTATTATCTCTGTGTCATAGTAAAAACAAAAGAGAAATGAAAGCAAAGTATACTGAAATTAAAAAACATGTATTTCTACCCAAATTTCTAGCATTCTGATGAGGAAGAAAAAGAGACTTTGAGTGATTTTTAAGGGAGTCATTTAACTCTTTTGAGTGTCTAATCAGTAAAACTCAAGGGATTGGAAACTGGATGATCTCCAGGTCTCTTCTAAATCAAAACGGTTGTAATTCTTAATTTAAGCACTGTTTATTTTTTCACATGTAGGTTGTTCTCATTGTTGACTTGATTTGTGAAGAGGCATGCCACTCTCCACTGCAGAGCTCATTCTTCATATTAACATGGTCATTCTGGATTTGCAAAGACCTAAGACCTTCAGCAGAGTGTGACTTGGTCAAATTTTACTAAGATAAAAAGGTCTCAGGTAGAAATCAGTTGCTATGTCTGGTCTATTGCCCAAATATCAGCCTAGCTGTGCCCAAAGAAGATCATCACCAAGATGACCATAGGATAGTTCCATTTTGTAGATACATCAGTTACTGAAGATCATCATATAACTATACCCATAGGAGTTAGACTCAGTATCATTTAAGGGGCTACTTGCATGGACAAAATTTGGAGAAGTACGCATTCTCAATTCAACTTTCTTAGAAGTGGGACAAGTGGTATAGAATTAGAAGGGATGATCAGAAAAATTTATCAGTCCAAAAATTGTTTCCAGGTTCACAGTATTTCAAACCTGGAAGGAACCTTGTGCTTATAAACCCAATCTCCTTTATTTCATTTCACAAATAAGGAAGAGGCTAATATCTATGAATGACCTATGGGCTAATGATTATACGACAAGTTAGATTTTTTTTTTCTCCATAGGGAAGTCTGTTGAGGTTTTTTTTTTTTAAGTTACAGAAGAGGTAAGAGACTTATCTTTCCAATTATGATTTATGTAGACTATTCTTAAATTGGGTTGCATTCTCTTAGAGCATACAAACTAGTGATTGGATGATGAGGTTTCCAATAATAGGCCAAGTGGCCAGCAAATGTTGAAGAAAACCAAGATATTATATGTGTTCAGTAGATAATATAAAAAATAAATCAGAGATAAATAACAAATTATTATACTCTATTTTTCTATCTCCCTCTCCTGTCCTATTGTGATATATCAAGAGAAAAAGAAGAATTGCACAGTGCCAAAACCAAGACCATATTTGGGCACAGTTTGTTGATTTAAGGAATAATTTTAAAATTGAAGTTCAATACTTACATGTTAACTTTTTCTTGGAATAGTCACCTAAGACTTCATTAAAAAGGATAATAGAGGATATATATACTGGGCAAATCCAAGGAGAGTTGCAAAGCATCTTCAGTATATGTGTAGAGAGAGATATGAAATAGATCATTTCTCCTCCTAGGTAGCAAAGAGTGAGCTACAGTCAACCTACAGTGATTTGGCCTATGTGGACCTTCTATGAGGAACAAATGAATGTGAATGATGCTAGGTTCACAATAATGAGTCAACTGAGGTGTAATCAGAGTCCCTGATATTTACAAAGAAAAAAAAAGATTTTCTATGAATTCAGACAAAATTGGAGAAAGAGAAAAAAGTTTTACATAGCTCATGGCTCAAATTTGCAAGGGCAGATACTGATTTTGAAGAGAATAGTCTCCCATAGTCTTGCCCATTTAGTTTAATTTTTGGTTAGTTTTGTGCCCTCTTTCTCCAGAAGATACATTTTTGAGAGCAATAGCAAGTATGTATTGTGTAATGCTATCAAATGCAGGTGGCTTTGTGTAATTAGTGTTATTAATTTGAGTTCACAGTTCCTGGCTCAAAGCATGAAAGGTACATTATAAGTCTATAAATATATATCCCAGGGTGATTCTGAGTTCTATTTCCTTAGAGTGATTAGTATCATATATATAACTTTTTTTTTAAGCTGGAATTTTACCTTTCCTGATTTGTTCTATGTTCCAAAGCCTTTATGACCGTCTGGAGATTTTCAGAATATTGCTTTAGATCACTTTCTCAGGATTAGTGGAAGATATAATGAGTTCTCATAAATTCTTTACTTTTTGTTTGTTTGTTTTTCCTGGTGTTGATTGGCCAGATTAAAGGAACAAATCCAAAATAACTATGAGTTAAGGACCTCCCAAGCAGGGTCAGTTTTACTAGCAGTGCATTCAGTAACTTGATTATCTTTTATGTGGATGAAGTTTCAGCTGTGTGGAGAGTTGTTAGTGTAGAAATTCCAGGTCCAGATACAGATTGTTCATGCTTCTGTAATTTATAGTCTCAGAGAGCTGCCCAGGGCAGTGATTTGCCCAAGATAACACAAGTATCAGAGGCAGTTCTTGAACACGTTTTCCTGACTACAAGGCTAGGTCTCTAGCCTTCATCCATATTGCCTCATATCTCCTCTATTTCCTCCACCTGCCTCTCCCTCTCCCCAGCTCTCTCTCTCTCTCTCTTCCCCCCCCCCCCGTCTCCCCCTCTCTCCTTCCCTCTCCCTCTGTCTCTCCCTCCTTCTCTCTGTCTGCCCCCTCTCCCTTTCCTTCTGTCCTTCCATCCCTCTGTCCCTCTCTCTCTCTCTCCCCCTTTGTCTCTCTCTCTCTTCCTCCCTCTCCTTCTGTCCCTCTGTCCCTGTCTCTCTCCCTCTCTCTCTTCTCTCTTCATCCCTCTCTCCCTGTCTTCCTCTCCCCTTCTTCCTCCTTCCCTGTTCTCTCTGTCATCTCTTTCCCTTTCGCTCTTCTGACTCTCCTGGCTTTCTCTCTTTGTCTCTGTTTCTCTCTCATCTATTGATCTATCTGTTTAATCTTCATTGCTCCAGACAACTCAATAAGGCTGTAAGTAGTAGAGCAGATGTTGCCAGTCTTCATTGGTAAAAGGAAATTTGTCACTGAAATTTCCTTAAATCAAGATACCACAGTTTCAGAGCTCAAAGTATGATCTCTCTCCCTATCTACTTATCTTTCTTTATAAATTATATACACTCCCCTCACACACACACACACACACACACACACAGGCGCATGCTCGTGCGCGTGTGTGTGTGTAAAATAGGGCACTGAGAGCATAGCTCCTGTGATGGGCTGTGTTTACATATGGAGAAATTTAGAGATTTGTGATTAGATTGGCCTTTGGGTAATGAAGTTTTTTCATTACCACAACATTGAAAGACCTTCTATTGAGTCATAAAGGATTTGTGATTTGTGACAATGGAAGAATTACTCACACTGATAAAATCACAAAGGTAATTGGAATATTGAAGCATTGTCTGAGATTCCAAAAAGTTTTATGTAATTGTATGAGATAAATCAATAAACTAAATTGATGCTTCATGATCTACAATTTCTATATTCAGTCTGATATCTCTGTGCCAAGCTTTCACATTCATTTGTGCCATATGATGAGCTTGGAAATAAAACTGTTACACAATTTTCTTCTTATAGAACCATAGGATTTAAAGTTAGAAGGGATATAATGGATCATCTTTTCCAACCTCTTATTTTATAGATGAAGAAACTGAAACTCAGAAATGAAGCAATTTGTCTGTGGTCCACTTTAACTTCAACCCAATTAAAAAAAAACAAAACCAAACAAACCGGCAACACTTATTAGTGCCTACTATGTTAAATGATCTTGCTCTTAGAAGTTGGAAGATTTAGAGCTTGAAGAGACCTGTACCTGAACCCTTCATTTTACAACTGAAGAAACAGGTTCAGAAAAGTTAAGTGACTTGGCTAAGGTTACCCCAACACCAAATCTTATGAATTAAAATCTATAGTATGTACTAAATTCAGTAAAAAGTAATAACAAGGACAATAGTATAGTACTTTAAGATTTACAAAGAACCGTATATATTTTAATATCATGTTTTCCTGTACAATTCTGTGAAATGAGTACTATTATTACCCCCCATTTTACAGATGAGGAAACATAGACAAAAAAGAAGTTAAGTGACTTGCATAAGATCCAGATTCATAAGTCCAATTCTTTATGTATTGTGCCCCTAATGTTGTAAATTTAGTGTAGGGCCATGTTAATATCTAGGGCAGCAGTTCTCAATCTGTGGGTCGTTACCCCTCTGGGAGTTGAACAGAGTTGCCTAAGACCATTGGAAAGCACATATTTCCAATGGTCTCAGGAACCAAGACATTGCTCCTCTATCCATCTCCAGGAAGGTCCATGCACATGCATATATGCCCACATATGAGTATTAAAGGGTCATGGCATTAGGAAAGTTGAGAACCATTGATCTAGAGGATGAGGTAGAATTAATACTGGTTTTTAAGGACTGGGTAGGAATTCAATAGAAGGAACAAGGGCATTCCAGGCCTAGAGGAACAGCCTCTTTAACTAGCTAACTAACTCACTAAGAGGAATGGAGTTGTGAGAGATATCTACCCCTACTAGAAAATTCATTGCAGGGAGATGAGTGAAATGACATAAAAGTTCTTAAATGATTTGAAGAGTGAATGAACTTTGAATAAGTACCTACTGTGAAGCTTTTTTTTAAGCTAAGTCTCTGGAACAGGACCTATGCATTACAAAGATTGTTCTAAAGGAAGAATGGAGGTTATAGAGGGGAGAGAGACAAAAGGCAATACATGTTAAGGAGGCCATTACAATAGGCTAATTGAAAAGTGATAGGGGTACTATTCTATTTTGGTTACAATAGAAATAGAGAAAGTTGGTGTGAATAATTATTTCAGTGGTACCCTATATAGGACTTTGTATGGAACATGACATCATAGGGAAAAGTTACAAAAGAAAAGCTCAGTTATAAAAATGGGAGAACAGGCAAATTGTGCCAAAGATATAGAGAGATGATAGGATTAATAGGTATAAGAGAAAAGATAATGATATTGGCTTGGGGAACATTGAGATAATAGTGCTGATGGTACAGAGAAATGTCTTCAGATAGCTGGAAATATAAATACAGAACTCATGACAAATCAGAAATGGAAACATCAATGTGAGGGACATATAAATAAAACTGTTAGTTGGAGGGAACTACACTGGAATTAACAGAATAAAAGAGAAGAGGTCCAAGGAGAAGGACCCAAATTAAGAGATGTGGAACAGGATATGATTATAGCTGAGAAAATTGGGAAAGAATACAAGTGATCTCCCATTTCTTGAATGCAATTCCACTTCCTTCTCCCACAGAATTTCTTCAAGACACAAGTTAAGATGCCAGTTTATAACACCATGCACCAGCAGCTTCCCAAAAGAATGCTACTGTGAAGAGCTTTTAAGGTTCTGATTACACAATATAATGAACACACCATTTATTCCATTACAAGTCAAGCCAAATATTCACAACAAATCACAGTATAATATTCATAACATTACATCTTATCACAGAAAATCACACTATAGTGTTCACAATAGCTTAGTTTTCACCAAAGTAGCCACAGTATTTAGAACAAAGAACGAAAGAATAATCATCTGGTTTCCCTAAGGAGGTTTGCCTCCTCACTCAGTCATTCAGTCATCTCACAATTCAATAATCAATCTTCCACTCATGGAGAAATTATAGATTAACCTAATCAGTCGCTTATCTAGCAATCAGTCACTAAGTATCATTAATTACTAAATACAATCATTAGAAAATTACACAAACCCTCTGCCCCTTGGTGTCTAGTAAACTTCAATTTCATCACATATCCAAGGGGAGGCCTTTTCTTCATCTTGACTTCATCTTGGTCTCTCAGATTCCCTGGATCCCCTTCTGTGGTCCCAGCTCCTACCTGAATCCACCAAACAGTCACCTGGATTCAGAGGCAGGCAGCTCCCAGGTTTTCATCTAGTCCACTGGGCAGTTCCTGATACATGCTGAAGTTCACAGGGTCCAGCACATCTCAAAACCTTCACAAGTTCTGTTGCTGGGAACTCAAGGATCCACCATGCCACAAACAAAGTCTTATCCTGGTCATGCTTCTTTAGTCCTCCAGCAGTTCAGCTGGCTCTAGGACCCAGAAGGAATCTGAGCCTTCCAGGTGGCCACAGCCACTTCGGCCTTCACCAGATTCTGGTCTCATAGAAAACTCCAACTCAGTTCTCCAGATGCTGTCAAAATTCTGCTCCTTCCACCAGGAGCCACCAGGAGAAAAATTCTTAATTCTCTCTCTATCCTCTGGAGCTTTTCTTTAATATGCTTACACACACACACACACACACACACACACACACACACACACACACACACACACATTGGCTTCCTGTCTTGGCCAACCCCTTCCTGTTATGTCAGCAACAGGAGACAGAGTTCACACCTTCTGTTTCTTTCAAGAGTTATTTAGCCCTTAGTTACTAAGGGCTAAGTATTTGCTAAATTAATTACCATTACACAGTTCCTACACTGGGCCTCTTCTCACTTACTGTAAAGTTATTAATATTCCTTTCCCCTAAAAATTACTTTGTACTCTCAAATCAAATGTAAATTTCTTAATTTAACAATTTAATTGTTTGAAACAATTTCTTGTTTCATTATTTATTCCTTTATGAGTTTCTTTCACCTGGTAGGAATTTAATTGAATTAAAAGTTAAAGAGCTAGGAGAGCTGGCATATATTTGAAACCAAAAGAATTAGAATATAAGATATAAATGGTCAACAATGTCAAAAGCTACAAAGAAAACTGATGTCTTTAATGAAGAAATAAAAGGCCAGATTTGGCCTTTGAGGGATCAGTTCAATAGAGTGGTTGAAATAAAAGTAAAATTCTAAAGGGCTAAGAATTGAATGAGTAATGAAGAAGTAGAGGTTCTTGGGTAGACAGAACTTTTTTCTAATTTAGTAGTGTAGGGGAGGAGAGAAATATGATGGATGTTAGGAGATACAGTGAGTAGAGTGCCAGACCAGGACTTAGGAAGACTCATCTTCCTGAATTCAAATCTGGCATCAGACACTTAGTAGTTGTGTGAACCTGGGCAAGCCACCTTAATTTTGTCTCAGTTTCCTCATCTGTAAAATGTACTGGAGAAAGAAATGGCAAACTACTCCATTATCTTTGCTAAGGAAACCCCAAATAGGTTGATGAAGAGTTAGATATGACTGAACATCAACAAAGATAGATTAGATTGTTCAAGGTACTGAGGCAGCATCAGTGTGTTTGTAAATAGGTGATTAGGAGTCAGTGGAAAGGAAGAGGCTGAAGATCCAAAGAAAGAGTTTTCTGGAGGATAGAGAGGAGTTGGAGATGTAATGAGAACCAATTAATCAATATGTATTTATTAAGTGTCAGTCATCATGGCAAGCCCTGTTCTAGACATTAGATATTCAAATATAAAAAGGGAGATTGTTTCTGTCAGGAAGGGGCTTATACTCTACTGACTTACATTTGCACAAAGAAGTGAATACAGTAGTGCAAATGTGACAGCATAGTGAACTGAAATTGTATGTTGAGCAGTGCTCATAAAGGAATGTTAGATGAGGCCAACTGATATTGATGTTCTCTTGTCCTCTTCTCATAATTAGTAACAGTAACCACAAAACTAATAAGAGCAATAGTAACAATAGCATTTATAAACAAATATTATCATCTCATTTGATCTTCCCCAAAATGCTGTAGGGTAAGGGCTATTATTTTCCCCACTTTTCAGATGAGGAAACTGATAAAATAGAGGATAACTGACGTGCCCAGGGTGTCATAACTTTTAAGTGTTTGAGGTATGATTCAAACTCAGGTCTTCCTGATTCGAGGCTCAAGGTTATATACATTTTGCAAAATAGCAACTTCTGTTGGAGTATGGAATAATGCAAGAGTTCCAGGTTTGGAATTAAAAAGCCCTAGGTGAAAATTCTACCCTTGATACCACTTGCACACAAGTCACTTAACTTCTGTGTTCCTTAAAATTTGTGTATGGAGTCATGTAGCAGTTATAATCTTCCCAAGTGGGAGGAGTTTAAACAGCAGAAGCTCCATATGCTGAAACAACTCAAATTTATGTGAATGGTTTATTTTCCAAATTATTCACCTTATAACAGTGTGAAGATAAAGTAAAAATATGTTGAACTTCTGTTCTGCTGATAAGGAAATGGAGATTCAGAGGTTAAGTGAGTTAATTAACCACAAGTCACACACCCAAGCAAATTTGTCGACTAAGATCTTGTGTCTCTAAGTCCAGTGTCCTTTCCTCAATACTCTCACTACCTTATCTCAAATGATGACAGAAATTAAAAAAAAAATCAAACCTGCACATCCCCCATTACAGATTTGATTCCCTGGAAAGTATGAAGGAATGGATGAGATTTCCTTTGGCTGTTGAGAGTGTGAAGAAACCAAATTGTAACAAGTGTTTTAAAAACTCCAGGTAGTAGAGATTTTATAAGGCTTTGTATGTAAGAGCTACTAGACTCTTGAATGTACACTATTACCTTGAAGCTTTTATCCAGAAAATGACAGTAAAAGGTTATTAAAGTGACTCAAGCTTCCCACAGAATCAGAATTCAAAAACAAAACTTTAAGATGGAAGTAGTGAACACATAAACATATCACTTCAATTATCTACTTTCTTTTGCCTCTCTCTTACCATCCCACATCCCCCTCCTCTCCTAAATTTTTATTTTTATCATAAGAAAGGATTGGATGGGAAGAGCCAGAACTGAACCAAATGAAGAAGGTTGGCCTAAAATAGGGAAAAGCTAAGCCTAGTCTGGATGCCTTTAATGTAGAGTTTAGCTTCTCAGTAGAATACAAGTTAATTCTAATAAGTAGCCAAAGTTTGGTGTTATTGCTTTCTTGATTCTCTTTCTGGATGTTCTGCTAGCTTGACTCTATGTTCCTAATATTCCATGCTGTATGTCGATAGTCTCCAATCAAATATAGGACATTTTTCCCTTTCAATCCCAAATTCAAACTAACATTTTTGAATACCATTGGGTGATTTTCCAATTAACTTACTCTTAAGAGATTACATTTACATAGCAACCCCCCAAAAAACAAACCAAACAAATCCCTTCAAAACACACGGTGAGATTAAGAGTGAAATATACCTGTTTCTACTGATGAACAGAGATTCAAAGAATCTATGCTTAGTATCATAGAACAATTGAGTATGGTCATGGATATCATGAATATCACATTTATATATCATATAAGCTAAGAAAGATAGCTAACATGTTACATGTCAGCATCCAAAAATCTTAACAAATTGACAACTTACAGAGTTGAATCAAAAGATATATTTTGATGAGAATAAGTGTAAAATCTGTCAACTGGCTTCCAAAGAAATGAACTTCATAAGTGCAAAGTAAGAAAGGCATATCTAGCCTGAAGTTCCTGAGACAAACATCCAAGAATTTTAAAGGACTGCAAATGTAGAGCCAAAAATGTAGCATAGCAGGAGAAGGGTGTGTATATTTGTGTGTGTATGTGTGATATGTGAAATTAGGCTGTATTAATAGAGTTATCATGTTTAAGACCAGGGAGGTGATATTCCTTCTGTAATCTGCCCTGGTGGGATCATATCTGTGGTGTTTATTTCTCGGCGCATATTTTTTGAAGAATGTTGATAAACTCAAGTATGCCCAGAGAAGGGAAATCAGGATAGTCAAAGACTTAAAGATTGTCAAATGTGAAAGGCCATAGAAGTTACGTTTAAGGAGAGGAGAATTTAATTTTGTTTTTGTTGTTAGTGGTATTTTGTTTTGTTCATTTTGAGTTGCACAGTGGTACAGTGGCCTGGTGTCTGTAAGACTTATGTTCCTGAGTTGAAATCTGATGCCAGTCACTTGCTAGATGCTGGGCAAGTCACTGAACCCTGTTTGCCTCAGTTTCCTTATCTGTAAAATAAGCTGAAGTAGAAATAGTAAACCATTCCAGTATCTTTACCTGGAAAACCCCAAATGGGGTCACAATGAATCAAACAGGACTGAAAAAACAACTGGATGATTTGTTTATTTTGATTAAATGTCTGATCCCAGCTCCTTCCTTAAATGGAGGTTTGGGAAGGAGCTCCTCACTGTGTCATTTAATCAAAAAGGTCTCAGAGCAGGGGAGTACAATTATGAGTAGCAAGGCTGGTATGATCTTAGAGGATGATACAATTACTTTGGGGCGTAATGGAGAACTTCAACTGAATGCAACTGGGATTGGGAAATGAAGAGACAGCTGGCTTGGGCACCCTCCTTAAGCAGAGATTTAGTGAGGAGCTCTCCATCTATGCTGCAATCAGAAGGATCTCAGGGGTCTCTCAGATAGGTAGTGTTTAGATTATTCTTATCATCATTAGTAGCTCTTTTAAATAGGCCAGATTCCACAATTGAAGTTCTCTCAACTGTAAATCTTACCTCATTTTTATTCTTATGCTTTCAAATCAACTTTGATCTTTGCTCTAAATTAATCATTTGAAATGAAGTGAATTGTTCTAGCAAGTCAGTGGCCTGACACCAACCATATGGCTGAATCAGGAGTGTCAGTAATTTTTGAATAACAAATGATATCATTTTAAAATTAAAATGACATGTTTATAGCTCTTTACTTCTCTCACAATAAGCATGATATATAAAGTGACACAGGATTACTATTCCTATTTATCAGATTGAGAAACAGAAGCCTGAATGAGTGAATTAACATGGTCATAATTATGTACACCTGTAATCCTTATGCAGTCTGGGCCTCAAACTCGTACTCAAAGATCACCAATGTTTCCATTCTACCATGCTACCTCTCTGTGGTATTACAGCTCTCTGTGCTGTGCACATTTGATAAGCATGCATTTTTAATGTGATTGGCTATTATTGTATCATTTTGAACATGCCCAATTATTCTTGCAATTAAATTTAATTCAATTATGGACATAAATGAAGTATTTTCCGTTTGCTTCATTTCATAATAACTTATAGCTAAAAGAAGTATAAGTAGAGGCACTTAGTCTATAAAGCATGTATATATTGATATTTCCTTACCCATTCATAATGGAGGCAAAGGAGCAAGCATTTGTTAAATGCTTTGCACATAGTACTTGATCTTTATAAGAAACCTATGAGGTAGGTACTATTAATATCCCCATTTTTTCAATTGAGAAAACTGAGGCAGGTAAATTTTAATTGATTTTCTCAAAGTCTTACAGTCAGGAAGTATTTGAGACTGGATTCTAACTCAGGTCCTCCTGACTTTAGGTCCAGAGCTCTAGCCCCTATGTCATTTTATCAAAGACCTTAGGGATAAAAAACATCTTAGTATGGGCAAGTAGTGGACATAGCATCCTATTACCATTTCTTAGCTTAGTCCACCATGACCTGAAGTTTTAATTCTAGGGGGTGGCTAGGTGGCGCAGTGAATAGAGCACTGGCCCTGGAGTCAGGAGGACCTGAGTTCAAATCTGGCCTCTCATACACTTAACACAAAAACTAGTTGTGTGACCTTGGGCAAGTCACTTAACCCCAGGTGTTCTCTAAAAAGCAAAAAAAAAATTTAATTCTAAAGCCAAATAATGTAAATGAAGGCGAGAAGTCTATAGCTGTCATCTGATGGTCTATCCATTAGATTATATTCTTAGATTATAAATTCCTAAAGAATGGCCAGTATGGAAGAAAAGTTCTTTTTATGTATTTCTCACTTCATCCAAAGGTCTTGGTGTATCTGCTTCACATATTTTTAGCTACATCAGAAATTCAACACAGGAAGCATTTGTCTGGACCTGCAAATTGAGGTTTTACTTTTCATTTTCTTTCTTTGTACTTCCATCATCCTTTATTGTAGCTTATAAGTGGAATTAGATGAAGAATATGTTGCACGTCGATCAATATTTGTTGCTTGTGGCAGCAAATAAGAGCCTTAATTGTGAGTGATAGTATTTCAGAATATCCTAAATAAAAGTTTCATAGTATTATGAAATCCTTAGATATTTACAGTTTTTGCAATGAAATTTTGACTAGAATAATCATAAGTCTGCATACAACTGTGACCCAAAAGTACTATTTTAAGTCTTAAGTCTATCTATAAGCATTAAAATGAAATGATGAAATTCATCTTAAGAGATTATCAAACCCAAACAAAGTTTACCTTGGAGTAGAAACTTGATGTGGGTTTGTTTGGCTAATTAGGTCTATAGAATCTCAGTGGATACTCAACCTGCTGGTTAGTTAGTTTGTTCCTTAACTAAAAACATGTGCACTGAAGTCAGAAAATCAGCTATGGTCCAAGCTGTACATTCAGCCTCTGAAATTGTCTAAAATAAGAACCAGTTTAAAGCCAAGATAAATATTGCAGTTATCAGAGTGTAGGGATGGGATGCTGATTTAATAAATCCAAAGTTACCTTAACCTCACTTAAAGTAAATGATATGATCCCCAGAAACCTTAATGAGTTAAGAACAAGTCTCCATTGAACAATCAATCAAAGACTTTATGACTTGGCATGATGCTGACGGGAAGAGTATTGGGATTGTCTGAGGAAACTTAATCATATTCTATGGGCTTTATGTAAAATACAAGACCTGTGTCAAAACTGGGAGATAGAGGTTAAGAGCTAAGAGAGAATTCAAAGGCCTGGCATGAGAAAAGAAAAGGGAATATCCAGGACTGAGCTGGAAAAAAGAAAAAGTAGAACTAAGCAGTGAAATTGAATGAAGATATGGAAAGTCTTCAATCATACAGGTACCTTTGAACAAAAGACTAGGGCTAATGCCACCAATTGTCCCTACCTCCTAAAAGACAAAGAGAAGGAAGTTCCAAGAAAGTGTTCCCCTCTTGATACCTGTCTTTAAAGAGACATGTAGTATATTAATATGACAGTGATAGTAGGTTAACATTGATATTTTCTTGTAACCTGAATTTTGCCTCAAACACAAAGAGCCTAAGGGTTAACTAGAGGTACATAAAATGTAAGATAAGCCAGAAAGATAAATCACTGTCTGTAATTTAAGAATTTTCCAAAGGATTCAGATGGCTCTACTTGTGACTTTGAGATGAATGTAGAGTAGACATCTTAAACTCAGCACCTCAAAAATGGAACTCATTACCTTTCCCTTCACACCTTCCCTCTTTCCAGATTTCACTTTTATTCTTGAATATACCATCAATCCCCCAGTCACCTAGACTTGCAAATGTAGATGTCATTATCTACTCCTCACCATCTCTCACCACTCCTCCCTTTATGCCACCCCCATCCACTGTATTTCAAAGACCACCTTTGTAATATCTATGATACTCTGCCTTCTCTCCTCTGATATTTCCAACACCCTTGTGAAGATCCTTCACGATTCGATCATTGCAATAGCCTGCTGGCATGTCTACCTGTTTTTTGTCTCTTTTCACTATAATCCATCCTTTATTCAGTTGCCAAAGTTATTTTCCTAAATTGCAGATCTGACCCTGTCACCTCCCTACTCAGTGACCTTCAATGTCTCTCTACTGCTTTACAGATCAAATAGAAAATGTTCCATTTGACATTCAAAATACTGGATAACATACCTTCCTCCACCTTTCTAGTCTTCTTACACCTTCTTGATTACCATGTACTCATTGATCCGGTGACACTGACCTTTTTATTATTTGACTAGCAAGACACTCCCATCTTTTGGCCCTGGGCATATTCTCTCACTGTCCTCCATACTGGTAGGCTCTTTCTCCTCATATCTGCCTCCTAGCATCGTTGGCTTCTTTCAAGTCTCAACTAAAATCCTACCTTCTGCAGGAAACCTTTCTCAAACCTTTTTAATTCTAGTGCTCTTGTGATTACTTCCCATTTATCCTGTATATAGGTTGTTTTTACATGATGGCTTGCTTGTTGTCTCCCTCATTATAATGTGCTCTCCTAGAAGACAGGAACTCTCTTTTGCTTCTTTTTGTTCCTTGCATTTAGCACAGTGACTGACACATAGTAGGTGGATAATAAATGTTTGTTGACTGAATGAAGTAGCAGGAAGGGAACCACATGCAACTGAAGGCCCTTATATTTTACTGAGACTAGAAATGAACTCATTATTCTAATAACCACATATCTAAACAGGATGAGAATCTTAGAATCTTGTGACAATTCCACTGAATCAACTACTGGGGTTCAGCCAAACCTCTTAGGGCAAGTGTAGGAATCTATATATTGGTTTATTAGACTGAGGAGTCTCACTGTATATTATTAATAAATGCAGAAATTTAAAGTGGCAGATGTTTCAAGTCTTGTCTATAAGAATGCAAGGGAAAATCATAATGATATGTTTTATTAGCAGCCTATTCCCTCAGTTTATCTACTTGACTCATCTTATTTGCTATGATTTTTTTACAAGGTTGAGAACAGGCCTCGTAACAGCCATCCCTTATTCTCCAGACTGTGACATCATGCCTCAGGTACTTCCTGATTTTGGTTCCATGGGTCCTTTCTCCCAATGACAAATTCTTCTTGGAACCTACATTGTTGGGAAAGGCCCAGACCAGCCATCCCTCATTCTCCAAACTAAGTAGCTAGACAGCATAGCGGTTAGAGTGCTGGGTCTGTAATCAGGAAGATTTGAATTCAAATGTGACTTCACACACTTACTAGCAGTGTGACCCTGATTAAGTCATTTAATCTCTGCCTGCCTCTGGTTCATCAACTGTAAAATGGGGATGATAATAGCACCTAATTGATATTATTGTGAGGATGAAATGATGTATTTCTGAAGTATTTTATTCATTGCTGGATACTTAATAAATACTTGTTCCATTTCCTTTCCCTTGTTGCTTGCCTTTGATACTTTACTATGTTTCTTTTTGCTCCCCATTTCTTTTTTTTTTTTAGTTCTCTTTTATATGTTTACTTTTCCTATCAGAATCTAAGTTTTTGAAGATAAGGAATATCCTTCTTTTTTTTTTCTTTTTTGGAAAAGACAAGGCATTTGGGGTTAAGTAACTTGCCCCAGGTCACATGGCTAGTAAGTGTTAAGTGTCTGAGGCCGAATTTGAAGTCAGGTCCTCGTGATTCCAGGATTGGTGCTCTATCCACTGTGCCACCCAGCTACCCTAAGGAATATGCCTCTTTGTGCCTGCATTTTTATTCCTGGTAGTTAGCACACAGTTCATTAGTACATAGTAAATGTTTGTTGGTTAACTGAGTGATTATCCCATGTTTCTTATATGCTTCTCATTCTATTTTTAAGTATGATGGGATGCATAAAAGATTATTTTAGGGCTGACAATGAAGTTTGCTGTTTATACCAAATCCTATCTTTCCAACTCAGCTACTAAGAATATGTACTAAAACACTTATGTTAACTAGAATTGGCTAAAAGTTTTTGGCGAATTTTATTTTCTGTTCCCCCTCTAAATATAGTCAGACTGTATAGTTGGTGAGTATATACGCTTTTATGTGCCCATGCTTTTGTATACGTATTTGGGTCTTCTGTGAACAGGCCAAATATAGTGCATAATATGTTCAGTGCAAGGTGAAGAAAATGATTACGAGGTTCAGAACTATGTCAGGTGAGCGTTGTTTTAAGGAACTGGAAATGTTTATTTTGCTTGGGTGGGGGAGGCACAGGAAAGACAAAATAGTTGCTTGTATTTACTTTAAGTACTTTAACGTGAAACAGGGAGCTGATTTGTTCCAGTTGAACCAAGAGAGAAGTAGGAGCAACGGGTACCAGTTGCAGAGAGGCAGGTTTGACTGTTCATGAGGAAACTTCCTAAAATTAAATAAAGTAGGCTTAGTTAAAGTTGTTGTTGTTTTTTTTGGGGGGGAGTCATGGACTCCTCCAATAGTCTGATGAAGACTATATACTTCTTCTCATAATTGTTTTTTTTTTAATAAGTTAAAGTTAAATTTCAGTTAGAGCTTAGTGCCGACAAAATATAATTTCTTTCTGATCCAAGTAAACAGACGCAGATAGCTGAAAGATATTCTCATATCCCATTGGAATCTATGGACTAGAGGTTAAGAACTAAATTACACTGATCCCAATGTGGAATTACCTGTTTCAAGAGGTAAAGTTCACTTTCATTAGAATTTTGCAAGAAAAGTTGGATGTTAACCATAGAGGAGAATTTGTAGTGAGATAACTTGTTCAGGTACAGGTTGGACTAAATGGCCTGTGTTCCCTTCTTGTTGCTGAAATTCGAGGGGACTGGGAGGTGGAGAAAATGTGAGCTGAAGATCCTACTTCCTAATATATTCTGATACTTTATTTAGAAAAAAGAAGGGTATCTGTCATTTATATGCTAGGAGACAGTGTAATATAGTGGAATGACACTTGAGGAAGTAGAAGGTTTGTGTTCTAATTTCAGCTCTAGCACAAATTAGATATACAATCTTATGCAAATCACTTTATTTCTCTTCTGCTAATTGAATGGTTAAACTAGGTGCCCTGCCCAGAGACGCAGCCAAAGCAACAGAGACCCCCGTTTCCCAAGGGAGTTATGAAATACTTGGCTTCATAAGATAAGCAAGTTCATGGTATAGTAGATCTAATTTGAGAAGAGTAGAAAATGCTTCTCACTAACCTATGTATCACTTAATGTCTCTGTAGGACTCAGTTTCTCATTGGCAAAATGAGGTGAAATGACTTTTTAGGTCCTGTCCCTCTTATGTGATCATTTGATTCTTGAACATAGATTTCTGAAGAGTTTTAAAATGTCAAAAAATTTTTGAGCCACATTAAAGTTTATTGCACAGCTGTATAACATCACTTGTATTCTTAATTTGAGTGGTAAAGTATTATATATCTGTCTATGTGCATATGTATCACCCGTGCATATATGTATATTCAGACATATATATAGTATGTTTGTCCATATATCCGTTCACCCATCCTAGTTTCTGATTTGACTATTTCAGAAAATAATGGAGCAGATCTGTGCTTAACAGTAAAATATATTTAGCAATTGAATCTGAATAAATAAAGACATTCGCAATTGCTAGTTCACTGATGATAATGCTGACAGAGTAATATTCACATATTTAATTATGCTGCCTTTCTGTTGAGGACAGCTAATTATAAATAGATTGTAAAGTACAAGGAGACACAAAGTAAGAGAACTTGTATAAATCATAGGAAATTAATGCCATAGAATATATGCTCACCAAATGTATGTTCTTGAAGATAACTTTGTTCAAATGTGTATTTTTTTTAATTGATGTGTTCAATTTTTGTTGGTATTTACAATTTCTGACTATGTCATGTAGAAGTATTTTCCCCATAAAAGACTGAAGTTGTGCTCAAATATTTTTGTTAATCCATTTTTGAGTTATACAATTAATGCTCTCCAAGGTGTACAACAGTAAAATCAATTCATTTCATAAAATGAATGTTACCTTACAAATCCCTCCTTCACCATCATACGACGATGGACCCTATAACCTGGCACTCTCATAAAACAGAGCTGTAGCCAAGTAAATTGGCTGCTAGTGCTATCAACATCCTGCAGTGTTTCTGTTAATTATCTTGCCTTAGCGTCTGACTCAGATGGCAATCTCTCCAAAAGAGCAGACAGATTTAAAGAGGCAGAATTAATTAAAATTGATTCGTGCATTCTGTCATGTTGAGATCTGCTGGGAACCTTCTTTCTCTTCCTTTCCCTATTTCACGTTGTTGTACTACATGGCACAGGTGGGAATCTACACCTTTGAATACTAATCATGGTACACGAATGGGATTATCTGCTATGATTGGCAGAGTAATGCATGAAAGGCCATCAGAATTTATTTTGTTTAAAAGATGTCTGGGGAGACTACCTCTTTCTTCTGGTGTTTTATGTGTTGGTGGAGAATGGAGGACAAAGCAGAAAAATGCAAGGTCACTAAAAAAGTCTATTGAGGTCATAACTGATTATGCATTTTAAAAAGTAAGTGTTTGCCCATGTGCATTTGAAGTGAAATAGATAGAACTCACGTGAAAATGAGAGTTAATGGATGATAGAAATGCCAAAAATGAGAATGAAACAAGTAAGTAGTAACCCCCTTTGAAGCAATATCCGCAATTACCTCAATTCGGGAAGAAATCTGTAACATTTGGTGTTCATATCAGAGTGTTCATATCTGAACATATGTTAACAGCTAATAAGGTGACAAATAATAAGAACAAAAGCATTTGGTAATTATATGCACATTTGTTCTCATGCTAGACATTATGGGTCAAAGAATCCCTTTTTAAATAAAATAACAATTATTGTATCTGACAGGTAATAGGAGAAAACTTCACAGAATTAAAAATGATAACATAAATCCAGAAGATCTTTTAGCTAGGAAAAAAACTTTTTTACAGTAAGTTTAAAGTTCAAATGGCTCGTAGATATACTATTACATTTAGTAAGTTTTGCATGCCTCTGCCTTTCCTAGAGACAAGTAGGGGGCACAATAATTCACTGGGCCTGGAGTCATGAGGACCTGAGTTCAGTTCTTTTCTCAGGCACTCACTAGATAATGACCCTGGGCAAGTGTCTTAACTTCTGACTCAATTTCCTCAACTGTAAAATGGAGATAATAATTGAGAAAATAACAGAATTCAGCAGACCAAGAGAAAGAGTTTCTGATTGTCTGACCGTTACATACATACATAGTTAGTTACCACAAAGAAAAGCACCAATGTCTGGATTTTCAAAGCCGGGGGCTCAATGGCTACCCAAATCATACAACTCTTCCCTTCAGTGAGCCCCCAAAACATAGCCCCCGGAGTATATATACCCAATTTCAGGATCAGAGGACATCAAAACCTTCATGACCCACTGCCTAATTAAAAAGTATCAAAAAGGTTTGGGGCTTCCTGAAAAACAAGCCTGTTCCCAATCATCCTGTTTGGTTCCACTTGAGGTTTATTAAGGTGTAGGGAAGATCTTCAAATTCCCTTACCATTATAGCCTTACTGACTCAAAACTTCAACACTACTACCAAAATTTCTATATTCCATGAAAACTCAACATTCCTGTTTTTAAAATGAGTGTTTCATTACTAAGACTGAAATTTCCAAAGAAAATATCCATTTAGAAACCAGATAATGCTATGTCATATTTTTGAATTTGCCCAGGTAAGGTCCATTATGATTATCAGAGAATTCTCTTTGGACAACAGCTTTCTTCACATAGTTTAACAAAATTGTAACATCATCATGTCATCTCATGCATATTTCTATTGGTATTAAAGGAACAATAATTTGTTAGATCTAATAGCAAAGGTATGAATAGGAATTCCAAACTTATCCCATTTCAATCATTAAAGGATACGAAAAGCAACTTGTCACAATTCATGTATTCATTTTTAAACTTAGAAATCCATTCTTATGTGTCCTGTTGAATGTCAGATAAGGACAGCACCAATTTTAAACTATTTATTCTTATTTTTTTTTAAATCTGAAACATTTTATTTAAAAAATTAACAGCTTGAGAATTGTTCCAAATGTAGTAACTTTCCCAAAAAATGTCAAAAAGTATAGCGTAAAGCACCTTGTCAGTAAGTACAAACGTTCTTTTCAGGACACATTGAATCAGTGCTTTATATCAATCTTGATGCAAAAAGAGTTTTATACTGCATCGTAGAACATACAAAATATATACACGGAAACAGGACAGCTAACACCAATTAGCTGCTTAAATTCCTACAGAGGGACTCTTTTCCTCTTCATAAAAATGACCATTTCCTACATTTGTTAAAAGTCAGTACTCAAGAATTTCAACTTAGTTATAACAAGTGCAAATTTGTATTTTTTTCCAAAATTTTATATTAGAATCAAATGCCAGAACACAAATAGAGAGTAAAAAAGAAACAAAAACATATCATAAACTTAAATATTGAAACTTCAATATAAAGTTAGAAATAAATAAAAGCATGTCACGTGTATAAAAAAACATGAGAGGTTTCAAAGCATGTAACAATAAATTTTCATTTCAAGAAAGCCTATGTGATAAATAATACTTGTTGTGTTGAGAATTGTCCATCTTTTCTTTGATTCCTTTGGATTTTTAAAAAGAAACTTTAGGTTGAATTATATAATGGAAGCATTAAGACAAAAAGCTTGAAAAACCAAAACCAGTTCTGTTGCTTGATGTATTTAATGTCAGCATTCAATAAAGGATTTCAAAATAAAATATCACCTACATTACTTTTGTAGAATCATTTCCAAGTCTAATGCAGTAGGAAAATTTAAAAAAATAATTTTCACTGCCCTTTCAATCTTTTCCACAAAAGATTATAGTAGCAAACTCATACTCGGGTTTTGGTTATTTTTTTTTTAAACATCAATCAAGCTGGACTGCCCTAAGTTTAAGTTCCATTATTCTTGGATTGACTATAAGCTTTGTATCTATGAAGATGATTTGAAATGGGTCCCCAGTCTCTATTAGAAGCATAAATGCAGTAAGAGCAATTCTAATTTTCTTTTGGATTCCGTGACTAACTCCTTATAATTCTTTATCAGTATAAACCAGATTCAGACTTGACTTCTTTGGCATATTTACACAAATGGCATTGACGGCTTTCTATTACTAGTTTCTTAAGAGACCAAGGCAAAAATCCAGAAGGGGCAAGAGATAGGGGAGGGGGAAGGAGGGAGGAGGATAAACTGAGGAAATGGGATATGGAATTTTTTTCTTTTTATAGGAAAATAAAGTCAATACTCTTCATGTGATCTAAAATCTTTATCATGCATTATTTTTTAAAATATATGATGTGATACATCAGAAAAAGTCAGGTTTAGAAATAATAAAACCTGTAGGTGAAATGTTCCCTCTTTATTTTGGCACCACATCACTCATGGTACACAGCTGTCTAAGGATCCCTGAAGCACATTCATGGTACAACAAATTCCTTAAAAACCGAATAAAATTACCGTTACTCTCTGTAAGTATCTTAATATCTCTCCATTGGCATGAAGTTGGTCATAAGTTTAAAACAATGTTACAGCTCACCTCTTGTTTACTATCTCTTCTTTTTTTTCTATTTGACAAGTTCAAATTTACAAAACTCTTTTCTTTTTAAAGGGTCACTTTCAACTTTTTTTTTCGATTGTGTTCAATGAATGTAAAATTTAACATCCCAAATGGGAGAGCTTAATACTTTACAAAGTTTTACTTTACTGCTGAGATTTTTAATAAGATATTTTCAATTTATGTCAGATGTTTTAAAATATGATTTGAATACCTGGTCATGGGTAAAGGTCTCAACTCTATGGCTAGTCTAGACAAGATATATATATGTACACACACACACACACATATAAATATATATATATTTATATACACACACACACACACACATACACACACATATGTGTGCATGTGTGTGTGCGTGTATGACCTAGCTGTCAAGCTTCAAGTCTCATTATCTATCTCTTTGACTATTATTCCTTGAATTATTTCCCTTTTCAGTTCCTTCATTTGATAAAAAATTAAAAGTTAGATTTTTATAGTAGATATCCTTTCCCAAGGTCACTATAGGTAATTATGCAAACATATATTTACAACCTTTAAACACACTGAGATTAATGCCTAGAGTCAAATCTCTTGCTAAAATGCAATCACTACAGACATTTTAGAAAAGTAAAATGTATACTGGAAAATTTACCTTCTGTTATGGACCCATTGCCTAAAAATATCTTTGATTGAAGAGAAAATAACAAATTTCAGGTACACACATGCAAACACTGAAATTCTGAATTTTCTGATGGACTTTTTGGCACACCTGCTGATGAAATCCATTCGATGTCAAATGCCAATCTGGAAAGAAATAGAATGATATAGATTCATACCTCTTTAAAAAGATATTTACAAAGGACATGCCTATGTAATTGTAGTGGGTAAAGGAAAAAAGAAGATACCAAATAGTATTTTCACAAAAATAATTTACTTATTCAGGTCTGTTACATGTATGTAGCATGAGGAACCAAAGAAGAATCCTACCCTTTATTATCCAATTAAGTCCATGTGGAATTTTTTTTTTGCTAGACAAAAAAAAAAATGGCACCTTTAAGAATAGATCACAATTTCCCTGGTGTTCTCTCAAGGAATTATTTCATAGCTTTAAAAAGTACTAATCCAAAGTAAAAGCACTAAGAGAGTTATTTATATTTGTCTGTATTCAAACATCGTTCCATGGAATTTCTGGGACACACTTTTCTTCTGTCAACAACTTTTCAAACAAGATGCTACACAAATGTCTCTTTGATGGAGGATCTATCCACCAGTCACTAAGTGGCTTCCTTCATTCTGAATGAGAGCATTCCTTTGTTCCTTCTGGATTCCAGATTGCTCATTCAAAGTCATCCCAGTCTGTTTTCCAACACTGTTTATGTCAAATTATAAGGAATCCCTAGAGAAATCTTCTCTTCAGGATGATCCCTTATCATTAGAAATGATGGTATAGGAGTATGAATTCAACTGGATCTCAGATTGTCAATGGACGCAGTCAGAATTCCTTCATTTGTGGTACAAGTTCACCATTTAACGGCTCTCTTTGCTGTTGGTTTGTCTAACAGTTGTTCTGGGTGCCCCTGGGTCTGAACCTTTAGGCCTTTTTTGGAAAAAAAAGCTTTCTGGCATGTCTTTTTTGCTGTTTAATTTATTCACACTCCAAGTGAAATTTCCTGGAACATTATTCTTTCTGTTTAACTGGTTAGACCTCCTGAAAACTGGGATTGGTTTCCTCTGCATGTCATTTTACCTCTGAAAGTATGTCTTCCTTTTTAACATTGAATAATATCACTGTATATTCTTCTTACTTAAAGGTAGTCAGTTGCTAATTCTGATTCCTTCAGAAACACCATTTGCTTTCTGAGCTGCCAGACAAGTGATAACTTCATACAAACGTCTTTTTTTTTTCCAGGACCCATTCTTCTTCTTCAGTCCAAACAATATTTACCAAAACCAGTCTGCTGCTGTAGGCCCAGTCTAGTTACTCTCATCCTGAATTTCTGGGAAGCAGTATCTTTAAATCTATTCAGTTTTGGAAAATTCTGCTTTCTTTTCCTTCGTCTTAGTCAATTTGATGGTATCATCCAGAGACAGATGGATCTTATCAAGATTTTCAAAGCTGCTGTTCTTCAGTGGCAACAGAATCTCTACCAAGTCCTGACACCAAACCTGTTCTTCACTCTAAGTGTCTTCATAGGTACTTGCCACTGGGGAAGGCTTATGTCTCAACCTGGTCAACTAGTATAGACTGACTCCTAGTCACTGTTTTTTTTTTAAGTGAAATAATCAATAATTAGCTTGTTCTATATTTCACAAAATGGGAGACCCACCAGGGAAAGAAGAGATGCATCATCTTCATGAACACATCATTTGTTCTGTCACTGAACAAAGAATGACTAGTTTATTCAGGATGTAAATTACAGGTCTTATATTATTTTTCTCATTAATTTTTAAAATTCTGATGATCTTGCTACTATATGTCTAGCTAATGCTATGAAATACTTATTCTTATTATAACGAATATTTCACATCAACTTATTCTACTTTTTAAGGGTGGCATGTAATAGCAACAAATTCAATACGATATTACTGCTTCTGTCAGCCTTTGCTTTTTACTCCACTCACAGAGGGGCAGAATGTTAAAGTAACGTTCTTCTATAATGGACATGCCCAGTGGACATGCATGCAACTATGCTTTTCTGTCAATGTGGGTACCAGTTATATTCAGAAACATACATCTCAGTAATTGAATTGACTTTCAAATCTTTTACTTTCATGACCTTTGGAAGGACAAATGAAAGATTTTTGCGTATAGCTTATTTCTGATTATGGTTCAATAGTCCATCTGGCTTTTCACTTGCTCGCCTTCAGTGTGGTTCCCAGAAAAGGGAAATGAAAATATACACTTTTAAATTGTTCCTCTGGTTTATGCAGGAGAGGAATAATGTTTCCTTACTTGCCCTTTACAAATATCATAAATCAATTTAAGCTTATAGGCCTAATTTTCAAGATCCATGAAAGGAACAGTAATGTCTAGTAGTGTTCTGAGGCCACTTTTCAAAACACAGATTAGAAAATAGAAGTCAGTATTGACAAAAGACATACCATTAAACACATTTTGACTTGAATATCCAAATGATTAAAACAAAAGAAGTTTTGTTACCTAATTTATCTGAATCCTGGTTGGACTTGTTGAGTTAGCTTTAGGTGTTCATGAACTATAGCAGAGTTATACAGGAATGATCCAATGTCCTCCATCTCTTTGATATGGGAATATTGAGAGCTTCAAAATGGTACAACTAGTACATCTACTT
>CM053580.1:343548455-343565617 GCA_028627135.1 Pseudochirops cupreus | reverse complement strand
ATTTTGACTTGAATATCCAAATGATTAAAACAAAAGAAGTTTTGTTACCTAATTTATCTGAATCCTGGTTGGACTTGTTGAGTTAGCTTTAGGTGTTCATGAACTATAGCAGAGTTATACAGGAATGATCCAATGTCCTCCATCTCTTTGATATGGGAATATTGAGAGCTTCAAAATGGTACAACTAGTACATCTACTTTCTTTAAATTAGCAGTGCTTATTATGCAGATTAACTCTAACAAATATTTTTATCACAACAAATTGGGATTCTTATGTAAGCACCTTTGTGTGTCTTGATGGGTTATGACTGTGTATTAAGGATATAGAGAAAAAACATTTGAAATATAGATTAGACTAGATTACTTTTGAAGTTGTTTTTGAAGCTGAGAATAGGGTTTTGATGCCATTCCTGCAGACCTGCTTTTTGTCAAAACATGAGTTTGTAGAACTAGCCAATGCCATAAGCTCTGCACAGTGCAGAGAGGAACTAGCTTAAGTAGGGCAATGGCACTCTGAGACCTGTGGGATTTTTTGTTTTTTTGTTTTTTTTGAGGAGGGAAGGGAGGACAATTGGGTTTAAGTGACTTGCCTGAGGTCACACAGCTAGTAAGTGTCAAGTGTTTGACCTCAGGTCCTCCTGACTCTACAGTCAGTGCTCTATTCATTGTACCACCTAGCTGCTCTGAGACCTGTGTTTTAGAAAAAAATAGCTTTGGTAGCCCTGGGAAGAATCGATTGAAGAGGGGAGAGATTTTATACAAGGAGAACATTTAGGATGCTGTTTCAGGAAGGTCCAGACCAAAGACGATGAAGACATAAAGTGAGGTAATTACCCTTTATGTAGTGAGATAGAGTGGGGAGAGGGATAAGCAAAATAAAAATACGGCAATTGACAAATTCTGCGAGATGAGAGAGTGAAGAGTCAAGCAAAACACCAAGGTTGCAAACCTAGGTGACTAATAATGGTGGTACCCTCAACAGAAATAGGATTTTTAAGAATCAAGGTGGATGAGTGGGGTAGATAATGGGTTCAGGTTTGGATGTGTGGCAGTTGAGATGCCAGTGGGTCATCCAAGTTGAAATATTCAATAGACAGGGACAAATGACTTGAGAAACTGGGGTATGTACACAGAACATATATGTACAAACATATGTACCTATACACATATGTATATATACACACTCACATATATGAATGCACACACACATATATAAAATTAGTGTCACAAAAGCCTAGAGAAGAGAGACAGATAACTGGTGTTAAAGCCTACAGGAAAAATGAGAATGGTGAGGATTTTTTATAGTCCATCAGGTTTTGCAGTTTGGGACCATTTGCAACTGATAAAAGGCCAAAATGAATCAAATTAGTAACCCTGAAAACAAAATTGTACACAGCACCATAATTTGTAAATTAGCTGACTACTGATCTAGATTGAAATATGTCATTGATTTGTTAGGCATACAGTTATTTTGCTAAAGTCCTATGTTTCTTTTAAAAGATATCGCAGTTAGAGAAAAGGAAAGATTATCTACTATTCTGATGAGAATAATGAGACAATGTACGTGTTAAACTCCTTTATATCCACAGTGGCATATGAGATGTGTTTTATTGAGACACAAAAATAAAAGATATTAAGGTGATATATATTCTATATACATAGGTGTAATTCAGATAAATCTACATAGATGTTTGTAACATATGTGTGTCGATACATAGAAGTATATGGAGGGATCTGGAGAAAAGCATAGCTACAATATCTGATTTTTTAATCAGGTCTTCCCTCTCACACATGCTGCCTATATGACCAGAATTGAATCACTTAACTATACAGTATCTGCATGCTTTGGTTCAAGAATACAGTGTGTAAGCAGGTACCAATCTCAATTGATCAAGGAAATTCCATACTTGGTATTCACCATAACAATGAAATCAGAGGTTTCCTTCAAATAAGTGTGTACTGATGTGCTTATGTGTATATACATTTATTATTTGTATATCTGTATATATAATGAGTTAATAAACCAATATATGTATATGTATGTATGTATGTATGTACATACATACATATATATATATATATATATTTGTGTGTGTAAATGTAATCAGTTAATAAACGTTTATATTGTTTCTGTCGTGTACCAGGCACTGCGCTAAGTTCTAAGGATAATGCATATATGTGCTATACATACAAATATATATTAATGTTGTATTTGTATATTTAAATGCAGATGTGTATATGTGTGTGTGTGTGTGTAAGAATTTATATAATTTTTATTGCCACATAAAATTTAGAACGTTGGATAACCACACTTTTCTGAAATGAATTCATATGTGGTAATAAGAGCTTCTTCAGTAAGACAGATGAAAGAAATTCTGACAGAAGATATATTGGCTTACCTCTTAGAATTAATAAGTATATAAATATATTCTTAGGCATAATTCTTAAAATTAATGATGTGCAGATCTGTTCATTCAACACTTTTAACGAAATACTTTTAAAATGAATGGCACTGCATTTGAGATTTTATATCTCTATGTAACTCTATATACATATGTTTATATATGTATGTATGTGTGTGTATATCATAAATAATAACTGATTTCCATTGAGATTATTGTTAAAAATTGGAAATAAAGCATAGGAAGTTTATGAGCTATATGTAACTATTTTAATGACAGAGGTATCATACCATGGTTTATTGCTGTAAGCATTCCAGAAGTTCAGAGGCTGAAGGTCAATAGTAATTTATCTCTAGAATCCTGAAAAGCAAAGGAGATCGCCTTGATGCAGACTGTTGCTAAGGGACACTGATACAAAATGATAGGAAAGTTTTCATCTCTCACATGTAAAAGCTTTGCTGAGGGAAATGGGTGCCTGATTGTCTAGTAGTGAAACAGTCTGCATCAGACACAATGTACTTGTCTTGTCTCATGAATCACTGCTTCCTATTTCAGATGTTTACTTTCGGAATAGAGGAAAGAAATCATAATTTAGCAATATAGTTTTCTCAGTGTTGAAGTTCTTTGTAAAGACTGTCATTTCAGTAATGTGCTTTTACCTGTTTTTCACCCAGTTCTCATCATTTTTCTTGAATAAACACACTTTAGAAACTGTAGTGAGATGAACCCCAATGTATCCACCCAGCCTAGCAAGAAGTAATAGCTTGAATCCATTTCAAATCCATTTTTATGTTCTGATCATTTCTTTTTCTCTTATGTCATCTTCGAATTATCTATCATTTTCTTATTTCTCAGTGCTCCCCCCATAGCCACAAATAATTCAAAAATAGAAAATATGCTGTGGGGAAAAAAAGGTATTCACTCAAATTTACTTATAAGTTGAACTTTCCTTTAAATAAATATTCCCTGCCACCCTATACCAAAATGTTTTAGCTTATTGATCATGTGGAGCTGATCAACTGTAATAGTAAAAAGAATAGCATATATATATATTTTATATACATACATATATATATATATATAAATGACAGTATATATACTGAAAAAATCAGAATTTTTAGATTATAGAAACACTTATACTCTATTTGCAAGGCAATTTTCTAGGTCCTGCTGGAGACACAGATAAATTATTCTTTTTGACAACAGTCTTCATGGTCTAGGAAAACTTATCATCATTAAGAAATTAAGGTAGCAAGATCATAAATATAAATGATTATAATGTAAAAATAAAACACTTCCATAACACCTTGGAAATTATTCACTCCAGAGGCATTATTCCAAGGGGAAAACTGAGGTCCAGAGAAGTTAGATGACCATACCACATTAGTATTGAAGTGAGTTGTGAATGATAGTTTTCTTGATTCTGTGCCTAGTACTCTGTTCTTTATAGGAGTACTTTCATCTTCCTTGTTGAAGAAGCTGAAGTTTTCCATCACCACATGTCTCCTCATTGCAGGAAAGTGTGAGGAAACAATATTTTCCTGATAGCCAGAAGAAAAATTTTAGAAGACAAACCTTTTAAAATGTATCTACAAAACTTAATACTTCAAAGTTGTCAAATGATTCCAATTACTTTTCAGAATCAATTGAAGAGAGATTCTATAGTAAGGGTTCTTATCCTGCTTATAGACCCCCAAAGGATTTGGGGATATATTTCAGAGTGCCAATAAACTTGGGTGAGGAAAACAAAATGTTATTTTCCCTAATCTGTAAATGAACTTTGTCATTTTCAGTTATGAGTGGAAACAACAACAGCAGCATCAACAACAAAAACCCTCAACATTTTGCTAAGATAGAATCCATAGGCTTCATGAGACTGCTAGATTGCAAGGGGTCTATAAACCCCCCCCAAAAAAATTGTGATACTCACTATAGAAAACAGATGACTAATATGCCAAGCGTAGAATTGTAATGAATAACCTAAGGACTCGCCGATACTAGAAAAGCTTCTGTGTTTTGCTGAAAGCAATGCTAATGAATTCTAACCCCAATAACAGAAGTTGGGAGAAGGAGATATTTGAGAAAATTCTGCTGATCCTTTAAGAAGCTGAGTTACTTGAAAGGCCATGGAAGAGGCTGTGAAATGGAATTCAGTACATGAATTCACTTCTGCTATAAGTAAGGCTATGAATCTTAAGCCCTTGAGAACATAGGATACTTTGAAGGCAGTAAATGGTGTTACTGTTGAATCTCTGTATAGGGAGGGATTCATTGTTCTGACCCAGCGTACTGTTGTTGTCTCATGATGGAAAAGTTCATGTCTCTTTAAGTACTACAATCTGGTTTTCTGTGTAACTGGGACTAATTAGCTTGCTTTATCTGAGCTTGGTGCTAATGAGGCCAAAGTCATGATTCAAAGTCTGTTGCCAGAGACTTCATCCCAGACAGCTATCTCAATAAAACAATATGATCTTCAAAGGTGTGTGTGTGTGTGTGTGTGTGTGTGTGTGTGTGTGTGTGAGAGAGAGAGAGAGAGAGAGAGAGAGAGAGGCAGCATATGGAGGAGAGTGAAAGGTAGAGGGATTAAATTGAAGATAGGAAGGAGGCAGTGAGATACTGAATACATGTATTACCTATCAATTCCGGGTAAAAATGAAGCAAACAAACCAGCAATAAAATTAACTCAAATTTCTTGTTGTTCAGAGGATGGACCAATGATATGAGCTCTGTTTGTATATGACAAGCCATTTCTGTACCTGACAGTAATATCTGAACTGAATTTTGATTAACTACCTACGTGGATATTACATTGAGAAAGAAAATAAGATATTCACATTTTAAAGCCCTTTGTGATGAAAACATACACTTTTCAATATGAAACCTACTTAACACATTCCCGGTGAATTTGTTTTATTTTCCTTATTTTTTTTAGACTAATCTTGCTCAGGCTGTAAGTTTAGGGACCAGATCTGATACCACTGCTGATCTGTCAGGGAATCTTGACCTGCTTTGTTTCTGAGCAGGGACAATTCACTCATCCTTAAGGAGCACAGTATGCCCACCCCCAATCCCCACACAGTCCCATCCCCACCTTCCAGGAGCTTATGATATTGAGGGGATACAGTGCAGACACTCATTGAGCTCCTCTTGCTCTGAACCTCCCAAGCCCCAGAGATCTTCCAGCCCTGGGTTCCCTAGGAGCATGAGCTACAGATTTCACCATAGTATCTGCAGTTTCCTGTGAATTTTAACAAAGATCTAATATTACTCAGTGAAAAGTACCCACTGTAGTGAATACATTTACCTGACATTATAAGATGTGTATGAAATTTGAATATTTAGTAACATTAGAAGTTTAAGCCCTATATTCCAAATAAAGTTCTTTCTTCCAGTGGCATTATGGTATAAGTAGATGGCCTGCTGGATCTGAAGTCAGACCTTGGATTAATTTCTGCGTTAGATGCTATTAGCTTCATGATCATCACTGAGATACTTACCTTATCAGTTTCAGTTTCCTCATTTTTAAAGTGAGAACAATAGCAACTGCATTAATTACTTCAAAGCCCAATATTTCATAAATTTTAAAGTACTACATGAGTAGGAATTATTAATTAAAATGAATGTTAATGAGACAAGCACACAAATTAGTATATAAATTTATCTGCCTATTTACGTAGCGGTAATATAGACGAGGGATCTTTCTCTGGTGCAGCCAATGTTTGTATAGTTCAACACAATATACATAATACATAAATACATAAATATGTTACTATCAAAGAAAATGGAATAGTCATAGCATAGGTTTTCTGAGACTCACAAGCCCATTGGGAAATCAACTTTGAACATTTCCTATTTTTCTCTTTGTTGTTTCACCTATTCCTGACCCCAGTGCTAGTATACTAACAGGAGTCCCCAACGATCTCTTTCTGCCCAGGTGTTCAGTCCTATTTGTGTCTCTGGGTATTGGGCTGCTGGCACTTCTGCTGTGCCATTACTGCCACTGCTGCAGCCCATTGCTGCTGTCCTGTACTCCTGGACAACTTCCTTTCAAATGCCCACAAAACTTTCTGTCTCTCTTCCAAAGCTACCTGGGATGAAAAAATGACCCTGCGGAGGGAGTTGTGGAAGAGCTAAGGCAAAAATGCTACCTTTCACTCTGTCTTGATTTCCACCCCCTGCTGCCTGTGCCATAGTCTCACATTGAAGAGTGATTTCAGAGAATCCTCATAGCCCAATAGCCAGGGTTCATAAAGAGGAAAGGTACTTTGGCCAAGTCATTTATCTGGGATCTAGAGGTTGGGTTAAATTATCCTTTCCTAATTTTCTTTAAATTTTCTAAATTTTTCTTTAAATTTTCCTAAATCTGTGTGACCTATTATATGTGGGTAAACTATAACACTACATACATTCACCTTCTATAATATAAAATGAAACTGTATAATAATACTAGAATAATTCTCCTTCTATTAATAATTTTCCTGAAAGTAGTACTCCAAATTGTTTGCTCCTTTTAGGCAGGTACACTTCAAATATGAATTACCACAGCTTCAAACTCTTCCCTGAATAGAATCAAATGGTAGGTTTGTGGATGAGGAGCAAGAAAACTTCACTGTGAGTTATTTGTCTACCGTGAAAAGTGGAATAATTCCATGAATCCAAAGTCCTCTTCATTTTCCCAGAGGGGTTTTAGGCTAAATCTAAAAGAGATAAGGGGTAGATACCTTTAAAAACAATAATAAAAGCATGAAGTAAAGAACATGTCATCAGTGTTCTGGTCTATCTTTTCCCCTATTGCTATCACTTAGGTAAGTTCACATCATATAATTGAATAAGAACATGCATGCCCATATTTCTAATTGATTTTAACAGCACTAAGTTGACTATCTTCAGACTATCAGTTATTGAATCTGTTATAATGCATGATTGCTAGCTTATTTAGAAATTATAATAAATGATTGAGTCATTAATAAGACTCAAGAGTTCTCTTCTCTCTGATTAATTTTCAAATGGTCAATCTGTGTGAATCAGAGGTCCCTAAATAACTTGTTAACTTTATTGCAATTCATAAATGCTTCTTTTAAATGTAAATAACTGCAGTTTTCATAGAAAAAAATGCTAAGTATAAATTGAAGAAGAGATTCAAGAAAGACATTGCAAAGATTTTTCTAATTGTAAAAATTGCTTGTAACAAAAGTCATATATAGGTAACTTTTAAAAGACATGGGAAATATGAGTTTCTCAGAAAGCTTAGATAAATTAGTGCCAAGATAGGAATTACTCTGGTATGACAAATTTAGTGATAGTTTTATTAATGTAGGACACATGCAAATCCCCTGATAGGAACAGAAAAGATATTATAATGTGAAAGTCATTGCTAACACTTTCACATACTTTTCAATCTTGTTGAAAACCTAGTTATTAAAATCATTGAACTATTAATTAATTGAGTATATCATATACAAGCCTGTTTTCCACTGCAGCCTTTTATATTACTGATTAATAAAAAGTATCACTCTGGGTATATTAATATAAATGTTTTCTCTAACTGGTATACCCATAAAGAAACTTTTATTAATTTGTATCGGAATTATTCATGTGATGAAACAATATCAAAATAAGTCGTAGCTATAAATTCAACCTAACAAGTATAAATTTTAATGACTACTAGTGGAATAGTTACTTTTCTTTTAGGTAATTCCACATTGAAAGAATACCTAATTAAATCAAAATATACAACATCTATTGGCTGATTGTGTATAGATTCATAGTTGATCGGGCTCAGAAATAATCAAGGGTAACATCTACTGGTTAGCTGTGCAATAGATACAGTAGAAAATATGCAATTTTGTCCTAATATTTTTTCAAATGCTGAATATATCATGTTTTTGTACACATTGTCCCTTGATTTCCCCAAATAATAAGGACATTTAATAAAATCTTGGTATAAACTTAGAAAAATAAGTATATTCTCAGAATAATCCTATGACATGTCTCTTAGGTATCAGTCTGTGCTTGAGTAGGTGACAGTAAATTTAAAAATAGAAACTAAACAAATAAATTTTATTCATTTAGGAGCAGGAATGTTCTTGAGGGCAAGTATAACTTCTTGCAAACTCTTTTAAAGGGTACAAGCAAAATCCAAGTTGATTTTCATCAATCTGACAAATGGCACAGAATATGAAAATTGAAAAACATGCTATCATTGTCCAGTTGTTTATGGGCCAGATAATAATAATAAAAAAATACCTTTAAATTCCAACTCCTCCCCTGCCCTTTGAAAGGCAGTAAAGCTTCCTGTAACTGACTAATATTATCTACAGAAAGATAATAATTCTTAGAAGGTATTAAAGGAATTAACCTAAATTAATCCGCTGAAATTCAATGATAGTTTTTGAAAAACTTGAAAAGATAAGCCAAGAAGGAAAATATTCCCTTTTTGATAAGAATTTTAGGGCAAATTTAAAACAGTTTGGCAGAAATTAGATTTAGAGCAATGTGTTACACCCATCCCAAGATAAATTAAAACATGAATTTGTAACTTGAATGTTAGAAAATGTACTATAAACAGTTGGGGGGTGAATTTTTAATCAAATTTGGAGTGGAGGTAATTAAGAAAATAATCTTTTAATTGCATGAAATCTAAAACTTTTACAGGACAAAATTAATTCATTGAAGATAAGGAAAATACAAGATATGTAAAAAAAGCAAAGCAAAAACTATATCAAATCTCTCTGTTAAGATTATGATATTCAATATACATAGACTTCCCCTAAGGATGTTAATAAGCTACTATAACTCATACATCAATGATCAACAAACTCCTACTTATTCATATACTCTCTATCCTGTGTTTCTGAAACCTCTCTTTATTCAAACCCTTCTCTCTGTCCACCACTGCACTCTTCCCTATTCCTATCTCTTCAAACTGCCCCTCTCTCTTTGTCCTACTCTAAAACTATCCACTCCTTCCACTGTGCTCTCCAGAATGCTTGCTTCATAAGTAACAAACTTGATTTCATGTTAATCTTTTTCTTTCTTACTTGTTTCATCATCTGGCTCTCACTGGTATCTAGCGGCCTCCTGATGACCCAGCCTCCTTGGCAACTTTTTCTAGCAATGGTTGCACAATCATTCATTCTGCTTGACTCACTAGTCAAAGTGGGGGAGTTTGAATTCTCCTTCTTCTCCATTGTCACATCCAAGCTCACCTTCCACCACTATCAGTACCCTCTCCTACATGACTCAGTCCATATCTACAATTTAATCAAAATGTTGGTAACTATTTACTGAACTCCTGAACACACCTCTTCTTTCATCAATAGTTTCATCATCTGGCTCCACATCTTTCTCTCTTCCTCCCCTCCTGCCCTAATACTAGGGAACTTCAACATATATATTGATACTCCCTCAAACATCCTTGCCTCCTACTTCTTCAAATAACAAATTTTCCATAATGTACTTCCCCCCTTTTTAACCCTTGATTACTCCTATGGTTGCTACCTTTCCTCTTACTCACTGACTGCTGAACAAAATGGAAGCAAATCATTAAATTATGATAATGGATTGGGTTCACTAAAAATTTGTTACATACTTTCAAATGGACCCTCAGTGAAGCAAAACAATCTATTTTACCCCTGATTAACTGACACACTAACCCACTAATCCTAGAGGTTTTTCTAAACTTTTTTTATCTCTTGTCAAACCTCCCATAGCACCTTCTTACCTCTCTTAGCTGAGAACTTTACCTTATGTTACAGTGCAAAAAATGAGGTATAGGAGGCAGAGTTAAATTACTTGCCCTCATGCATCTAGTAAGTGTCTGAGGCTAGTTTTGAACTCAAGAAGATGAATCTTCCTGACTCCAGGCCTGGCATTCTATCCATTGTACCACCTAGATGCCCTTGCAGCTTTATGGATTTAATTGTCTACTCTCTGCTGATGATTCTCAAATCTACTTATTTAGTGCTAACCTTTCTACTGACCTCCAGTCTCATATTTCCAGCTCTTCCTTAGACGTCTTGACCTGGATGTTCTGTGGACATCTTAAACTCAACATGTCCTGAAGTGAACTCTCTATTTCCCCCTGAACTCTCCTCTCTTCCCCACTTTCCTATTCCTGCTCCAGTTATTGCTATAATCATTTAATGGTTCTCCTTGCCCCAGGTTTTTCCACACTCATAGACCATGTTCCGCTCAGATGTCAAAGGGATCTTCCTAAAGTTCTCACCTAACCATGTCACCTTCCTACTCAATAACCACCAGTGACTTGATATTACCCTCATGATCCAATATAAAGCTTTCTATTTGGTGTTCAGTGCCCTTCGTAACCTGTCTCATCCAAGTTTACAATCTTGTGACACCTTATTTTCATCCATCCATACTCTGCTAAAATCCCACCTTCTGTAAGAAGACTTTACTATCTCTAATTTATACTTCTTTTAACTCATTTGTACATAGTTGTTTGCATGTTGCCTATTAACTGGACTGTGACTTCCTTGAAAATAGACACTTCCTTTTGCCTTTCTTTGTATTTGAAGCACTTAGCAGTGTCTGGCATATAGTAGGCACTTATTAACTCTTCAGTGCCTGACTGGTAAGTCACAGAAATATATGACCCAAAAGCTATTAACCAATAGATAATTGGTAAAATATATTAATAAACATTTCTCAAAAGACATAAATTATTCCAACCTATATGGCCAAATTATTACTAATAATAAATCTAAATAAATGGAACTATTAGGTTTCACCTTACATGCAATGGATTGGCAAAAATGACAAATTATAAAAATTGTCAATGTTGGAGAAGTTAAGGAAAGACAGACAGAGTAATCAATAATTGGTGGAAGTGTGACTTGGTACAATCATTATGGAAAATGATTTTGGATTAAAGTGAAAATAATATCCTTAGTTTTTTGCTCAGATATTCCCTATTGGCATTATATCTCAAGTAAGTCACTGCCCAAAAGAAAATATCCATAAATATCAAATATTAATAGAAACTCCTTTTGTAGTATTAAAGAACTGGGAATGAAGTACATATATAACTATTGAAAAATGGTTTAAAAACTGCAATATGTGATCATAATATAATATTACCGTGTATAAGAAACAACAGATGTGACATACAAGAAGGCATGCAAAGTAATGTAAACTGATGAAAAGTGAGTTAAGCAGAGACAGAAAGATAATATACAAGAAGATTACAAAATTTATTTGGATATTTCTAGAAGCACAAAGCAATGAAAACTGAATATTATGAAATTATAAAGACAGAGTTTTGACCAAAAGAGGTTATGTGAAATAAAATCAGTCTCTCTCTCTCTCTCTCTCTGTCTGTCTGTCTCTCTCCCCTTTGGGGAGCAGAAGAAGACAGGGCAATTGGGGTTAAGTGACTTGGCCTAGGTCACACAGCTAGTAAGTGTTAAGTGTCTGAGGCCAGTTTTGAACTCAAGGCCTCCTGACTCCAGGGCTGGTGTTCTATTCACTGTGCCACTTAGCCACCCCAATAAAATCTTTTCTTCCTTTGAAGAAGGTGGGGGGTCCAAAGATATGAGACTTTGCATGTAACTCTCCATGTCTTATCCCTGTGCATTTTCATTAACTGTCCCTCCTTCCTGGGATTCTCTTTCCCTTCATCCCCATTACTTGGCTTCCTTTAGATATCAATTGAAACCTCAGCTTCTATATGAAGTCTTTCCCAGTCTTTAATGCTAGCATATCCCCTTTGTTTATTTCATCCAATTTGTCCATCTCCAATTTATACCATAATCTTTACAAATTTGATTAAATACTGTCTTCTCATCAGATTTTAAACTATTTGACAATAAGGATTTTCTTTTGGTATCCTCAGGACTTAGCACAATGCCTGGCACATAGACCGTACTTAATAAATGAGTCACATCTCATATATGACCTCTGAATTGGAGAATTAGGTAGATTGAGTCATATTCAACCTCCTTGTCTGCAGTAAGCACAAGTAGACTCCTGGGCCAATGATGGAAGGATATGGAAGTGATTCATATATGGTCATAGAATCTTTACCCTATATAATGAACCTAATTGTTCATATGTTTTACACAGAGTAAGAGAATTGGGATCAAATATGGAATATATAAAAGTCTAACCTCACTAAATTACAACTTGAAAAATATTTATAAAATGTTCTTTAAAATTAATATTCAAAGAGCCTCAATGAATGACTAAGATATGGAAGGATGATTCACATATAAACAAAATATTGCAGTGAAATTTCTCAGGAGTTAAGGTAAAGAATTATAAAACATAATGAAGACTGACATTTACCCTATTAATGAGACTTGATTTTTGTTGTTGTCATTTTTTTTTTTTTGCTATTGAATAAATGGCTTTTGAAATTGAGACTTTGGTGTGTTTTGTAAGGTTACTTTAGATCTTAATACTTCCATTAAAAAAAAAAAGTCCAACACACCCCTCATCTTCAACTAAGTTTTTGAAAACATTTTCTAAAGAAAAATAAATGTCATTCACAAGGCTTATTACTACAATTAATATGTGTATTGGTAATGGAATTTGGAGATGACCCTGTATTGGCTTGGTTTTTGGGTTGAGTGTTAAAACCCAGAGCTTGTGAATCCCACTTATGGGATGGACTTGTTGACGTGAAGAGAGAGGGCTGAACTGGGAGGAGCCATGAATTGGGAGAGAGACCCAAGCCTAGAGAAGGCCAGAAGGACTTTGGGAGAGCAGTATCCAGTTTGTGGAGCCTGAGATGCTGAGAGAAAGACTGCTAAGAGCCCGTTTGAACTGCCCAGGACTTTTGAGAACTGCCACTCAGAACTGCCAAGGACTGAGGAGGCATGACTGTCATGCCGGTATTTTGTCTGTCTGTTTTGATGTTGTTCTGCCAGATTCACCTGATGGTGAAGGACGGTGCTGCTGTTGTAGAGGTCCTGGAATCTTGCTGTTGGTTCAGAAGCCCTGAAGGAGGATTTTCTTGTAGTACCTGCACAGAAATCCTGGAAGAGGGCCTTGCTGATGTTTTCATGGGTTCTAGGACTGTTCTACAGGCAGAGAGTGACTTGATGAGGACACTGGCTATGGCTTTGTTGGGCCTTTTCTCCCCAGGACTTGAGATTGCTGAGGGCTTGCCTCTAGTGAAGATGAAGGAAGGCCCTTTCCTTGGGTATTCAATGCTGAGTTTAACCTTGTTGTAACTTAAGGGTGGATGGCCTTTTGTGTTCTCCTGCCCCTTTTGAGATTCAGGGCTGGGAAGCCTTTGAGGTTTTTTTTTGTACTCTGTGATTGACCAAATGGATGTACTTTGTTTAATCTCCATTTGAGAAGAGACTTTGACTGACTAAATGAATGTACTGTCTAGGGGTGGAGTAGTACTTGGATTGAATTGAGAACTTACTTGCTAAAGGAACAAGTTACACTGTATTTTGACTTTCTCTGTTCTGTGCATGTTTGCTGAATAAATGGATTTTACTATGCTGGTAATCCAAACCTTGGAAGTTGCCTTTGCTTGGCCTTACAATATGTTAAGATTTTGAGACTCTTCTTTTATCTTTAAATTTCACTTTTTTTTTAACCTCAGTGCCTTCCCAAGGTTTTTAGCTAGAATTTCATTTTCTTTAACAGAGCTTTATTTTGTTTTGTTTTGATGTGACCATCATTTTCTGTGTTTGAAGGCATTTTATTTCATCCAAAATACCTATTTATATATCATGTCTTCCATCATCTCTATTTGATACGCAAACAGCCCCAATGTGGATGCATCAAAGAAACCTATGTCCAATACTTCAAGTGTAATGTAACAAAAGGAATAAATTTGCCTGGTGTAGAATAGATAGTAGAATTCATGTTCATCATACCTGCATTCCAGCTTTTGATTCTCAACTGTCTATTCTTTGCTTTATGACTTAGATTTTCAACATTACATTAATTTTACTTTGTTTCCTGTTGTTAAAACAATATTTTCCCAAAGTTATCAAAATGTTAAATGATTTCCTTTTGAAATTTTTACCATCTGTTTTGTGATTAGTTATATCATATACGTCTTATTTACACACACATAAATTCTTATTTAGTTAGTTAAGATGCAATATTTCTTAATTTGCCACACTTGAAATATTTGAACAGTGAAAAAATATGCTCTGGGAATGTGCTCCCCCACATTCATCCCTATACCCTTTTGTTTATGTTTCCAGAGCATGTGTGTATATATGTATGCAATATATATTTACATATGTGTATATAGTATGTAACATGTTTATATGTAAATATGAAAAGAAACAATACAGTTTGTTGATTTACCACAATGGACAAATTTGAACAATGAAAACACTTTATCCAAAACTACTATATATTTCTGTGTACACAGCTACCCACATTGATTAGCTTCTGACATGTTCATTCGTAGGCTGTTAACTTACTGAGTGAATCATTCAGAAGAAAGGAAACTAATTAGAAAATAAAATGGTTGATTCTATTTTAAGAGAAGTCAAGGTTCAGAAAAGATAGGGTAGTTCTTGACATCTATTATTTAGAATAGATACATACTTTTAAACTCCAGTAATGAAGAACTGTGGAACACTAATAACAGTTTATGGGGTTGTTTCTTAGTTTAACAGTGTATAAAATGGGAACAATAACACTTAATTGTGTTTAAATAGAATTAGTTTTCAAAACTGGTTTGGAAATTTGAATGTCTGAATTCTTCTAAAAACCACCTCAAATAATCACAAAGTAATGCATTTCTTTATAAAGAATTACATAAGTATACTTGCAATTCAGTGTTTTCTTACATAGCAATCATTTATAAGTTCTGAAATTCCATTATTAACCAGCAGAAACAAATGTTAAGTTAATGCTACAAACATTATGCCTGCAGGTTTTCAAAGCTAGAGGAATGAAATATCTTAAACGAAGATACCACAAGACATCACAGCAATTCCATTGACTCAATGTGTCATTCTACTAATGTTAGTCTCAAGTATGAAAGTTGCTGTCCACAGTTTTGCACAAAACTATTTATGAAATTGCTACTGAGTACAGGCATCTTCCTGAATAAAAATGAATTTCAACTGTTTCTGTTGTTTGTACATATTCTGTAACAGTCTTTATGTAGAAATACATGAAGCAGTATCTTAGTCTTTAAAGAAAAATAATGCGAAGTTTATGATTATTTCTAGTGAATGATACAAAAGCATTTGTCAATCCCGCTTGTGTATCAATTGTTTTTTCAAATATTCTACAAAGATATTGACTCAAATAAATTGCACAGAATGTTTACACCTACATTTCAATTTTCTATTTTCACTTTATATAAAAAATAATAAATTTAATAATTCATTTTTAAGTGGCCATAATATCACCGATCGTATTAAAGTTAGACCATATGCCTTAATGGCATGTAACTGAATATTGTGACTCTTCTCTATTAGTAGGTCTAAAGACCACACTAAATGAATGTTCACACCTTTCCAACTGACACTCTTTAGCACTGCTCATTAGTGGAAGGAGAAGGTGACCTTATTAGTTTTCTTTTTTTGGTTGTTGTTGGGGGATTTAGGCAGGTGATAATTGGCATAACTCCTGTCTCCAAAGACCAATTAGCAAAAGGGAGTCATGTATAACACCAGCCTGTGTTTCAGTTAAATGTCTATTTCTGGTAGAGATGAATGGAGAAATATCTCCCATGTAAGATTTACGTTAGTGCTATATTTGGATTCTACTGTGGATGACCACAGCACTGCATCCATAAATGCTTTCTCTCCTTTACCAAATGGACTACATTTCTAGAAATTATGATATTTCACAAGTTCTAAATACCTTTGACCTTTTAAGTATCTTAGTCATGATTATCAGGATACATTTAGTAATTAGAATTACAAAGTACTACATCTTTATGACTTTGATGTTATCCTTAATTTTAAGAAATAATCTGGACTTAAAACTATGAATAACATTAATGTTCAAGCAAACCAACTGTGCTTTTTATGACCACTTAACATAACATTAAAGCAGAGTATCTTAACCTGATTTCTATGGACTTTTAAATATTTTGACAAGTGTATTTCAATATAATTGGTTTCAATTTAATTGTTACCCTAGATATTTTATTTTATGCATTTAAAAACATTATTCTAAGAAGGGTCCTGTAGGTTCAACCAGACTACCAGAAGGTCTATAAAAATAGTTAAGACACTCCTGCTTTATTGAAATCAGTAAAAGATTGTAGACTAATTCAATGATACACTCAAATCACACTGGAAGCATATAATAAAATGCAGTCCCCCTATTTTTCTTGCCATTTTATTTTTTAAAACAAATCTTACAAAATTTGTCATTTTCCTGTTTGAGGTAAAATCCTTATGATAGAAATATGAGGAAAAATAGGAGATGTTACAAATTATTTCAAATAATTTATTTTAAAAATAACCTTTTTGTCTGTATTATAAGAAATTAAGGACACAGTTCTGATCAATTATATTTGTCAGTGTTCTGTCTATAAAGAGCAATTCCATATATGAAATGTCATTTAGCCATTAGGAATCTTGGAAACCCAGCTAATTGTTAACTACAGACTGTTTTATTTTTACTGATACCAAATCTTTACTCTGAAGATATTTGTCCTTTAAATGGATTTTTGACTTTGTTATAAAATTATGCTTAGATATACAGGCCTGTATTTTGGAAGGAAGGAAAGAAAGAAGGAGGAAAGAAGGAAGGAAGGAAAGAAGGAAGGAAAGAAGGAAGGAAGGAAGGAAGGAAGGAA
>CM053580.1:343479135-343547955 GCA_028627135.1 Pseudochirops cupreus | reverse complement strand
AAAAAAAAAAAGAAAATAAATTATTATTCCGTTTCTCCAGAAGTTTACAATCTACTTGACTTAAAAATATACATATGCACATGAAATAGTCAAATATCAGCCTCTGACATTTTAAGATGCTTTGATTTAAAGTGATATTCACTGTCTTTCTGCATTGTCTATGAATGGTCTCTCTATTCAGTGAGATGTTTGGATCCACTTGCATCTAATTTTAAAATAACATATTATTTTATTGTGTAGGTTAGAAGCTACCATTACAATCCTTAGGGACTAGAAATGGTGCAATATTCGAGGAGCAAGTCTGCAAAACCAGCTCATTTGTCCTAACCCAACTAGACTATTTTGAATGTCAGTCTGCAGCTCCAGTGTCAGCCTGTCATTACATTCACATCTACCTGCTGACAGTGACTTCTGCATTGGAAATGAATGCTTTAAACTTGAACTGCACTCCAGTGGCAGGACATTTGAAACTACAATAAATAAAAATACTATAAAATGGCTTTGAAAATTCAACACTATAAGCAGAGGAATGCATGACTTACCTTGAATAACTCCTAAAAATATCTTTTTTTTACCTTCCCCAGTCGAAGGTAGAGACATTTTATAGAAGCATCTAAGCATGAAGAACAGTATACTTATTCCAAAAATTGCACAGAATCATACTCTTAACCTGAGGTGACTGTTCTCCCCATTTTGTATTTTTAAGTGGATTAGAGCCCTAAAGCACAAACTACTGGCTCTGTTCATGAAGGATATGAGTATGAGATTTTGTCCTCCCATTTCCCCTTAGGTAAAACTTCTAGTTCCTTTCTGCTTCGTGATCTCCAGGACCTCCTAAGACTAAGTGATCTCCCTGACTCAGTTCTCTCTCATCTCTACTCCATTTTCTACACAGTTGCCTCAGTGATAGACCAAAAGCACAAATCTAACACTGTCACTCCCCTGCTCACATAGTTTCAGTAGCTCCTACTTGGCTCTGTAATAAAATACGAACTTCTCCATTTAGTATTTAGAGCATTTCACAATCTGCCTGGGGTCTACCTATCAAGCAGTATTGCATTCTGTTTCAACCAAACTGGCCTCTTTGATAATGCTTGTGCACAACATTAAAATCTCCTAATCTCCTCTCTCAATGCCAGTTCAAAGGCAATTGCCTTCCTTGCAATGCACTTTTTCCCTCTAGAACAGGGCTTCTTAAACTTCCATTCACTTGAGAAATTTATATGCGACCTCAGATCTGTAGGTATATAAAATAGGTTACAAATCAAACATTGACTGATAGTAAATCATAAAGAAATTATTTTAATCCAATTCTTTGGCATACATATAAATTTACCATTTATTAAAGATGAAAGCAAATTTGCATACTAATGAGATTGATGTTTTTTTTTAATTTTTACATAAGGAATTAAATTTTGGTGGAATATTTGATACTACAAGGTGTAGAGCATCTTCAAAATTTTTCAGAGTTGATAGATATTTTTATTTTATAATCCTCAATGCTGAGAATGCTGCTTCACATAAATACATAGTAAAAAGTGGCAGAAGTATGTTTAGAGCCATTTCAGAAATTGTTGGAAATTCTGTCCTAATCCCAAGCCAAAATCCATTTAACAATTTTGTATGTACAGTAAAAACACTGCAATTTATGACATATAATAGTCTTGAATCTGACTGAGGTGTCACTGTCAGTGTTCATTGGTGTGACAGCATACACAATGCAAAGTGTGCATGTTGTGTGTTCAAAACCAAGACTGTGTGAAGTTGTGTGATGCAACACAGGCAAGCACTGCCAGAAACACCTTGGATTCATTGCACATTTGATTTTGAATTAATTTTTGGTCATTGAACATTCAAAAACCTTTTACTGTAGCCAAATTTTTGCCACCCCCACATTCAGTTGCAAAACCCCAGAAGAAGTGCTCCTCTAGAGGCAGCTGGGAGTAAAATGGATAGAGTAGTCAGGAAGACTTGAGCTGAAATTTGGCTTCAGACATTTGTTAATTGTATGACTCTGGGCAAGTCTTTTAACCTCTGTTTACTTCAGTTTCTTCAACTATAAAATGGAGATAGTAGCCCCTGCCTCTCAGGGCTTTTCTAATGGTCAAATGAGATAATATTTGTTTAAATAAAAAGAATAAATCTTAGTGAAGTGCCTCCCACCTAGTAGATGCTTTATAAATGCTTATTCCTTCTTCTCCTTCACTTTCCTCACCACCACCTTTTAGAATCTTTTGTTCCTTTCAAAACTCAGCTTAAGTGTCTCCTCTTACATGAAGCCATTCCTGAATCCCCAAGAAGTTACATTGAACTTAGTTATGGAATTAGGAGATACAGGGTATAGTCATGGATGTGCTGGTAAATGTTTAACAGCTGCCTCTAGAAAAATGTTTAAAGGACATAATTTTAAATTTAATCTGAAGCATTCAATTTTTTCCATCATTTTTCCAAGTCTGGAAAAACAATAAATCAAGTCCTAATTTGTGACATTTGTAAGTTTCCAGTATAAGAATGCTGACGCTGAAAGTTTAACAGTTGGCTCTCAGGCTTTAGCACATCTGTAAGTGAAGGCAGAGAATCAGCCTCAGAGTGGCAGACCTAGATAATGTCCTTGCTCTATCATTTTTTACCCATGTGACCTCAGTCATATCACTTAAACTCTCAGAATCTCAGTTTTCTCATCTGTCAAAGGAGAGGCTTTAATGGGATAACCTCTAATGTCCCATCTAGCTCTAAAGCTATGATCCTTTGAATGAATATAAAACCTGCATGATGCTAGGCATGTCATTAACCTCTCAGTGCCCCAGGAAGTTCTTTAAGACCATAACTGGTAGCAAAGGTGGAGAGTTTCTTCATCACAGATTCAATAAACTGATGAAATCAATGACCATTCTATATTCTTTGTTTTTCTCCCCGCAAATACATATTCTTTGTTTTGATTTTGTCTTTGCTTCCCAGGACCTAGCACAGTGTCTGGCACATAGTAAATGTCTACTAAGTTTGGGCTAATCAGTTATAGAAGAACATTTTTCTGAAGTCTGGATAACCAGCTCTACTTTACTTCTAGTTACTCTATCTCCCCATATATAGTTTCCAGCCCAGGTTTCACATGTCTCATTCTTTGACTGTGGGTATCTAATAGCATACTCATTATGTGCTCCACTTACATAAAACTCTTGACAGGGTACCACAATATCATGGAGACTATTTGACAGTCTGTGAACTAAATGCCAAATTAGCCAAGATGATGGCCTAGGCCTCGCTACTTTTAAGATTTTGAATGCAGAGGATTTGCAGAGAAAGGGACATGTTCATTTTCAAGGCTGCCTACTGATGGAGCCAACATTTTTAGCTCATAACAGAGAATTACTGAACTCCTTCAGCAGAAATCAGGCTGACATCAAGCCCTCTTGAGTAGGTGGATACTTTGGCATATTGTGTCAATACTGTAAAGTCTACCCAGATGATATCCTGGCTTTCCTTTTTTTACCTTTTCCCTGTTCTGACAAGAAAAATATTCATTTTTATCTGGCCATTATTTTTAACCTCCCCCGCCCCCTTTGTACCAAAATGATGGGTCTCAAAAATAAACTCATGACTAATTTCAATGCTGAAAAGTGCCAAGCTCATCCCATCTGCAACTAACATGCATGCAGAGGAGTGCTGTGGAAGCTATGCAAGCCATCCTTCTGTCATTTTAAGAACACTAAGCAAGTAATAAAATGAATCCAGCACCCATTTAGTGGTTCCTTTTCAGCTCCTTCACAATCGGGGAAAGAGAGCAAAGGTACCCTGTGTTACCTGAGAGGATTTTAAAAGTGATTGAATTGGTAAAGCAGAGAAGCTATTGATTTTATTGCTTTTAAATGAGTCTTTGCTAGAGAAATGAAAACAAAATCATATCTCCTGAGGCACACCAAAGTAGGACTCTGATTCTGCCCATTTAATATTATATTCAATTAAATGGCAAAGAGAATATGTTAGCACTGCATAAACACTTAGGGAGAGTTTAGGAAGGGGCTTAACAGCTGCTTTCTGCACTGAAAGTGAGTACAAGCTAATTTCCCTCAGGTAGTACTGGGGTCTTTTATAGGCTCAAACACAACACCAAGTTTTAAGTTGCCCATTGCTTTTTTTGCTCTTTGGATTCCAGTACATATGCAAGGTGGAGATAGAGATAGTGATAGTAATGTCCTTGGTGGGGTTGGGGAGGGAGATATTAAAGGGAAGTCGTTGATGTACATTGCAAAGGAGACATGAAAAATGCATCTAAGTAGTGATGAACTTCTTGCTACATCAAATTCCTCTGGTTGAAGCAGATAAAGAGATTCCTCTGTAGAAGCTATCACTTCATTACAATGATTAAATTAGGAGGGATTATTTGGGAGTAACTTCTGCTCTGTACAGATTTTAAAATTGATTTTGATGGCTGACTTCCAGGTAAATGCATTTGATTGCTCAGGGATGTAGTTGATTGACGGGTATGGATGGGAAATCCAAGAATGGCCCTGGGGGGGGCCAGGGTGTCATTACTGTGGCAGTCATTTCTATAAAGTGTCCATCAAATCCACTGAAGGCAGTTATGCTAAACTATTTACAAAGCTAAGTATTGTAGTTATTACCCATATATTTCCCTCCTTCAACAAATCACACCTTGATTTAACTTTCCCATTGTGGTGATGGAGCTAGAGGTATATCCTCTGTCTTCTGTTGAAGAAACACAAAATGATTATAGGTTTATGTTAATGTGTTCTCACACTTAGACATTTATCCATGAATAATTGGTCTCTTCCTCTTCTAAACTAGGACACCTATTCTGTTAAATTTCCAAATAAAGTGTCAACTGTTACTTTTTTAAAAAAAATAATAAATTGAATATTTTGTGGGAAAAAACACAAAGATGATAAACACAAGGACCCTGGGCCTTGCATGCATCTATGCCTCATTTTATGAATATATGTAGGATTTTAGGTAAGAAACAGTTAAAACAGTTTATCTACATTTTCATTTGATGGAACATAGTAATTCACTCTATTGGAGTATAAAAATCAGAACTGATGGAAAAGAATTTGTTACATTTACCTGGTAGTAACTACCTGCTCATTTAATAGAAGACATTTAATCTGCAGAAATGGTAGTCTGTCCTCTGAAAAGTGTAAAGGCTTTTGTTTTCAGAATTCTGTAATTATGGAAAGGGCTCTAAGTTTTCAGAACTTAACTAGTGAAGTTAATTTGCAATAACAATCTTGTTTGTTTGGGGTTTTTTTGCTTTTTTTTGGAGGGGTGAAGGCTGGGTAATTGGGGTCAAGTGACTTGCCCAGGATCACACAGCTAGTAAATGTTAAGTGTCTGAGGTCACATTTGAATTCAGTTCCTCCTGATTCCAGAGACAGTGCTCTATTCACTGTGCCACCTAGCCACCCCACAGTAACAATCTTGTAAAACTAGGTCCTTTCTGTGGTCTATTTGTGTTATTAAATGATGAAAATAAGAAATGTCAGATCATGTTTTTGAATCATGGTACCTGGCATATGGTAGTTTCTTAATAAATGTGAGGTGAACAGAAATGAGCGTTTTCTCTATTTCACTAGTGAACCAGAATTGGATATATGTTCTGATTATTCAGAGATAAATATGAATGTTATACTTTGCATCTTCGTCACTGAACTTATTAGACCTTAAGATATTTTCCTGAAAGGGATTCACTGCATACACTAGGGGTAAAATGAATTATATCAAAACCGTCTTTGGGTTTTTTTTTTTGCAATGATGTTTATTTACTTAGAAAATTAATGATTAAATACCTGCCCTGCAAAAAAAAAAAAGGAGGAAGACACCACATCTCTTTATGTATATAAAAAGAAAGAAAGAAAAATAATTATCTTCTCCCTTGGTAGTATTCATATTCTGTATTTCAGCTGTGTCTTTTATTGAATTTAAGAAAAAGCTCTGTATATCCTCCCCTCCCAAAGAAGTTTGGTATTCTCTTGTAGAGTTGAAAGAAATTAAATAGGTTCCATTTCAGAGTTGGGTAATGTAATTTGAAAATGGCATGTAGTGGGAATTATACTTTTTTTTTCCAAATGAAATTGAACATCTTTTTTCCTCTTAAACATTTTTATTTTGAGACCGTATTGAAAAATGGAAGCTGGGGAGCTTATATTATTAGAAATGTTATGTGAAACCCAGAGTGAGAACTAGAGCCTTCAACCTGCAGACTAAAAATTCCATTCCCTACAGTATACTCCATTGAAAGATGGTAGAACCTGATATTCCCTAATCATTTCAGAAATACGTGCCTTCTAATATCCATATAAATCCATGATAGATAATGAATTTTAATTTATTATTGTTTCTGTTCTTCTTTTGTTTTAGTTATTTAAAGACCTCGTTGATTTTCCTTGATGATTAACAAAACTAAATCTATATACATCAAAACCAGAATCTGAAGTTACTCTTATGATATTCATATATGTTTGTTTGTGTGTGTATGTATATATATATATATATATATATATGTACATATATACATATCATATAGATATATATGTAAAATATTTGAAATGAAGAAAATTCAATGCTTCGGTAAAAACAATAAAGGAGAATATGTAGTATTTTGATTCTCTAATAAATCCTCCAATTTTGATTCTCTAATAAAGTAGAGAAAAAAGTCTATTTCTGTTCAGCTTACATTTATTAAGAAACTTCTGCATGTCAGATATCATGCCATGTAATATGGATACAAAAACCCCACCAAAACAAAAACACAGTACCTATCCTCAAAGAGGTCTACCAGATGTATATGAATGTGTGCGTGCACTTCTGAACAAATAAGTATAATGCATGACTCAAAGGGGCCAGTATTATAGAAATCTTTCTTCACTGGTGAAGACCTGTTACTCAGTGTCTACAACAGCATGGAGACAGAGATGATAAAAGTAGAAGAGAAGAGATAGCCAGATCCTTCTGGCTTACAGATTCAAGAAGGAAATTTTACATTTCCAAATTCTTCAGGTCACTGAAAGGAGAGAAAGATGTTGCAAAGAAGCCTGCTGCATGAGAGGACAAGCAATATCCATCATGTATACTTGGATAAATGAATTGATTTGCTATTTGCTTTACATGTTCATTGTAGAACTGACATTTGGTGCTAAGGGAATCAAACTTTGGATATATTGCTCTAAAAACTTATTTCCTATTAAATAATAGCGACCTTAGAAGTTTGCCTTGAACATGGAAACTGCTTTCTCCAAGCTATATTTAAGGTATCAGAGATATACAATGCAGTTCCTTCTATCTCTGAGGAGAACAGAGTGGCCAGACTCTTGCCCCCAACCTCTTGTTTCCTCTCCTGGTAGGAATGAGTCTCTTTTGGGAAAGGATAGGCAGGAAGAGACATCTTTAAATAGAAAAAAAAGCAAAAAAAAAAGTTTTTGTAGTTTGTCCTATAGGCGGCAAAGAATCCCTAAAGACTATTGTACAGAGGAGTAACATGTGCTTTAGGAATACCAATTGGGTAACTGTGGAAGTTGTATTGGAAAAGGGAGAAGCTGGTTAAAAATGAACCAATATACTTATAGTCTAGGCACAAGATTATGAGGGTCACAGTTATGGGAGTGGTCATGGGAACAGAGTGAAATGAATGGATAAACAGATGATGTGGAGATAGAATTACTAAGACTCAGCAATTGAATGGATATGGGAAGTGAGGGAAAATGAGAGGCAGTTTGGTACAATGAAAAGTATGTTACATTTAGAGGTAGGGGACCTGGATTTGAATTTTGGTTTTGTTATTAATTTGCCATATGATCTTCGTTGATCAAGTTACTTAACTTCTCTGGGCCTCATTTAACTTATCTGAAAAATAAAGGTGTTGTACTCAACCTGTAACACTCCTTAAGAGTTACAAAACAATGATTCTAAGAACCTGAGAATCTGCCAGTTAAGAATGGTGTACTCTGCAAAAATGGGAAGTTGGGAAGAGGGGGGAATAGACTTTGAGAATGTTGAATTTAGTGAACTATGAGACATCCAGATGGAGATGTCTAACAGATGATAAGTTATGTGGAGTGCTGAAGAGGGAGATGAGGAATGAATTTGTTGTATAGGCAACCATCAACATAGAAATGATAATTGAACCCAGGGGAACTAATGAGATCATCAGAGACAAAAAAGAAAAAAGAAAAGACCTATAGTAGAGTGTTTTGAGATTACTTACGCAGAAGTACTAGGTATAGACAGTGGAACAGTTAATAGTCGGGAGCAAAAAAGGGAATTAGACAAATGTAGAAGCATAGAAAACTCCACATTTTGGCAGGAGCTGAGTGATCATAGCCTCATGAATCTAGAGCTGGAAGGTGCCTTCATGGTCATCTAGAGGCATTACGTTCTGCTTTGCTGCTGCATGAACATGAATCCTTTCCATCTGGTTAGCAGCTGAATCCTTCCATATATATTGTCTCGTCAGTTCCAATGTTAGCTCCTTGAGAGCAAGGATTGTCTTACTTTTCTATTTCTATCCCTAGCACTTTACACATAGAAGTGCTTAATAAGTGCTTTCTTCCCAATCATTTATTTATTTAGTCTAATACTCTTATTTTGCAGATGTTAAAACTGAGGCCTAGCAAGACTGAGTGACTTCCCCAAGTAAGAGAGGTGGGTTCTCAGACTTCAAATTGAGTTAATACTAATGAGAAATCCTCCTATAGAGTTAATATCCCCAATGAATATTCTCCTTAAATAATTCCAGTATTGGAGAATATAAATAATTGAAGAGAAGTCTATTTTATTTTTATCCAACTCTAATCACTATGAAGTTTTTCCTTATATTGAGTTAAATATTTCTCTAACTGTCATTTACTTCATTCCACCTATCCTACTTCCGCCTTCCATGGCTGAGCAGAATGGGAGACATTTCTTTCCCATAGTACACCCTTCAAGTGTTTGAAAATAGCTACTGTGACCTGCTCAATCTTTTCTTCTGAAGTCTAAACATTGCATGTTCTACCAATAATCTTTGCATGGCATTGTCTTGAAACTGTTCATCATCCTTTTACTCTCTTCTGGACATGTATATGCCAGGAACCAAGCCAAGCCCAAACTAGTGAACTAGACCAGAAATTCTACAAAGAGAACTCCTGTTATTGTTTCTCCTTCATTCTCTAAGAGGACCATGACATCAGGGAGGTGATGCCATGACATACAAGTGAATTGGAATTAAGGGAGGGAGGGCTGTGCAAAGTCACCAGTCTCACTTTCTCCTCTGGAGCCATGTGGGTGCAGTGGCAAGATATAGAACTCTAAAGGCCTTCACTTCATCCCAGTCTGCTTGAATATAGAAAGCTATAGAGAAAATAAGGCATGTGAATAATCCTGTTAATGATATTCTTTCCTTAGTACTTAGACTTTTTCAGAAAATGAATTGCCCTCCTTAAATTCTCATAAGCCCTAGGCTTCCTTGAATTTTGCATTAAAAATTCTAGGTATTCCACTAATAATTGTCAACTTCTATTAACACTTATTAATAGGAAATTGAGGTTATACTGCTTAACTAGAATGATTTCCTTGGGGTGTTTTACAGAGACTATCTCAATCACACTTGTGATGTGCTCTGGAGTACAATATATAGTCCATATTATCTCTGTTTTGTCTGTGGAAAATTGTGGGGAAGAGAAGAGAAATTTGAGCCTTGCAAATAGACCTTGAAAGTCATTTTGAAAATATTTTCTTCTTACAAAATGTAATTGCCCTCCCTACGCTTATCCATGCTAACTTCATTTTTCCAACTTCTTCTTGCATAGTTGGACTATTTTGCACATCAATAAGATAAGATGAGAGGAGCAACTGAAATATAGAACTTGTTCTGAACTGTGCTCTCCCTCCCACCCCACCCCTAATAAAAGGATGAAATATTTTAAATGTCTTGCCATTGCTAGATTTTTATTTGCCTTTTCTTGTGGTTCTTTGTAAGCCCTAGAGATTGTTGTGCACATGGCTTTAGTACTCTGCCATAGTTGACTTGGATTGGATGTTCAAGCAACAAATACCGATTCAGCACCAAATAGCTGTACATATTGTGCAGTTTGCTGTATGGATTTTTTTAATGACTTAATGCCTCTCCTTAGTAATCTCACACTCTGCTAGGAAAGCTAAAAGGCTTCAAGTTAACTACTGTAAAAGGTGATGTCCGAACCCTGCTGTAAGTGACATGGACCAGTCAGTCAACCAAGATTTATTAATTGCTTTCTATATGCCAGGCACAGTGCTAACTTCTGTGAAGCAAATAGAAAGATAATCCCTTCCTTCAGGAAGTTTATATTCCAAAATGAAGAAGATAACACAAAAAAGGAAGCTGAGAAGGGTGGGGGTGGTTTGAGGGAGACAGCTAAGAAAATACTGAGCTTGAGACATAGCAGATAGTTAAGTGTAGTCTACAGTGACAAAATGGCTGGATACCTACCCTACTTATATGGAAATTCTGACAGCAGCCATCCAAATAAAGGCAGATGCAGGGAAGGTAGTTCCAATGTATAAATTCTAGGGGTAGAGTGAGTTTCCAGCAATAAAAGGTTTCTGGGTCATGGTAGAAAAGTGCCAATGTTCAGACTAGAGAGGCATGACACCAGTAGTGCTGTAGGAATTCAGAGGAGAGGGTGGGGGTGGGGAGAAACAGAGAGAGCACAAAAGTGAATGCTTGCTTTGTGGAACAGTCAAGGTGGACCTTTATGATTGGGTAGAATATTAATGGCTGGAACGACAGAAGAATCCATAGGAGCAAAAATATGCTGGAAAAGGTATCACAAAATTTGTCGTGCATAAGAAGCAGGCCATTAAGGGAAGCAGAGTTACACTAATTTGCAGGGACTTTATGGGAGATGTAGGTAATTAAATAGGGTCAGGTTTTTATAATCTAATCAGTGAAAAACACTGAAACCTTCAAAGAAGGATATGACATGAAACCATTTAGAGCTAATAAGAAAACTAAAGACCTGAGGATCTGAATGACTTGCCTTGAGTCCCAATCATTTGATCCCAGGTCTTCAAATATAAGACTAGTATTGTTTTTTACTATTATTAATAATAATAACTCATTTTGATATAGTACTTTAACATTTCAGAGTGCTACACATATGTTATCTCACTTGATCTATACTAAATAGATATTTGGTACAACAGCACAAGGATGAGTTAATTTTCAAAGTCCCAAATTATGTTTTTGACAGTGTAAATTGAAAGAAAGAGGAAGTTGAGAACCTGAACAATATGGAGACAGAGTATGGTATATTGGAAAGAATGCTGTCAGTCAACAAGCATTTACTAAACATCTTCCATGAGAAAGGCACTGTGCTAAGCACTGTGGATACAAACAAAGGCAAACAGCAGTCCTTCCTCTCAGGGAACTCAGAGTCAAATGGGAAGACTTGAAACAAGATAAAGAGGAGATGATATTAGAGGGAAGGCTCTAGCATTAAGGACATTTGAGAAAGGCTTCTTCTAGTTGTTGGGATTTTAACTAGAATCTTAAGAAAGTCTGAGAAACCAGGAGGAGACGAAGAAATGCACCAAGTTGGGAGATGATGTTATACACCAAAGACTATATACCAAATACTTGGCTTGCAATTAGGGGATTTGACTTCTGTTCCCAGCTTTGGATTTAAGCTCCCTGGTCTTTAGTTTCCTTGTCTGTAACAGGATAAAAGCTGGACATCTAATGTCCCTCTCAGATCTAAATCCTGTGTCAATGAGAACTTTGGAAAATAATAAGGGACAGAGTTAGATTAGCAGTGGACAATGAGAGAAAGAGTTGTTGACTATGATCTTAAGCTGGGCGCTGAGAGAATGAGGTGGGTTAGCAAATATCTGCATTCAGAGAAAGAACTGAAAAATAAAAGTTTGTATAGTATGGTTTTACATACACATACACACATATGCATAATGTACATATTTGTACCCAATGGTAGCCATCTTGGGGGGGGGAATAAAAGGAATATAAAAGAAAGCTACATGGTAACTTTATTATATATTTAAAAGAAATAGCCAGTTGTACATGAAAAATTTACAAATTCATGTATAGTCATCTTTTTTTCTGTTTTGTTATGGGAATTCCTGTTTTATTTCTTAGATTTATAATCAAAATAAATAAAATTTTAAAAAACTAAGAAAAGGGAGTCAAGAGGATTAGGGTTTTCTTTTTTTTTTTGGAGGTGGGGAAACAAGTGTAATGTTTTAAACATGTTGAATAGTGTCCTAGGACGTGGGCAGTGTCTTAAAGAATGAAATAATAAGTAAGGGATTAGAGGTCCTTGTTTCTACTAGTGTGATTACCATCCTGATTGAATTATGTGGGAGATCACAATCCTGGGACCCAACGATTTCTCTGAATTTATTTATTTTTTCTTTTTTTAATGCTTGAATTTCAAAGACATTTAAGGTATGGGCTTAATTTCTTATATTATTACAGGAAATGAGGAGATTGGAGTTGCAAATCTCTTAGGCAGTACTATAAGGAGAGTGATAAGTGAAAATCTGAGGTGATTCACTTCTCTCAGGTAGTGAACATGGAGAGAGAGAAAAATACAAAAAGTCACATTTAGATAGAGCCTGTGTAACACTTTCCTTCCAACAATACTGTGAGGAAAATATCTTGAGTATTATTATGTACATATTATATTTGAAGAGCCTTACTTTAGAAAGAACAAGTACTTTGACCAGAGTTATTCTACCACTCTGACATATCCAACCCTGTATCACTTATTGAGTGACTTTGTTGTATGGGATTAACATAATACCACCACCACCCACATCCAGAATAAGAGAGATTAAAGCATCTGGAAATCACCTCCTCATCCACCCACCATCACACCTCATGCAATTCCCAACCTTGTCTCAAGACTTCTCATCTAACACTGGCCTCCACACCAACCACTTAACATCCCCTCCCCAAAAGTATTTTATCCCTCTAGATAATTGGTTTTGTCCTAACTACTTAGGAGCCTTTGAAAATGATGCTATACTTCATGTCATACCTCACTTGTCAATTCAATTAATAAACATTCATTACATGCTTACTGTGTGCCAGGCACTGTTCTAAATTCTAGAGTTACAAAAAGAAACAAAAGAGTTCCCCAAAGAACTCAAAAATCTAACAGGGGAAATACTATTCAAAATAAATATAAACCACACAAGCTATATAAGAGGAAAAAGGAATAATTGACCGAAGGAAGAGAATGGAATTAAGAGAAGTTGGGAAAGGCTTCCTCTAAAATATGGGATTTTATTATGTAATTTTAGTTCCAAATTAAAGGAAACCAGGGAAGTAGGTAGAAGAAATTAGAGAGACAGAACATTCGAGGTATAGGGGATAGTCAGACAGAATGCGGAGAACCAAGAGATCAAGTATCTTGTTTCTGGAATGTCTAGGAAGGAAATGTCATTGGATCAAAATGTGCCTATTTAGGATAATTCCAAATTAATTGCCTTCCCTAGTGTGAGATAAAAAGTACCCATAAAAAGGGTCGTTGCTTTTAGCATTATTGGCTGCTTTGCTTTCATCTGAGGAAATCTTCATATCCCTTCCCCACCTCCATACTAGTAGTAGTAGTGGTAGTAGTTGTGGTAATAGGAGCATAGTAGGAGTAGTAATATTGTTACTACTACCTAAAATAGAGTTAGCTATTAATGCTAGTAATACATGCATACTGCTACTTCTAACACGAGCACTACTACCACTACCACTACTACTGTTCCAACAACACATATTCCAGGCCCTGTGCTAAGTGTGATCTTCCCCTTAGGGGGTAGATGCTACCATTAAGCCCCATTATACAGATGAGATAACTGAGGTAGACCAAGGTTAAATGACTTTCCCAAGGTTACACACCTGGCAAGTTTTTGTAGACAGATTGATCTCAGATCTTCCTGACTCTGGGTCCAGGGCTTCATCCTCTGAGTCACTTAGTTACCCTCACTGGGTCATCTCTCTGAGATTACCTCCAGTTTACCCAGTAAAGATATGGATATCTGTATAGTTATCTATAAGTATCTATATGTAGATAAAATCACATATACATAGTTTTTGTACATTTTTCCACCTTTATATTTCAGTTCCTTAAGGGCAAGGAATATATTTTTGTCTTTCTTTGCATCTTCAGTGCCTAGCATAGATCCTGGTACTATGACCCAGCAGGTGCTTCATAATGATTGTTGTTAATGATGAAGATGATGATGATGATGATGATGATGAAGATGAAAACAACATGGAAAAGCAGGGCAAGTAAATTTATAGACAGTAAAAAGTAGCTGCAATGGCCTAGGACACCAAGGGGAGAGAGGTTCTCATAGGGAAGAATGATCAGTTTTATGAAATGCTAGAGAAAGGCTAAATAACAAGGAATGATAAAAACTCATTGAATTTGGTAATTAAAAGAATAGTATGACCATCAAGAGAGCAGTTTCAGTGGAAGGCAGGAATAGAAGACAGATTTTAGAGGCTTAAGGAGAAATTGAATGATTACATGTACGTAATAGAGTAAACAAGTTTCAATGAGTAGCTTAATCATATCTTTCCCCAATTTTGTGTGTGTGTGTGTGTGTGTGTGTGTGTGTGTGTGTGTGTGTAGGCAGAATAGCTCAAGTGAGGATAACCATAAAGAACTGCATATCTCTCTTTTCCTTCGATGTACAATAATGATTATATACTGACTAAGGAATCACCCTCACAAGTAAGAAGTGGCTACTGGTAACAAAATATGATACTTACCAACCTCATGAGAGACAGCCTGATTTAGTAGTAAAATCACTAGTTTCCTAGTCAGAAGATTTGGGTTTGTACCTGAACCTACCACTTTACTAGCTGTGGGATCTTGAACAAATCTCTTGATTTCTCAGTCTCAATTTTCTCATTGCAAAATGGATGTAACTATATTTGCACTTCTATTATATTTCACTGATATGTTGTAGTGGGTATTCTCTCCATTGACCCAACATCTTACCTGCATGAATCTTTTCTACTTCCTCATCCTAGAAATCTTCCATATGGAAAACTAGCCAATGAATTGGAGGCCTTTTTCTAGAATCAGTCTTCTAACATTTCATGCAGTGGCCAAGGCAAGCCATGAAATAACTTGTGCTGGTCACTTTAACATATTTTTATAGGGAATATGTTTTGTAAGTCCTTGTATGGCACTATATACTATATATGGTATATTGCCATTATATCAAAATGTCATTATTTACATCAAATTTGTTTTTGGTGGTAAAAGAAGTAGCAAGATAATGTAGTAGTACCTCATTGGTTTGGGGTTCAGGGCCTTCTTAGGGCATCTTGTCATTTGGAAAGAAGGTTCCAGAAATAGTGGATAAAGTTGTAAGATCGAGATAGAAAAACCAAATAATATTAAACAGATGGGAGTAGGAGGATCTGAAGAGTTCCAACTATGCAAATGGATGGTAAAAAGCCAGAAGAAAACTGGAGAAACAAGGGGAAGACTCTTTTGGCAACATATGCCCTCTACCTGTTCCAGAAGCTCTTCTCTCCAGAATGACTAGTGCCTGCCTGCCTCTCCTGGGCTCTCTCTTTTCTTTCTCTCTCTCCCTCTCCACCCCCTCAGTTTCTCCCTCTCTCCTTGCGTACATACATTCATATATACATACACATATACATAAATATATACATATACACACATACATAAAATGTTCTTTCAGTCTCATATGTAAATCTGGGTCCTCTGGGTACAGAGAAGAATTGGAATTCAGTATAAAGGAGACTTAAAGGGAACTCTTTATCCTGAAGTTATTTTAGCTCCACACTCTCTAAACTGGACTTCTCTGGCCCTTTTACTTCCTGTTGTTGCTTCCTTTGTTCTCAAAGAGGACTATGACATCAAGAAGGAGATGTCATGACTTGCAGGTGAAAATCTGTGAATAGTAGTAACTGCCCCACTGGAGACCCAGCAGGCATGTTCCAGTTGGGTAATACAGCCCCTTCTTTACTTCCTTCCCTCCCTTCTTCCCTTCCTTCCTCCCTCCCTCCCTCCTTCCCTCTCTCTCCCCTTTCCCTCTCTCCCTCACCCCCCCCCTTCCTCTTCCTTCTTCTTCTACCTCTGTCCACAAAGGGGATCATACCCTTACCTGCAGGTGTTCTACCCAAAGGAATATAAAGTACAATAGAATCTTGGTTTACAAATTTAATTCATTCCAAGCTTCTTTTTGTCATGCCATTTGCTCGTATTGCAAAGCAAATTTTCCCATAGGAAATAATGTAAAGTTGGATGCTTGGTATCACATCCCAAAAATATTCATATAAAAATAATTATTTATAATTTTAAGTAAGATTTTTGTCCTTAATACACCTGAAATACTCTAACAATGATTAGTGCACAATATAATCCAAAAATAAGACGAATTAACTTGCACTTTACCTTTGAGAAGAGTCTTGGCTGGTGTGAGGGAGATTAGTAGGAGGAGGAAGAGGAAGGGTTATTGCTTGTGTAACGCCACGTATGAGTAGCTTCCCAAAAGAATGCTACTGTGAATAGCTTTTAAGGATCTGATTACACAGTATAGTGAACACTCCATTTATTCCATTATAAATCAAGGCAAACTTTCACAACAAATTACAATATAATATTCACAACATTCCATCTTATCACAGAAAATCACAATATAATGTTCACAACAGCTTAATATTAGAATGGCCACATAGTTTTCACCAAAAGTGGCCACAGTATAGAGAACAAAGAACAAAAGAATAATAATCTGGTTTCCCTAAGGAAACCCTCCTTCCTTAATCTTCTGCTCATGGGGCAATCATAAGTTAATCAGTCACTTATCCAGATTCACAATTACTAAGTATCATTAATCACTAAATACAGAAAATTACACAAACCCTCCACCCCTTGGTTTCTAGTAAACTTCAGTTTCATCACTCTTTCAATATCCAAGGAGAGACCTTTTTTTCACCTTGACTTGGGGTGGTCTCTCAGGTTCCCTGGATCCCCTTCCATGGTCTCAGCTCCTACCTGAATCCACCAGTCACCTGGATTCAGAAGTAGACAGCTCCCAGGTTCTCATCCAGTCCTCCGGGCAGTTCTTGTTACACACTGAAGTTCACAGGGTCCAGCATATTTCAAACCCTTCACAACTTCTGTTGCTGGGAACTCAAGGATCCACCAAGCCACAAACAAAGAAAGGCTTATCCTGGTCATGCTTCTTCAGTCCTCCAGCAGTTTGGCTGGCCATAGGACCCAGAAGGAATCTCAACCTTCCAGGAGGCAGCAACTTCAGCCTTCATTAGAGTCAGGTCTCAAGAAAACTCCAACTCAGTTCTCAGTCAGCTTCCAGATGCTGGGAAAGAAACTCACTCTCTCTCTCTCTCTCTCTCTCTCTCTCTTTCTTTCTCTCTCTCCTGTCTCTCTCTCCTGGCTTCAGTCTCCATGATTCTTCCTCCACCAGGAGCTGGCCAGGAGGAAAATTCTTGATTCTCATTCTCTGTCCCTGGAACTCTCCTTATATACATACACACACACACACACACACACACACACACACACACACACACACACACACACACATTGGCTTCCTGTCTCAGCCAGCCCCCTCCTGCCATGTCAGCAATAGGAGACAGAGTTCACATCCTCTGTTTCTTTCACACGAGAGACAGAGTTCACACCCTCTTTTTTTTTTCTACAGAAGTACTTAGCCCCTAGTTACTAAGAACTAAGTACCTGCTAAATTAATTACCATTACAGCTTGGAAGGAGAGTCTCCTTCCATGAGAACATTGGGGATTTCAACATCAGTAGTGTTCTCTCTTACGCTACCTTCACTAAAATAAGACTAACATTACTGCCTTCGCTTATTTTTCATTTCTTAGAATCACTTTCATGTTTTGACTCACTGATTTTTTTTTTCTCTATATTCACTTCTGACTAGGAATCTTCTGTCTAATGACACTTTTTTTGTTGTTTTTTTCAGAATGTCATGGAAATGTGACATTGTATTATCAGTAAAAATATCCGTGACTCTAATTGCTACAGCCTTATTAGGGTGATGTTTTCAAAAGTATTTTGCACTTTTTCTCACGTCTGATAAACCTCCCTAGTCTTACTTGACATAAGGTGGTCCCTCCAATATCTCAACCTCCTCCTCAGATGAGATATCCTCCACAACCTCTAGCAATTGCTCCTCATGCATATCCTTCAGTTCATCTGTCATCAGTTGCTGGCTGTGTTCTTCCACCAGCTTTTGAATGTCTTCAGTATCCACCTCCAGTCTCAATGTCTTTCCCAAAAACATAATTTCACTGATGACTGGATCCTTTTTGGTCACATGCGCACCACATTCATACTTCTTGGTGATTTCTTTCTTTCATTTTCAACATAATGGTCTCCTTATTCTTTGCACCTTCCTTTTTAATCTTCTTCTTCACTGGGGCCATTGTTACAAATATTGTTGTAGATAAGTCACTATTGTACACTTTTACTGAACTACTACCATATGTATGCAAACACATGTGAATAGACTTGTAATGGTCCTGTTAAGAGCAAATGATGCTGCCTTCAATAGGGTCAAAGCCAAATGAGGCTGATTAGGCAGTATATTGACCTGAGGTTCCTTTGTTTGATATATGAAAGCAAAAAAACAACAACAAAAAAGGATCATTACCCTAGTTGAACACCATCCCTTTGTGAGCCATTCAAGTCTAAACATGATGTTCATACTGCAAATTTTTGTTCATCCTTCAAGGCAAATTTTGCAAAACATTTTTCCTTGTCCAGAAAAGCATATATAAACCAAATTACTCATAAACCAAGTTTCAACTGTAGATTGGAGGTCACAGGTCTGTAAAATGTCTGTTCTCAAGATAAGCACAACATAATAATGAGTGTGTCACTGCATCTGGAGCCTAAAAATTTTAATTCAAATTCTGCCTCATTTTGCACCCTTAGACAAGTCACCAAACTTCTCTGTCCCTCAGTTCTTACATATGTAAAATGGGGTGGAACTAAAAAATTCTGTGTGTATGTGTTATATGTATCCATGGTGGGAGGAGAGGAGGAGAGAGGAGAGGAGAGCGGAAGAGAGAGGAGAGTAGGAGAGTGTAAGGGACGGGAGGAGAAAGAAACAAAGAAACATATATCCAGGCTAATAGATTCAGAGCAGAAAGAGGATTTCATAAGTGATATGTTCAAGCACTTTACTTTATAGATAGGCAACTAAGAAACAGAGACGTTTGTTGACTTGCTCATTGTTAAATGGGTAGTAAATACCTGAGGTTATTCAAACTCATGCCCTTTGATTCCTGATCCAGCAGTTTTTTGATTGAATCACTTGGAATAGATTCCTAAATACTGCACTTGGCACCTTTATTGGGACATTTGAATATATCAAATCATAAAATGACATAGTTTGTCTATAAGAATATTTTGTCATCACAGGAGTAAAAAATTCTTTGTGGAATTATAAATCAAGGACAGGTCTGCTTCCCCAGTCTGCTACAAGTCAGTCCTCTTTAATAAAATATAGTGTTCATGTTGTCAGTTTCACCAGTTCTGCATCTCTGAAATTTCTTGCTTAGGAATCGATTTCTTGCATGAAAACTGGGGAATTACGATCCTCTTCACGTAATTTCAAGATAATAATCACATCAAAAGTTGCTCAAAGACATAATGTGGTACCTGTTATTCCATTTTCTGCTTTGAAGTTCAGTTTCTATATTTTGTACTATAGCCAGAAATTTATTTTGATATGAATTTTGTGCTGTCTCCAAAAAAGGAGACACAGACTTATATTTTGATGAGTCTATGGTTTCCTTGATGGGGACATTGTTCCCATTGACTCAGATCATAATCCTTCTATTGCTTCTCATTCATTGATGAAAAGTTTTCATAAAATCTCCATGGATCATAAATATTTGCATATCTGTATGCTAACCTGCTTTTCCTATTCAGACAATGAATAATTATTCTATATGTGATGTGATTCATTTATAGAATTTAGATTGTTTAAGAATGACAGACTCTTGTCATATCTCTGTTCTAGTTCAGGAATCTTTAACTATTTCTTTGTCATAGAAAACATTGGTTATCTGGTGAATCCCATGGATTGCTTAGAATAGTTTTTAAATTTTGAGGCTTTGGTGTGCTACTAAATGTTTGACAACCAGCACTACTAAAATAAACAAAAAACAAAAAAGAAAAATGTAAGAAACCTTAATTTAAGGTTTCATCTGTACTGTTTACATAACATCTATCTCTATCACTTTAAGTTTAGATAATCAATGAAAAAATTAATCCATGATTATAATGCTTATCAGTTTCCAAAGTGTAAAAAATCATATACAAAAATTAGATCAATAAAAGTTTATGTATATATTAAAGATTTTTTTAAGTATTAATCTGCATTCAACTTCATCAGTTCTTTCTCTGAAGTTGGATAGAATTTTTCATCATAAGTCCTTTAGATCTCTCTTGGATACTTTTACTGTGGAGAATAACTAAATCATTTGGTCATTGATCATCATAAAATATTTCTTTTATGGTTTATAATGTTCTCCTGTTTTTGCTCACTTTACTTTTATCAGTCCATATAAGACTTCCCAGATAATTCTGAAAGCATCCTGTTCATTGTTTCTTATAGCACAATAATATTCCATCACCATCATATACCTTAACTTATTCATCTATTCCTCAGTTGATGAACATCTCAATTTTCAATTCTTTGCCACTACAACAAGAGCTGCTATAAATATTTTTGTACATATAGGTTTTCCTCTTTTACACTGATCTCTTTGGGGTATAGACCTAGAAGTGGAATTGCTGGGTCAGAGGGTGTGCACAGCTTTATAGCCCTCTGGTCATAGTGCCAGATTGCTCTCTAAAATAGTTGCATATGTTCCCAATTCCAACAAAAATGCATTACTGTCCCAATTTTTCTACATCCCTTCCAACATTTGTTATTTTCATTTTCTGTTATACTAGCCAGTCTGATAGGTGTAAGGTGGACCTCAGAGTTTTAATTTGCATTCTCTAAACAGTAGCAATTTAGAGCACTTTTATGTGAATGCAGCTAACTTTAATTTCTTCTGAAAACTGTCTGTTCACATCCTTTGGCCATTTATCAATTAAGGCATGATTCCTAGTCTTATGAATTTAATTCACATCTCTATATATTGGAGAAGTGAAGCCATTTTCAGGGAAACAGTTTGAAAATTTCCCCTAGTTTCTTGCTTTCTTTTCTAATCTTGACTGTGTTGGTTTTGTTTATGCAAAACCTTTTTAATTTGATGTAATCAAAATTATCCTTTTTCTGTGCTGTTATGCTCTCTATCTCTTCTTTGGTCATAAAATCTTCTCTTATCCGTAAATCTGATAGGCAAAATATTCCATGCTCCCCAATTTGCTTATCACAGCAAATATCTTTGTCTCAATTGTGTACCCAATTTTTATCTGTCTCAGTATACTATTTGAGATATTGGTCTATACCCAGTTTCTGTCAAACTGCTTTCCAGTTTTCCCAGCAATTTCTGTCAAATAGTGAGTTGTTTTCCCACAATCTTGGATCTTTGGGTTTGTCAAACATTATATTACTGTGGTCATTTATTACTGTGTATTATGTACCTAATCTATTCTATTGATCCACCCCTCTATTTCTTAGCCAGTACCAGATTCTTTTGATGATTACTGCTCTGTATACAGTTGGAGATCTGGTACTGCTAAGTCACTCTCTTATGTCTTTTTTCATTGATTCCCTTGAAAATATTGACCCCTTGTTCTTTCAGATGAATTTTCTTATAATTTTGTCTAATTCTATGAAATTTGTCTTTATATTTTCATTGGTATGGACAACCAAAATTTAATAATCTCAGGTTAATTGGAGTGGTTTCATCAAAACTGTGGTTAGAAGTTAGTGAAAATAAAGATTTTTTTTTTCCATATCTAAGTTCATGGATCTTTGCAATCTATCTAATGATCTATAGCAGATATGAGCAAACTATGGCCTTAGGACCAAATCTTACTCCTTTGTTCATTGGGTCCATACAAAAGTAGGAAGAAGATATATTTGGTGATGATACTTTTTCTAGAGGAAAGACAACTGCATTTGAAATCAAAATATTTGGATTCAGATTTGAATTTAGTAGCCATTATGGCCTTAGATAAGCCAGTTTGCTTCTCTGTACCTCAGGTTCTACTTATATAAAATAGGAATACTAATTTTTGTACTACATTGGTAACTATGTGACACAGTACATAGAGCCCTAAGCCTGGAGTAAGGAAGTCATCTGTTTAAATTCGACCTCAGACACTTAAAAGCTTGGTGATTCTGGGCAAGTCTCTTAACCTTTGTTGGTCTTGGTTTCCTCATCTGTAAAATGGAGATAATCACAGTATTTACCTTCCAGGGGTGTTGATTTTTATGATTAGGTGAAGTACTCATAAAGAGCTTTGTAAATCTTGAAACAATGTATGTATATATGCTTTTATTATTATTGTTTTCCATCTTCATCACCATTGTCACTTACATAGTAGGGTCATTGTGAGGACCAAGTGAAATAATACATGTAAGTACTATCTAAATATTTAAAATCACTATCTAAATGTTATATATTCAAAATGCATATTTCCATTGGGCTCGAACCAGTTGCCATATTTTATATCACTCTAACCTCAAATAGTTTGATTTTTAATATATGTATCCACTTCAGGACCCAACTGTATTATCTAATTTATAGAACCATCCCCAATTTACCAATGAGAAAACTGAGAAACAGAGAAAGGCAATGTCTTGCTCCAGGGCACACAGGTAGGAATGTCACAGTTAAGTCTGGAACCCAGATTTCTTCACTGACAATCCATTGGTTTTTGCATGATACCTAAATGCTATTCATACATTTACCTTTTTTGTTTTTTACAATATGCTTGAAATTCTACTCTCTTTGGCATCAGTATTACGGCACTTCAGAGCTTTGGTAGAACTATAATTTCACTGGTGTAGACACCCCTTCAGACAGTCTTTCCCAGAAGCTCATATGGCTTTTTCTCTACCTATTCTGCTCTTATCAATGTCCTCCCATAAATGCTAAGAAAAAATTCCAACCAATCTTTTTGAGCCTTCCTCTAGTTTCCATAATTTTATATTTGTACTTGTTAAGTAGTGGGTAATTTAACTGTTAACTTCAAAGCTCATTTGTTTGTTTTGTTTTGTTAATTTACCCCTGGGTGAATTGTTAAGCTAAATTATTTTGAATGATAATGAATCTCATTGAAAAGGCTCCTTCAAGTCCTGGATCTGATACACTGAGCACATTTTTTTGTAAATTGGAGCTTACAGAGGTACTCATCACTTATCAGATAGCCTTCTTTATTTTGGTCTCTGTGTTGGCATCCTCTATGACAGTGGAAAACCCTTGCAGTAAGCAAGTCTTCCTCCTGTGTTTTGCAACAAACTCTATGTTACCAATCAAAATATCATTATACAAAATTCTTTCTGTTGTTACAGTTTTCCATGAATCCTATGTAAGTTTAACACCTTTGCTAGAGAAACCTGGTTGGAAGAGAACCTTTTAGATGTCCCTTTGTTTGATTTAATCAGGTGTTTTGTTTTGTTTTGTTTTGTTTTGTTTTTTTGTAGTCTTATACTCTACAAACAGGCAAAACAATGGGATATTCACTATATATTTTAGTCATTAATGTGAATTTGTAGATGTGGGCTGGTATAGAATAGTGTCTTTGAAAATGTTCATGTTTGCTTCTTGTGCTTTCATTAAGAAATTTCAGTATGTGTGTTTATAATTTACATCAAAATTATTTAAAGGAAATGCATGTTTTATTCTTCTCCATCACCTATCTGGGAGGAGATGGGTAGACACCATCAGTTCTCTGGAATTGTGGTTAGTCCATTGCATTGATTATATATATATTGATTACATATATTACATATTGATTACATATATTACATATTGATTACATATATTACATATTGATTATATTATATATTGATCATATATATTATAAACTGATTTCATATATATATATATATATATATATATATATATATAAAACAAAATAAACACATTGGTCAGTAGTTCAGATGACCTTTTTTTACATTGATATTAAAACTATCCATGATTTTGGCCAATCATTCTGCATCTTCCCTTCTTTCACATATCTTCAGAACCAGTTGCTCTTACCATTCAGATTTCATGTACCTCCCCCAGCATAAACTGTCTTTTTGGTAGTTGTCTCTCATTTCCCCAACCCACATAACAGACAATATAAAAAGTAGACTTGTTTAGACCAAATCTTCCTCCACAGTGAAGGGCATGTTTTTATAGTAGACCAATGTTTCTAAGCTTAGGGGGTGAAATAAGATGGAGACTGAGGAGAAAATCAGAAAGTTAAAAAAAAAAGAAATTGCTAATGATAGGAAAATTGTTGTAGATCTTTTAGAATACTTTTTTTTGTATAATTTTTAGGGTAATAGGTATGCAGGAAATAAATCAATATAAGTCCATTTAGGACAAATTCAAGCAAGAAATGTTATAAAAATCTACAAAGAGACACGTCTGAATCTCCCTTCCCTTTTATTTCACTATTTAGCTTTTTATACACATGAGAGAGCCATGTGGACATACACACCCTTTTATTTCTTTCCTTCTCGCATCACTACTTCAGAACCCATTCACCAAATTATCTTTCAGATCAGCGCACTTCTCATACAGTCTTGACAAAGAATGCACAACTTCCTTTTCTATCTTAACAAGAACTGCACTTCAAAGACAAAGATATATAGGCAGACATGTCCACAAGGACATGGGAATCACAGGTCATTATTGCTTTTCTCTTATCATTCTTTTTTCATCTTTTATTCCTCTTTCCTCCTCAGAGTGAGATGGAAAAAGTATACCTGACTGGAACTATATAAAACTTTTACCTCCCTTTCTATACAATAAACCATGAGATATAAGCAGGAAAAACACCTCAATTTAGAACCAGAAGAGGTTAAAAGCCTAGATTTGCTACTTATTAAATACAACACCTTGGGCAAGTAACTGAACTCTTGGTTTCCTCCTTCATAAAATTAAGAGGATTGGTCTAATTATTCCTTCTAGTTTTAAATCAATAATTCTTTGTGGACAGGTATGTTACTCTAGCCAACTCATTGCTCTTCATTCAATTGTAATTTTTCAGGCTGCACTCCTACAAGGTGGCCTTTGGAAACTATATAACCCTGTGTTTCTTCTAAAGAGCATGGGTCACATTGATTAAAGGCTTCCCTTTTGAGTGACAAGATGAAGCAGAGGAAGGCAGTGAAAGTACAGATTCATGTCACCACCCCTTCTTTCCACACAAAGTTCAGGGCATGACTGGCATTAGTCCTTTTGACCACCCTACAGCACTTACATCTCAAAGCTGGTTACTTTCACAAGCAAACTTTGGAATTAGAATAGACTAGCATGGCTATATTTTCTTAATGTGATATCTTGTGTTGCCTTTCATTCACTGTCTTCTAATTTCAACATTCCTGTTGAATAAAATAGAATCTGTCTTGCCATGCATTTGAATTTCTACAGCTATGTCACTGGTTAGTATTATAAAAGATGAAAGCTCCATCACTCAGGATATTTCAGGTTTGCTTGTACTCAAAGCCATGACTGAGTCTGAAGTAAGAAATGTTTATATACTGAAACCATTCACATTGTCACCTTGAATCTTCATTTCCCAACAGTTTAATATAATCTCCTTTGCAGCTTCTTGTGGGAAACAATGCAGTATAGCACTGTGTCACTCTGGGGAGGTGTTTTTCATAATATCCTCAAGGAGTTTTCCTTGTGAACTGCCATGTAGGTCTAACCTAAGAGCAACATAGAGGCTTTTGGCACATTCACTCCGAAGTCTAGCTCATGAGAAATATTTTTCACATGGCAACATTTTCCTCTCCTACTTTATTATTCTGAATGGAAAGGTCCAGAGAAAAGGATTAAATGATAGTTCTAGTCCAAATTCCACCATTAACATTGTGTGTGACAATGGCCAAATGTCTACTTCAGTTTCTTAATCTGTAAATTGAGATAAGCATACCTCCATTTCTCATCTCAAAAGAGGTGCTTTGAAGATCAGATTGAATAATGGATAAGAAATAAAGGTGTCAGGTCCCACGTATTTATTGTATTAGGAAGATACAATTAAAGTCAGACTCTGTTACCTCAGTGGAGTGTAGAGGTATCAGAGTGTTCTTCAAGACTGTACCAGTAGAAGTCTTGGTGTGGCAAGTACTAAAAAGTGGGAAAACCTTTGAGAATGGTCAAAATAGAAGATTATTTTAATTGTGAGAGATTAACCACTAGTTAAGCCATAAGTGATAAATGCTTCAACCTCAGGAACCCTAAAGACAATCTACTAAAGTATACATAGAGAAGCTGTAATTTATGTGCATGGGTAGAGTATGTACCCAATTTGATGAAACCATTGATCCTTGATGTAATGAATAGCATAACAATGATATTCCTCTATTGATCATCATCATAATAAGTATAAATATTTAAGGTAAGACATTGTAGTGCAATAGGTAGAGAGATGGTGAAGGAATCAGGAAGACCTGCTCTAGTTACTCTTGCAGTCTTATTGAATGTTTTAGTGATAGATGTATCATGATATTTCACTTTCCAGGATGAAATGGTTGATAACTTTAAAATATTTTTTTAATTCTCCATTTTAAAAATATGTACACACACAAAAGATGGAAGGAATTGCCATTCTCGGCTCCTCATTCTCACTCATCTCATACATCCATTCTGTTGTTAAGGCTTCTACTTGATACCTTCACAACATCTCTCATGTATCTTCCCTTTTCTCCACTTACACGGCTGCCACTCTGATTCAGTCCCTCATTATTTTGTGCTTGGGCAATTGTAGTAGCCTTTCTTTTGGTTTCTCTGACTCAAGTTTCTCCCAGCTGCTGAAGCAATCTTCCTGTTGCTTGAGTCTGAACATGGCACTTACCTCAGTAAACTCCGACGACTCCTAGGGAACAACAATGTGCTAAACTGAAGTCAGGAAGACTTAAGTTCAAATCTTATCTGAGGTACATATTTGGCTTAATTTACTCTGCCAAGGAGAATGGTTATGGTTGTGAAAGTGCAGCCCAGAAATGGCAAACAGAGAGTGGAAACATAAACTAAATCCTTACATAGATGTCCTTTATGAGATCAAATCACGTTGTCCAGAAAAAAAAAAGTCCTATGCTACCAAAGTGACTTGTACATGAAATTTCTCTGATGCTCTTGTTGAGGCTATCAGTTGGAGACTGTGTGTGTGTGTGTGTGTGTGTGTGTGTGTGTGTGTGTGTGTGTGTTTGTGTTAGAGATAGATAATAGATGGAGCAGCTGATTTGGTGTCAGTAGGATCTCAGTTCAAATCCCACCTTAGATAATGACTAGATTTGTTGCTCTGGGCAAGTAACTAGAGCTGTATGGACCTCAGTTTCCTCAACTGTTAAATGGTTATAATAAAGCTATCTACTTCATAGGATTGTTGTAAGAGTCAAAAGAAATAATAGTACATAATAAGCATTTCAAACATTAAAGAAATATGTAAAATTTAAGTATTATTAATTACTATCTCTTTGTAAAATTTGTTCAGGACTGGAAACAGGATATAAAGACTAGAGGTTAAATGGCAGCATTTAAAGAAAGAAAGAAAAGAAAAAAGGAGCTGGAGTGTACAAAGTATAGACTCATTTCTGATCAAATTGTTAAATACATTAGAAAAGTTACCATTTCTGAGCATATAGAAAGGAAAAGAATGATAATTATGAGCCAGTTTAGTTTCACCCAGACTAATGCTATTTCAGTTTTTGACAGTAGAAACAAACAAAAACAAAACAACAGTGCTATAGATACAACGAATGTAGGTTTCAACAGAGTACTTCATGATGTTTTTCAGGTTATCTTTGAGGATAAAACCAAGAGACATGGTTTGGGTGATAGTGTAATTTGATGGATATAGAATTGGATGAATTTCCAAATGAAAGAGTAATCATTAATAGGTCACTGTCAATTTGACAGGAGGTTTTTGGCAAAATTCCACAGGAATATGTCCCTAACTATTCAGTATTTTCATCAATGACCTGAGTGAAAGCATAAGATTATAGATTAAGAGCTAGAAGGGAATTTGGTGGGTCATCTAGTTCCAAACCCATTATTCTTATCGAATTGCCAGATACTTTGAAGCTGGAAGGTTTGAGAAACATGTTGAGTAACATGACAGAATCGAAATCCCAAAGGATTTTAAATGGCTGGAATGGTGGGCTGAATCTAATAGGAGGGGATTTATTTGGGACAAATATAGAAATCTCTACTGGGATTCAAGAATTACCTGTAAAAGTAAAGAATGGGAGAAGCTTGGCCTGACAACAGGATTAAAAAAAAAAAAAGGCCTTAGGAGTTTTAGTGGATTCTAAATTCAACGTGTGATTTTTTTTTTTTTTGAGCCAGAAAGGCTAATGTAGTCTTAGGCTGTATTAGGAGAAGCAGAATGTGTGCAGAATGAAGGAGCTTTGCTTATTCCTCGTCAGGTCATCTTTTAAGTATCGTGTCCAGTCCTGCATGACACACTTAAGGAAAATTTCTGACAAGCTAGGGGATGTGCAGAGAAGTAAAGCAAAGGGAATGAAGGAATGAATGAAGATGAGGAATGACAAAACAAAACAAACTAGCAGATAAAGAAAATATACCTTAGATATCTTGATTTGTCAGCAAGCATTTCACAAAGTCTTTTATAGCATCTATATGAGTAAAATGTAGAAATGCCAGGCACATAATAATATATTTTGGTAAATTCATAACTGTGTGAATAACTGTACTCAGAAAATGTTGATTAATGTATCTGTGACAACTTGGAAGGAGCTCTTTATGTGTGCCATAGAGCTCTGTTTTTGTCCTAACACTTTAATCAACAAATTAGATTTTTGGATGAGAGCTGCTTACCAAATTTGCTTATTACAGAAAGCAGAGAGGAATATAGTTAATATGTTGATGACAAAAATCAAGATTAAAAAAAATCTTGACAAGCTGGAATGCAGAGCAAAATCAGCAAAATGAAATTCAGTTCCATTTGTGGCAAAATAAACAAAGAGAATATAAGATGGGGGAAGGTCTACTATTCTGGCATTTGGCAGTTATGAGGGAGACAGATTTAAACTGATTGATTTTATAACAATTACAGTTGCCCAACAATGGAACTGACTTAATCAAATTACATACAATTTATTACTAGCAGTATTCAAAGATACACTGTAAGAGATATTTTAGCAGTGTTGACAAAAAGAGGAGAAATGATTGGATTAAACTAGACCACTTATGGCATGGTATGGTGATAGCTAGTGAAATGGATTATACATCTCTTATTTTGAATCTTTTTTTCACTTATGCCAAGAGAATGAACTTTGAACTTGAAAGTGCCAAACAAAAATGACTGAGAATTGATACTTAAATTATTTTTCTGTTTTTCAGTCATTTCAGTTGCTTCTGACTTTTTGTGATCCCATTTAGGGTTGTCTTGGCAAAGAATGTATCGTCTACCATTTCCTTTTCAAGATCATTTTACAGATGAGGAACTGAGGCAGGCAGAGTTAAATTACTTGCCCAGGGCCACCTCTATCCACTGTACCAATTCAATAGTAAGAACATCTATCTTACATTGATGGGTTCAAAGTAACTGGTCCAGATCAGCTATTCAGAATTCCAATCATGTTTGATGACCAGCTCTTGATCATTGCTGAAAGATCAAGATGTTTGGGAGAAGTATAAGAGATTAGGCAAGCAAAGTTGTCTTTTTTCCAAGAAAGAGAAAAGAATAGTTCTTTTAGGCCAGTAAGCTTGGGTCTTTTTGCTGGTAAAATTTTAAAATATCACACTATATGTATCATTTTTGGAAATGTAGAAAATAGAGAAGTGATCAGAAAGAGCAATAATGGCTTTGTTAATACCATGTCGTGACATATGAATTCCATTTGTTTTTTTTTGCCAACATCACTAGACTGGTAAATGATAACTCTATAAATATAGTTTACCTAGATTTTAGCAGTCATTTTTTTTGTCAGTTTCTCTTATACTTTTCTTTTAGAAAAGTTCTGGGAATGATGTTAGTACCTTCAAGTATATTCAGAATATATATGGCAGTAACTAAAAAATAGTCATTAGTAATTAGTTGCCAGCTGAAAAGGAAGTCTACAATGGAGTGTTTCCAAACTCTGTAGTTGATCCTGGGTTGATCAACACTTTCAGTTTTGAAAGGACGTTGATAAGCCAGAGAGATTCTGCATTCTTTGTTAAAAACAACAACAGCAACCTTGAAACTTAAAAAGGAATAGGTTATTAATCTTGTTTTGATGTTCATGAAAAATGGATTTGAAGTGATGAAGACCTATATTCAAATTTTACCTCCAAAGCTTACTAAGCTGAATGACCGTGGCCAAGACTCTCTTACCCACTTTGACACAATTTCTTCCAGAATAATGATTTCTACAATGCCCGCCTTAAAGGACCCCTTAATCGTTCAAATGATATGTACATAAAACACTTTGAAATATTATAGAAATGTAAGCTTTCATCATCATTGGTTCTTTGTTCCCCAAAATGTATTTTATTTTCGTTGTAAAAATTATGTGTCTCTAATAATAATGCAAAAAAAAAAGTCTTCGTACTTTAAAACCAATCATTTAACACCTGTTCTAAAAGTAAATAAATGTCAACTGGCATTTTTTTCCCATCATTCAGAACACCTACTCTTTAATTAATTCAGCAGTAGCATTCTCAGTTACAATCCCCTGGTAACTTGTATACTGAAAGTCTTGACAAATGTCAGCAGGAGTATTTAATAGGACAGAGTATGGTGCCTGTTCTGATACCCAGATACAACATTTAGGATTTGGATTGGAGGCCTACAGCATGTCAAAGGCACATATGTAAGTGGATATTTCCCTTTTCTTCTTTCTTTTGCAAGGTTTTTCTGCCACACTTTATTTTTAAACATTCAATCTGACCAGATCCCCTCAATCCATCTGCTTTTTAAAAAATAAAGAAATAAATAAAGCACCTTTTCTTCAAGTATTTAAATGATGAGAAATATCTCTACCACTTGTAGCTGTTTTGAATGTAATGTAATTCCAGTATTCCTGGTACAAGGACCACTGGCAGCAATTGTGAGATGAAAATTTTATAGCCATCTTCCTGTCCGATGGGCATTCTCTTTTTGCTTAAAAATATGGTGGCAGTAATTTATATCTATGTCATATAAGATTGACACAGGCAACCTTAGCTATATGACACATGCCTGAATTTTAAAGATCATAAAATTATCTTTTTAGATCGAGGGGTTATTAGGTAGCATGTCCTTCTCAATGGTTTGCAACTCCTTTTATGAAAAGGTCATTATGTGTGGCATTTGAAAAAGTGTCATGGTTTGTGATTTCATTTTGGATTTTTGAAATAAACTTTTTTTTTAGTCAGCCTAACTACCACCATCTTATGGAAGATTTGGATTTTCCATGATAGAAACATTAAATTAATAGTTATGCTTTCATGTACGTGGATGAAGCAAAAGTAGTGAAGGGTCCAAATGCAGACCTGGAAATTCAATGAAAAATTGTTCCAGTAAAGAAAATTTAGCATAAGAACATTCCTATAGAGGTTTCAGTCCCCGACTTCCCTATCTCTTCTAGCTGCTAAGCCGGTACCATGTACTATCAAACCTGGGAAGGAAGTGAGATGAACTCTGTGATGAAACTATAGGCAATGTTTACCTTATAAACAGATGAGATCAGGCAAGATTGGAAAGGTGATAGAAAGATTCTCCTTCCAAAAACTTTTCCACTTTGCTTTTGAAGTGCTTTAAAATGTTAGCATTGGAGTCATTCCTTAAATGCCACCCTAGGAAAAATCATTCTTTTGGTTTAAACCTGGAGTCTCCTCTTTACAGTGACAACAAACTAATTTTAAATTTTCTGGTATTTGAATTACAATAGCAGAGCTGGTGAAAGAGATGTAGGACTTGGGTAAGGAGATATTGACAGTATCATCAACTAGCAGAAGAGGATGTGACTACAACAGGGTCACATGTTGATTTGTTCTTCTATTCAAGAACCATATGTATATTGGAGAAATTCCCAGAAATTAAGAGCATGTCTCAAATTTAATGGAGTACATAGGTTATATTATGTACCTAAAAATATGCAATAAATATTAAGAGAGTAGAAAGGCGATACAAAGGTTCCCCTTTAGCTCAAAAGTGGTGATTTTAAGTTCTTTAAAGACCAAGGAAGAAAATAATATTTCACATAAATTATGGAAGGATGCAACTGGCTATGCAGCTACCTGATCCTTTTCAATGATGATTACCAAGGAACTAGGACTTAAAAGCTTATCTCTGAGTTTATATCTAACACTAAAGGTCATACAGGAGAAATGCTATGCCCTGGCATCATATGGATCCATAGTAGCTGCTAATGCTATCCCTTAATTTCTAGCCTTTCAGGATTACGTTTGTTTTATTAGTCTCAGGATATTGTGTGACTCTTGGCTCAGCCCAAATCCAGCAAGGAAACTTGGCCCCTTTTCCTTCTTTGTTGAATTTCAATGAATCCCAATCACAAGAACATGACATAATGATGGAGTCAGCCACATGAGCATGGCTTGAGTGCATGCAACGCTTTATTGATTATTTTGGTAAATGTAGAAAAAATAAAATCAAATATATTTGAATAACTACATAGGAACTATCTGCCCACACTTTTTTCAACATCTAGACTGCCATAAATCAATCTATAGGGATGTTCTAAATGTTCTAAATCAGAGCTTCTTAAAGTTTTGCAACTTGGTACCTGGCCTTTTCAGTGCTTCTTAAACTGTGGGTATGGGGTCATGACCCACAGTTTAAATAAATCTATAGGGATATTCTAATAAAAACATAGAAGTTCTTGGAAATATTTAAAATTTGTACACTATGCTACTTGTACTAGGAGTTATCAAAATCTGCAGTGCCAAAAAATGCAGAAAAGTTCCTTAAAATAGTTATATTCACAGTCTTCCATGGAATAAGTATTCCAAGGGTGGAGAAAACTGTGGGTTCCTGGCCACATGGGGCCCTATAGGACTTCAAGTGCAACCCTTTGACTGAATCCAAACTTCACAGAACAAATTCCCTTAATAAAAGGATTTGTTCTATAAAACTCAGACTCAGTAAAAAGGCCGCACTCAAGGACCTGGAAGGTCACATGTGACCTTGAGGCCATAGGTTCCCCAACCATGGTTTATTCTTTTATGGGACTCAGAACCTGGAGTATCTCACCTAGTCTGTATCTGTATCTCTTCTTCAAGTATTACCAGCAATAAGTTCTTGATTTAGATCCTAATTACTCCACCAGTTCATTATGCCCTTAAGCTCTCTTAAGCTTTTCCACTCTGACTATTCTAAACCTTCCTGTCTTACCACTGACCACTTGAGAAACCAAAGAACAACTTTCTTATCAGTCTTATGCTGAACATTATGATGATTTTCAAAAAGGAAGTGGCTTAGCATGTCAAGATAAAACTGTACCTAAAGAGAGAACCTAGTCCTTTCTGCAGATTGTTTTGGTAACAAAGTTATGTGAGTACCAAAAATTTTGGTACTGTAGAAAAAGGGAAATTAGGGAAGGAATATTTAATTTTATATAATATATGGTTATATCATGTATAATATTTTGTTTTAATATATTAATCTGTTTCATAAAAGGAGAACTGTATAGAAAAGAAAGTTGCCCTTCCTCCCCCACCCCTCTCCTGCAGTGCCAGGGACAGAGTTGGAGCCACAGCAGCCGCAGCCTCAGCCAAGGACCCCACCCTTAGCAAACCCCACAATGGCAGCAGCCCTACCAGCCCTTTACCCCATACTCCCACTGTGGCAGCCTCCTGCTCATGGCGCTGCTGCCTATCTTCTTCAGGGCTTTGTCCTGCACCCCCAACAAGAATGCCTCTGATATGCCAGAGACCATTACCAGTTGAGAGCCTGCCCTGTCTCCCATCATTGCTAGCTGCACACTTTTAGATCTCTACCTCTTCTTTACAATCTTCTCTCAAGAGTGCATCAACCTCTTGCTGTCCATGCATTTCTTCATGGTGGGGATCTTGGCTGTCTCTCACACCATTAGCCTCATCATGACCAAGTTCTTCCCATCAAATTTCCCCAATAATCAGGATCAGCTACTCTTCACACAAGGCGCAGGGGAAAACAAGTAAGAAACTATCAATTATGAGTTTGACAGCAAGGATCTCCTGTGCCTGACCCTGAGCAGTATCATGGGCATCTGGTACCTGCTAAGGAAGCACTGGATTGCCACTATCCTCTTTGGCCTGGCCTTCTCCCTCAACGGAGTGGAGCTCCTGCATCTCAATGATGTCAGCACAGGCTGCATCCTGCTCAAAGGCCCCTTTGTCTATATCTTCTGGGTTTTGGGCACCAATGTGATGGTAACGGTGGCCAAGTCCTTTGAGGCACCATAAATTGATTTTCTCCCAAGACCTGCTGGAAAAGGGTCTGGAGGCTGACAACTTTGCCATGCTGGGGCTGGGAGACATCATCATTCCACGTATCTTCATTGCTGTACTTCTGCGTTTTGACATCAGCCTGAAGAACACACACCTACTTCTACACCAGCTTCTTGGCCTACAGCTTTGGCTTGGGCCTTACCATCTTCATTATGCACATCTTCAAACATGCCCAGCCAGCATTGCTCTATCTGGTCCCTGCCTGCATTGGATTCCCTTTGCTGGTGGTACTAGCAAAGGGAGAAGTCATGGAGATGTTCAGTTAAGAAGAGACAAATGACAAGGACAAGGAGTCAGCCAGTGAGTGCAAAGAGGGAGCACCACTGTCCTTGTAGTGGTCCTCTTCCTCCTCCTCTTAGATGGAAAAGAAGGAGCAGTAAGGGTGGTCTTGGAGCCGGGGTGGAGGGTGGGGAGGAAGGAGGGCTGTGGCCCTCCTGCCAACAGTGCAGGAGCTGGGGGAGAGAAAAAGGCCTGCAGAGCCAGGTATTAATGTCCTGGGCCTCAGCCTGCCCTGCTCAGGCCAGGCTTCTCCTCTGCCTTCTCCCTTCTGAGCCCAGCTGTGGATTTTCTCTTTGTTTCTGGTAGTGTACCTCCTGAGTCTTCCTGCCCCAGTCCCAGGCAGAAAAAACCCAACTACCTTTGTGGGGAGGGTGACAGGTGGTGAGAGGGCCTGGTTTTAAATTATTTTTTTTGTATTACTGTGAACCCCTCTCTCTCACATTAAAAAGTCTATGGCAAGTGAAAAGTGAAAAAAAGAAAAGAAAAGAAAAGAAAGTTAAACCAACAGATACATAAATAGATAAAGCATTTCTTAAGCACTGTGCTAAGTGCTGGGAATGCAGATATAAACAACACATAAAGAAAAGGTGCAAAGTCAAGGGAGGGACCAGGCAGCTGTTGAGGAGGAGGAGAGACTAGAGAATCAATCTGTGAATGAAGTAAACTATGTCTGCATTTCTTTAAAATAGTGGTCTATGCAAGCAATCACCAATGTGGGGAGTGGAGTCACTTGACAGAGATATCTCCAGGGTTGGATGACATCTGGTGAGGAGGATGAGAAGTCTAGAGAATCATGTTCTGACTGATGTGAAACATGGCTGGACCCCTCCATGAAATAATAGCTGGTAAACTGCATTAAGCAGAACAGGGAACTGACAACAAGGAGCTTGGATATTTATGGCTGCTATTGAATGTCTTATTTCATAAGCTCTTTGAGCACAGAGATTCATTTTTTACTTTCTTTGTATCCCCAGCCCTTAGCTTAGTGCCTACTAGGCATTAAGGAAAGTTTACAAGTATGGGATTCGCAACAGATTATGTCAGCAGAGGAAGCAGCCAAGATAAACTCAAAGGTTAGTCACTAGTTTGGCCACAAGGTGAGAAAAAATATGTCTACTGTACCTTTCGAAAATGATCTAAGTCAGAGAGAGATTGAGATGGGTGCCAGTGGAAGTAGAAATCATATAAACAAAAACATGGGTCCCTGATACATTGAATTATTTTATAAATGACTATTTTTATTCCCGTTTAATAAATAATAAAACTGAGGCTGAGAGGAATAGTACTTTCCTATCATAATTCAGCAAGTAAGAGTTATTACCAGATATAAATCCTGGTCTTTTGATTGCAAGTTGAATTACAAATCTATAAGAGCAGTTGTTACATTGGTATGATGAAATCATTCATATTTTCAGTAGGTATAGTTGCAGTTAAGAACATAAGCATCAGCAATTCAACCATTCAATTAATAGACTTTTTTTTCTCCTTTATATGGAATGTAGGCACTTGCTTATATACCTCATACATAATTTAAAAGATAATGTTGTGTGGAGAATAAGAGTGGGCCAAGACCTGGTTTCAAGATAAATTTAGGTGTGGATTTATTAAGCAAGCACGCGACACATAGAGTGTAAGCTCAAATTGGTAGTGATCCATTAGGGGTACCGGCTTTGAATATAAAGGCTAAAACCACAAAAGCCACAATCAGTGAGGGGAGCTAGCCGAAGCCATGACGTACAGAAGCCAAGAACAGCCATTGGTTAGATCTATAGCTTAGGGCTAATTTGGGGATATGGCGCAAGAGTACAAGGGTACAATCTTCCTGTGACTTAGGGGTCCCTCCTAGAACAGGGTAGAGGGCACAGGGTAGAGGATCATAGTCAGTGCTTTCCAGAACAGGGTGGAGGGTCATGAGGTAAGGGGGACTGGAATTCCCCAGAACTGGCCAGGGTCATATTCTGGGCAAATGGTGTGGGGACCCTGCTTGGTCAGTGAAACAGGACAGGGTGATCTCTACATTACACCATAACCCTGAGTTGAACCTTGTACACTTATGCTGCTTTAAGGAGAATATATAGAATGCTTGTTAGGGAAGGAGGGTGCAGGGGACTATGCCTTGAGCAATGCCCAGGCATGCCTTTAAGCAGTTTCAAGCTATTACAGGGTAGGATAAAGACAAAGAAATATAAAAGGGGCTTAATGGTGGGCCACAAATTAGGTGGTATGTAGTGACATGGGATTTGGGTTTAGGTACACCAATAATGATTTTTTGTCTTTTAATTGAATACTTTTGAAATAAGCCTTGTATAGTACTGTAGCTTGTTTTACTGTTGCATGTTGTGTGTTAACTGATAATTAGTTCTCTAATGTCAATAACTGGGGTATGTGCTATATCTTCTTTATGTTTCATAATTTCCTACCTGTATTCTTTTGTTCACAATATTTCCTGTACTTGGAATATATCCTATCTCTTCCACCCCCATACATACTTGCTACCAATTAAAATTATACTGATCCTTTAAGACTTAGGTTGAAAGCATTATCTTTCATAAACTATTATATGAACTTCCCTTCTTGGGAACTTAAATAGCATATTTTATATTCCCCCCCCCGCCCGCCTTCCCTGGTATACTTTCCCCCTCCCATTTTATAGTATTTGGCAGATAATAGTCACTGAATAAGTGCTTTGTTAAGTGACCTGACTCAGTAATATACAATGAAGATTGAAAGTAGGATGCTAGGGTGGCTAGGTGGCACAGTGAATAGAGCAACAGCCCTGGAGTCAGGAGGACCTGAACTCAAATCCAACCTCAGGCACTTGACACACTTACTAGCTATGTGACTTTGGGGAAGTCACTGAACCCCAGTTGCCCTCCAAAAAAACAAACAAACAAACAAACAAAAAAGGATGCTTTCTTCATATTTCTCAGGTGAGTCCAAAAGTGAAGGGTCTCCCATGGTTTCTAAATTTCTTCTCCCATGGATATTTCTGAAATAGATTCCCTGAGTCCTGGATATTGACTGGAATGTCGTTGTAACACAGAGAGTTTGTAAGACTGGGTCTGTTAAGGTGTGTGCGAACTGCCTTGTGATTTAAATGTATCCGGTACAAACCTCATTGTGAAATCATGTGTAGGTCTAGTATTTAATAAGATGAAAGCAAGTGGCATAAAATACAGACGAAAAAAATGCTGATTTATCACATGCACTCTGCTCACTTTGCTTTTACTTCTTTAGGAAATTGCATTTCAATGCAGAAAAAGAGGGTTATACTAAAGTCATAGCATAGGATTTGATGACACTGCAGTGCCTGCTTCCCAATATCTGTTCTATGTGTAAATGAAATGCATGGATAGCTGAATTTCCATTATTTACTTCAGTTTATTGCTGCTCCCTTTCTTACCTACTAGATTACATTTGTGCTAACTGAAGTCACTGTTTACACTTATTTAACAGTATTGACTGAAATAACCCTGAATCTCCTCCAGTGAGGACTGATTTAGCTACCAATCACCGTTCCAGCTCTGAAATCATTAATCAGCCTTAGGCTAGATCCATTATGTGGGATTTCAGTGTAGAAGAAATATTAACAGCTCCCTGGAAGAAACGTTACCATCAGATTGGCTCTGACTCCCTGCTGGAGCAGCAAATTACCCTGAAGTAATAATTATAATACATTAGTAGAGGTTTAATTTCCAATAAGTGCTGTCTGTTTAAGGGATGGCAATCTCACCATGGCTCAGAGAACAATACATCATGTTATCAGCAAGAATAAACCTACATGGAATTAAAGGAAAGATCATAAAAAATTCATTACAATTTGAAAACTCAGGGAAAAAAAAACTGTACAAGTTTCCCAGTTGTATTTTTATAGATAAACTCAGTGTTTATAGATCATCTGTCGGAATGATCATTGATAGAGTTGTGCTTTTTTTAGCTTTAGTTCTAAGCCAATGTTCAGGTAATTTGTCTATTTCCAAAATCTTTGTTGGGGGTGGAGGTGGGGGGGGGGGTTGCTTTTGAAACTATGGGGACAGATTAAGATGTGGGTAAGAAACTGTGATAATGCACCACACTCTCAACCCCACAAAAATGAGAGAATAGTACTAGGCAATAGAGAAACAAAGAACATACAATAAAGATCTTACCTTGAAGCCATTTAACATCTTATACATTGCATCAGCATATACAAATGGTTGAGAATCCAAGGGTATTTTTTTCTAGAAACATCCACACGGCTTAATACCATTTTGTAGGTTATCCAAAATTCAAAATGCATTCAAATTCTAGCTGAATTAAATAATTTGGACACTCGAAATAGGATTTAACATGAAAATATTTGTGGGTTATAGTTATTTTCTCAATGTTCTGGACTTGAGGAAAATTTCAGTTCTTTCATTCCTTCACATAAAAGAGGCACAAAGTATAGTTTTTGGTCCCTGAGGAAGACCTAGGTGTGGATTTTTTTTATTTAGAAGTTGTTTTATTTTTTTTTATTGCTCTCTACTTCTCATGAGTATAGCATATTATATTTTTCTCTATTAAAACTCTTGGACATATGAACAAAGTTAGGGACATTGTGACATTTCTGAAGTAACGATTATGGTATGATTAACAAATGTGTTCCTGAGGCTTTTTATATATTTCCATTGTTTACATCTTTTAAATTGAACATGCTCTATCATGCTATAGAAAGTAGTTTATGCATGTGGTGGTGTTTGAAAATTGTTTCATGTTCACTAGACTATTGATTAATGGAAGTCAAGGTGATTCTATTACATTGTAAAGAGATTCATATTTTTTTTAACCTAGTAGAGTTTGTCATATGATTTATGTGTCTCATGAAGGCATATACTTGGAGCATTTTTTTCTTCTGTTTTTCTGTTTGATAGATTCCATGTCATGCTGTCAGGTAAATGTATAAAAATAGAATAAAACTGGGATGATTCAGATCTATCTAGTGTCAAAAATGGATTAAAGTCGAAGGTAGGCCTCATTAAACCAAAATGAAGGATTCACATTATGTGGGTAATGCAAATATGAATCTTTACTACAAAAGTATTTATTTGATTAAAAAACAAAATTTTGAACATATGTGAAAGAAGTGGCTTAAAAATCTTTTTGTTCTCAATCCAAAAGCTTCTCTGATTCCTCTTTGAAATGGTGCCTAGATTGCTTACAAGAGACAGCTAGGTGAGGTAGTACAGAGAGCATTAGAGCTGGAGTCTGGAAGATGAGAGTTTGAATCCTGCCTCAGACACTTAGCTGTGTGACCCAGGTCAATCCAGTTAACCTCAGGTTGCCTTAGTTTCCTCATCTGTAAAATGAGGGCAATAATAGCACCCTCTTCCCAGGGTGAAGTTCAAATGGGGCAATATTTGCAAAATGCTTGGCAAAACTTCAAGTGTGTTAAAGACATTGACTATTGTACCTATTTTTGCACCACCTATGTCCTAGCATTGTTCAGTCAGAAATGAAATGCTGTATGTTAACTCATCATTTGTAACCTTAAGAGGCCGCATACATTTAGATCGCTATTATTTTTTTCTCAATGGGTGTTATCCAGATTCATGGTAGTACAAATGTTAGGGGTTTTGTTTATCGACAGGCTAGATATTCATGGAATTTGAGAAAGGGAAGGAGAAGGAAAGTTTAGACCTACGATTTCAATTGTTTGGAAAAAAAAAAAACTCTGGCTGTGGGAACCACCTCTACCAATGCAGAACAGCTACTCTCCCATAATTTATAGTCTTAGGGGTTTGCTAAGAATGCTGAAAGAGGAACTGACTTGTCCATAGCCACATAGTTTGTCTCTATCTGGAGGATTTAAATGGTAGCGTTCCTGACTCCAAGGTGTTTCCTCTATCCATTATACCTGTACCTCTTTCCTCCTGCCTAGAATATTCTCCTTCCTCACCTCTGGCTCCCTGTTCTTGAAGATTTACTTCAAACCCTACCTTCTGTAAGAGACATTTGCCAAACATTCTCAATCCCCAGCTCTCCATGGTGTGTTCAGCCATTCTACCTGAGATTACTTTCCATCTGTTCTATGCACAAAGTTGTTTACTTGTTGTCTCCCTCATTAAAATGTGAGATCCTTGAGTACAGAATACCTTGTTGTTGCCTTTTTAAAAAATCTTATCATGTAATATAACACCTAGCACACAGTGAGGTCTTAATAAATGCTTGTCAACTTGATTTAACTGACATTATGCCAAAATGTCTCTCAAATTAGTATTGCTAATCACAAAATATACTGCAAATGCTGAAAAATTGAATGAACTGAGGTTCAGATTTTTGGGGGGGAGGAGGATGTGGGATTGGTGATGATAGGGTATGAGGGGTTAGATGGGAGAGTATTGAATTCAGTTCAAATAAATTTTATTTCTGTTGAAAACCAACTCTAATTATAGAAATACTATTTTAGATTAGAGGAAGGGATCAAGATAAAAGTTGAGGGTACCACAAGACCAGCTCCATGAACTTTGTACTTAATAAGATGTACTTTCTTTTTCTAGTACAATGCCTATGTCAGCAAAAAGTGGATATTTTAGAGCGTAATGTGTAATAATAGGTGGAGAAAAAGGGCAAAAAGCTACATTTATATACAGTGCTAAAAAAAAAAATTACATAATGATGATTAACCTGGTCAACCCTTACTAATTTACTCAAATTAGGGAAAGATTATCACTTTGATTTTCTGAAGTATTTGAATTCTAGAGTTTGATTTTAGATGCAATTTTATTATTTTTAAGCATATTCAAAGCTATTAATGACAGAGAATTACTGTTTTTAGCATTAGTGTTCTCATATCTAGGAAAACAATTTTTGCTTCATTTTAAAGTAAACTATTTCCTTTGTGTACACTATTAATTAGTAATGAATTTGCTTATCCAGTCTGCAGTCTGTTTTCTGGAGGAGTGAAGTGTCAAGTTAATGGTGCCAAAAAACACCAGTTTAACATATCTGAAGCACAATAGTATATAATAATGGGGAGAACAAAGAAATGAACAGGCCACAAAGTCGTAGAATATTGATTCTATTTTCAATTCTGCTATTTTTTAGCTGAACTAGAAATAAGCAATGTACACATGAACATAAGACCTCACAGTGAGCTGTGACTGGGTGAGTTCCATGGCCCTGGATGAAACCATCTTAATTTGGGGTAGTTTATAGGCTCATGGTGAGCAATACAATAGTTGTTGCAGAATGCCATGGTTCAAATACTTCTCTGATTCCTTTTTTTTTTTTTTTTTTTGCTTTTTGGAGGGGATAAGATAGGGCAGTTGAGGTTAGGTGACTTCCCCAAGGTCACACAACTATTTTTTCTGTGTTAAGTGTCTGAGGCTGGATTTGAACTCAGGTCCTCCTGACTCCAGGGCCTGTGCTCTATTCACTGCGCTACCTAGCCGCCCTTCTGATTTCTAATATCTGAAATTGTAACAATTGTTCTTGGAACAACCCTAGGGGTACAGGTCTTGAATGAAAAAATGTATGGAAGTTCAAAACTATAACATTATGCATGCTTTAAGCTGTCATTATTATTCTCAACTAGTGGGATCTCAACTCATGAGATTTACTTTTAAGTGCCAAAATGGCATCCAACTAAAAATGGCTTTAGAATGATTTACAGAATTGAGTTCATGTGAGCACATGGACAAACTGAAAACTTTTAAGTTCAAATGCATGCTAAATCACTAGGGGAAAAAATGAACATAGATCCAAAATCATTAGAGCTACAGAAATATGACAGATCATAGTTTTCAGCACCTCTGTCACCCAAGATGCCAGGATAACTGCTAATTACCTGTGAAAATATGAGTCAGGCACTCAGTATATCAAAATAATTTTACACTTGCACTTTTATCTTTTTTAGGTTATAAGGAGATGGTACCAAATTAAGTTGAACTTTTCTGCATCTTGGCCGTTATTGAAGGATGGCATTTCCATTTTGCTTGAGGATGTTTTTAGATAAGTAGACATAGGGGCATCCAAATCTCTTGCTTACGCTGGTATTGTAATTCTAGTATGGGAGCAGGATTGTAGAAATGTGTTGCTTCATGGATTGGTTAGTTACAAAGGAATATTTGCCTACTCAATCCCTTTAGAAAAACCTAAGGAGCTCTAAATAAGATAGGTATAGTACTACAACAGTAGTTCTCCATTTACTTTCTACATGAGTCTCTAAACATCCCCATTTCTGACACATTCACTTTATAATGTTGCACAAGTCTGAGACTCAGTCTCCTGATCTATGAAAAAGGGGGAAAATAATGCTTATAGTATTCATCCATCTACTATGGGCTGTTATAATGGTTTTCTGAGGTTGAAATGAAGAAAAAAAATATAAAGTATGCTTTGGAAATCTTACTGCTACTACAGTTTTCTAGTTAGGCTTATCTAACAAAATAATCAACTTGAAATTTTTAAAAATACTTTCTATTGGAAGAACTAAAATATTAACGTTATGGACCCCAAAATCCTTGGATCTAAATTGGGGGGAGAAACTGTAAAGAATTATGTAGTCAATGAGTATGGAGTAGATTAAGATGCAAGTTTGTCATGGAAGTATGTGTTGGGAGGATGGGGATAGAGAGAAGAACATATTATTATTTTTTTTTAATCTAATATTCTTGTTTTCCAACCAAGCATTTATTAAGGGCCTAATATATGTTAATCATGGTGTTAGGTGTTCAGATATACATACGAAAGTGAAATTGTAGCTTCTCTCAAGAAGTGTAATTATTAATACGTTTATACAGCATCCTCTTGAATAAGTATTTATTGCAAAATACTTCTGTATCAGGATATATACAAAATACTCGTGTAGTGATTAAAAGAAAATCACTAAAAATTAACGAAGTAAGGCATTTTTTTAACTTCAACTAAAATTTGAAGATAAAAGATCCCTTATAGCTCGAGATCCGCGATCATAGAGGTATACATGAGGCTTTTATGATTTCATCTCGCCTATAAAGCTACCAGGGGACTTCTATTATATACCAGTACTGACATTAAAAAGTTTAGTCAGAAAACATAATAAAAAAGGAAAACAAGGAAATCTAAGAAAGGGTATTATTTTTATGTGTCGGGTTAAATATGTAAGTTTTGTGATACTTAAATGCTTGGGGCATGTGTGTTGTGTGTGTACACAAATGATAAGATATTGTGCTGAATATAACATCAACTTCTAAAGATTGCATTTCAAAATCATTTGTTAAATCAGAGGCAGGAATTAGTTTGTTCATTTTTAGGGTGAAATTCTTCTTCTTTTTGGCATACCTGTGTGCTAAACTAAACATCATAGTACTTTTTTTTTCTTTTCCTTTCTCCCAGTTTGGGCTTTGTTTTTCATTCAAGCTGGCAAAGAAAGAGACTGTCACCTAACAGAGTATTACTTATTACAAAATTATTAACACAGAAACATTGCCCTCAAGGAACATAAAATACAGAAAGAATAAGATATATATGTAAATACTGAGGGTAATGCAAGAGAGAATATGATAAATGCTATGAGGTGGTTGATATCAAGTTCTGTAGGGATTTAGAGGACATATGGGAAGTTTTGATTAAAGGTCACGTTTTCTACAGGTAACATTGTAAATGATGAGAGCATTATAATAGCAACAGATATGTTTCATAAGGAACTTCAAACTACCCTAAGGATTAGAAAAAAGATCTGTACAAGAAACACAACAGAAGGGGGCGGCTGGGTGGTGCAGTGAATAGAGCACTGGCCCTGGAGTCAGGAGAACCTGATTTCAAATCCATCCTCAGATATTTAATATTTACTAGCCGTGTGACCTTGGACAAGTTGCTTAACCCCAATTGCCCTGCTTTCCCCTGTCCAAAAAAACAAAACAAAACCAAACCACAAAAGGAACTGTTTCCAAGTATTAGAACTAGGAAGCTATGTAGTTTCCTAACATCTAGGTAATATACAAAGAATAATTAATCAGTCAATAAACATTTCTCAAGCACTTGCTTACTCTGTGACAAGAACTGGTATACAAAAAAATATATATATAGATATAGATCTATATCTATAGATATATCTATATATATCTATATATCTATATATCTCTCTCTCTATATATATATATCAGACTCCACTCTCAAGGAGCCTCAGATATATAAGCAAATATATACAAAGCAAGCTGTGTACAGGATCAATAAGAAATCATTTAGAGATGGAAAGCAATGGAATTAAAAACGGTTGGAAAAGTCACCTTGTAGAAGACGGAATTTTGGTTGGAACTTAAAGGAAGCCAGCAAGGTCCTTAGAGACTAAGTGTCTTGTTCTTGGAACGGTCAGGAGGCCAGTGTCACATGTTCAGAAGAACTAGGTTCAGGTTCCAGGTCTAGTCCTTAACAAGGGATTATGGACAAAATTGAGCCTTGAATTTCTTATCTCAAAACTGGGGATTATAATGTTTAAAATAATATATAAATGTAAGCTATTTATTATGACAAAGAAAATAGTTAAATCACACAGAGAATTTCCATGCACTTCCAACTGTCACGGTGCCATGACTCCCAGATTCTTGTGTGTTTGTGTGTATGTTGTTTCTTCTTGAACAATTTGAAGGGGGGAAGGTCTATATGCTTGCACAGTTCAAATAATTATTACTTTATAGTTGTAGCATTTCATTTCTTTTATACTTTAAGATATATTCGATTCTTAAGGAGCGAGCAGTGGTATTTTGTTCATGTGAAATTCTTGCTCCTCTGTAAGAAAGTATGTTCTCATATTGAATAAAATTATTTTCCTTTCAATTAGTTTGCTGTCTTTAAGTGTGTGATCTTATTTTATTTATCCTTGTAAAATTTATAAATATGTCCATATAGTAATTGATATTTTACAAAGTTCAGTTGAATTATTATTTCCTGGAATCACATTTTGGAATTAAATGCTACAAAAAGTGATGACATCACCCCTACTATTTCAAGAAATTTCTATTTTCACATAGTATTTGACAGAAAAATATTTGGGGTTGAGGAATGCAATAGGTCATGCATTTATACCTTGAAATGTCACTTTTAGTTATTGTTTTTCACAACAGATCACCCCTTGGGGGGAAAAAAGAAAACTTTAATGGTAATTCCATGATTTGGAGAGTATTGGAAAATATGAATTGATTTCTTCAGTTAAGGGAAAATGCCCCTTCTCTTGTGAAATGTTTTAATCATTACATCTAATTACATTGAAGTATATGGATTACCAAAATCTTGGCTTAAATACAATATAATAAATAAATATAAAACAGTGAATAATTATACAGAGAAAGAAGAGGATATCTTGACAGTAGTAAGACTAAAGGAATTAGCTCTGCCATTTGAAAACACCCTAAAGTGGAAATATTCAAAGTGATTGAAAAGTAAGTTTTGTATCTTTGAATTTTAGAATGTTCTTTTCACTTCCACTTTCAAGAATCTGCTTTAAAAAGCTGCCAAATGGTAGAACTAATTCCCTCCATTTATACTGCATCATCACCCTTCTTCCATTTTTGAGCATTGAAAAACAGATTTTCAAGGTGGTTGGAAAATGCATTTTCTGTTTTAATTTAAAAGTATTCTTTTTACCACCACCTTGAAAATCTCCTCCTTTGAAAAACTTTCAAATAATAGAGCTAATTTCCTCAGGTTGTACTGCATCACTGACTTTACATAATTTAGAAGCATTGGAAACCAATGATTTTTCTGAAAAAGGCAATTTTTATATTTAAAAAGCCCAAACCTGATCTGTCATCACATTGAATGTTTCTGTCTCCACTAGTTTTATATTATGGTTGATTGCTGCTAAATTTTCAAATCATCATCATCATTTGGAGAGATAACAGGATATAGCAGATCTCTCTTGCCTTAGAGTCAGTCATTCCTGGGTTTGAACCAAGCTTGGAAATGACCTGTCTCTGGGATTCTGGACAAGTCACTTAACGTCCTTGACTCTTGGTTTCCTTATCTGTAAAATAAAAATATTTTCACCTGTACACTTTCCTGATACCATCCCAGGGAACAAATTAAATATATAAAAGATTTTTATAAATCTTAAAGTGCCAGATAAAAATGAGTTATCAGTAAGCATTTATTATCATTGTAATAGAACACACACACACACACACACACACACAATTTATTATGTTCGAGGTGCTTTTTACAAATATCTCATGTGACCTTCAGTACAATATTGTTTTTACTCACATTTTAATGATGAGGAAACTGAGGCAAACAGAGGTTAAGCAACTTCCCCAGGATCACCCAGCTAATAAGCATCTGAGGCTGTATTTGAAATCAGGTCTTCCTGACTCTAGGTTCAGGGCTCTCTTCGTTGTTCCACATGGTTGCCAATTGTATGGAGCAAGATTCTTAAGCTTAGCACTTTCTAATCAAAACTACAGCTCAAACCTAGCTGCAATAATTCTAGAATTTATAATCTAAAATACACATATTGGGTCAAAATTATTATTTGACATTATATAAATTATTTATTTGTCATTCTCCTTACTAGGTACATGCTATTTTGTTTTCCTTTATTTTCCTGGTGCAATGAGAATTAGGCATTTACTATAGTTACCCTAAGACACTATGAAATAATGAATTTATGTCTCTGAGCATCTAATAAAGATTAAATTTTGCACAGTGTAAAACTTACCATTATGTTATTTCACTCCTAATTCTTTTTAAGTTGGTGATTCCTGAATCTTCTACTTGGCAACTTACCAATTCCATAGCAGTATCACCTTAGATCTAGATTGAGCTGATATTATAGTATGTTATCTTGATGCCTTATTTTAAATGGCATCTAGTCAGTACACTGTGTAGATTTTTAATCTCTGAGTCATGAAAGTTCTGAGTTTAAATTATGACACTGGTCAACTTAATTAGCTTCTTAACCCTGATTTCCTCATCCATAAAATAAAGGGATTGAGTTTTGCCTCTTAGGTTCCTTTCAGCTGGTCCCTATAGCATCTGCCTTATACAGTTGGTCCTTGCATGTATTTGTAATCCTGCAATTTTACTCCATCCCTCTAACTACATTCTATGCTGTTCCCTAATCTTTGTCTTTGATACCTCAGCCTTCAACCCAACAACTGGACTTTTTTCTGAGTTCTTCTGTGTACCCTCTACCCCTTCACCCAGGTTACTCTGTTTTCGTTTCTATTTCTTGCCTCAGAAACTGAAACCAATTTGCTTTATCCTCCTTAATCCTTAAACTCTACTACTTCTTTCACTCCAGTTTGTTTACTCATTTAATGACCTTTAGCTAAACAATAAACTAAATGCTTCTACTCATTATTGGTCACAGTTTCTTTTTCACTGATGTAATTATTTTCTCCTAGAGTCTGATAGAGAGTAATGTAATAGAAACTTATTTCTTTAGAAATTAGAAGAGTGGAGTTCCAATCCCAAATCTGCTACTTACTACTACGTAACCCTCGAGTTAACTAACTCTAGGCTTCAGTTTTCTCATGTGTAAAATTAAGGAGTTGAACTAGCCTATCTCTAAAGCACTTCTAAACTCTAAATCTACATTTCAATTTATTCTCTAGACTCAGTATAATTTATTTTAAACTTGGAGTTGGTAGTTCCTGGATTCCTTTGACTCAATTGTATTAGTTAACAGTTGGCCCAGTAAGATATGAAATCACCAGTTCTTTTCTTTAATCTACTTCTTTAAAAAATAAAATTCCCATTACTTTCAAGCTATGTGTATTCAGGCAACAACTAGGATTTATTTAGTGTTTACTATGTGCTAGGTACTGTGCTAAGTGTTTTAAAAATATTATCTCATTTGATAATACACACACACACACACAATCTTAATAGATTTCCAATGGGTCCTCTGCAATCTGAGAATGGCAGTAGATTCTCTCTCTATGCTGACGTACTCCCAAGCCCACTAATTGGAATCCTTCTTTTATTTAAGTCCAGAAAAGACATCATAAACTCCTCCACTAATTAATCATCCAGGTAAAAGTCATCCTTTCATTGTCGAATTTTTATGTCAATGTTTAATATTATAACTTGATTTTAGTTAGAGGATCATAGATTTAATGCTGAAAAGGACTTCTCGGACCATATAATGCACCTTAAACCATTAATTTCAATGATGAGGAATTGATGCCAAGAAAGATTAAAGAATTTATCAAAAAACACATAGGTAGAAAGTATTAGAGATAGAATTTGCACCCAGAGACCTCTGTCCCCAAATACCATCCAACCACACTGCTTCTCTGATTTTTATATTTACTGTATCTTTAATAATGGAGTGTAATATTAGGACAAATAGTGTATTTTACTTTATTTTTTTTATCATCTGTAGCTAGTACAATACATAGGTACTTACTTAATACATTGTCAAATCCAGATGTCATTAATTCTCTTTTTATTATTTAATCTACTACAACGTTTGCCTCAATGAGTACTTTGAAAAGTATCTCCCTTTAAGTGTAGCCAGTGCAGTAAAAGAAAACAGGTGATAGAAACCATGAACTGTAGTACTCTACTCTTTATATTTGACCACTGAGAGGTGAAAATGTCAGATAAGTAGACAGAGTCCTGACCAAGACATTTTCGTCTTTCTCCCCTTGAATTTTAGAACTTTTTTGGTAACCTGGGAAAATGAGCATATTGGTTCATTTAAGTTCATTCCTCAGAGGTGTCCACCCCATAATTGCCTCTTTTTTGGGTATCAATTTCACTATTAGAATTCAGTAATTATTTCTTTTGCATTACTCTTAACCTTCAAAATAATCCTCCTAAGTAAATGTTGAAATCCTTACCATGCGTAACAGAGGAACAATAGAGTATCAAGTCCATATCTACTTAAGTAAGGGACTCCTAAAGGCAACTTTAATGTGCACACTTGATTATATTCCATTTGAGGGCATAAGGTAAATTTGGATAAATTAAATATACAAGTAATCTACACATCCCACTTTTGTCTATAATTTTAATCAGCTCCTGGAACACCACCAAAAAGAAATTATAGAAATTTCTAAGGTTAAAATCAGATTACTTTATATCCCACTAATTTTCATTTGTAGTAATTATAATTATAGACTAGGCTGAAGTTTATCTTGTGAAAAATAAAAGCTTTTGTTAATCACAATAAGTGTCAAACTATACTTAGAGTATACTTATCCTAATGTGAATAAACTTTTTGAGTAAAGTAAGAGTAGTCTACTTATATATTCCTCTGGCATAAGGGCCCAATCACATTCTGAGTTATTTTCTCATTTTCTCATTCTCATTTTCTCCTAGTTTTAGTTCTCCTGACCTCATTCAGGAATTTGGGAAGTCACTTCATGGAGATTATAGTGAGATCAAGTGCTAGTCTGCAAAAAGATAACAAAGCAATCATTGAATCAGTAACCACTGATTCCTGTGATTCCTATTCCAAGGGGCCAGAGTCCCTCTCAGTCTTCAAATAAAGATCCATCTATTCAAAGCTCTTATTGAGGCTTGACTTCTCCTACCTGCTTTGCTCAAGGCAATAACTCACTGGAGGTGGTGCTCTTTGCAGTTCCCAACTCTTTCCAGTAGGTCACTGCAGGTGTTGGTCCTATTTTCTCCAAGAAAACTTCCCTGATTCTTTTTTAATTCAAGATTTTTTTTTGTTTAGTATTTTATTTTTCACATTTACATGCCAAAATAATTTTTAACATTTGTTCTTAAAACTTAAGAGTTCCAAATTCTTGCCCTAAGGCAAGCAATTTGATATAGGTTATATATATATGTAGTCCTGTAAAACATTTTTATAGTAGTCATGTTGTGAAAGAAAACATAGACCAAAAATACAAACAAACCCAAAAAGCAAACCCTCAACAAAAACAAAGAAAGTACAAAAATATACTTCATCTGCATTCTATATCATCAGTTCTTTCTCTGGGGATAGATAGCATTTTTCATCATACGTCCTTCAGAGTTGTTTTGGATCATTGTATTACCAAGAATAGCTGAGTCATTCATAATATTGCTGTTATTTTGTACACAGTATGTTTAACTTTGCATCAGCTCATGTAAGTCTTTCAAGGTTTTTCTGAGAGCTTCCTACTCATCATTTCTTATAGCACAAGAATATTCCTTCACAATCACATAGCACAATTTGTTCAGCCATTCCCCAGTTGAAAGTACTGCAGTATTTTAGTTGAAATTCAATGGAAGCCAGAGAAAAGTCAGGAAGTGGTGAAGAGGGAGAGCATTTCAGACATGGGGAATGAGCATCCATAGCCAGTAAAAAGGCATGGAGTTGGAAGATGAAATGTCTTGTGCAAGAAACATCAAGGGGGGTAGTATCTAGACTGGATCATAGAGTACATGGAGGTAGTAAGCTATAAGAAAAGTAGAAACATAGGAAGGGGCAGGTCCAGCAGTGGGGAACCTGTGACCTTCAAGCCCACATGTGGCCTTCCAGGTGCCTGGGTACAGCCTTTTGACTGAGTTTAAGTTTCACAGAACAAACCCTTCTATTAAAGGGATTTGTTCTGGGAAGTTTGGATTCAATCAAAGGACCACACTTGAGGACCTAGAGGGCCATGTGGCCACAGGTTCCTCACTCCTGGGCTGAGTAAAGAAGGGGTTTAAAAGCCAAACAGATGAGATGATAGGGAGTTTATTGAATAAAAAAATGACATAGATTTCTACTTTAGGGATATCAGTTTGATAGCTGAGTGGAATATGGACTAGAGTGGTGAGACAGTTGAGACAGGGAGACCTACCAAAAGACTATTTCAAATGCTGTGCTTGAGGTGATAAGGGTTTGCACCAGGGAGGTAGCAGTGTGTAAGGAGAGAAGGGGGTACATGTAAGAGATTTTGTGAGGATACAAGCAATAGGATTTGGCAAAAGTTGAGATACAAAAGTTCTGAGATAGTGAACGGTAGGGGAAATTAATAATAATAACTAACATTTATATAATACTTTTTTATCAGACACTGTTCTGAATAATCTACAATTATTATCTCATTTGGTCTACACAACCACCCTGGGAGGTAGATGCTGTTATTATTTGTTTTACAGATGAGAAAGCTGAAGCAAATAGAGGTTAAGTGACTTGCTCAGGGTCACACAACTAGTAAATGTCTGAGGCCACATTTGAACTCAAGACTTACTGTCTCTAGGCACAGCACTCTAGGATGACACCTAGATTATGACTGAAAAGGATGGTGGTGTCCTCAGTACTAATGGGGAAGAGGGGAAGAAAGGAAGAATTTGGGGAAGAAATAACAATCTTAGTTTGGGGTAAGTTGAATTTAACATGTTTAAAGGAAATCCAATTCAAGATGTCTAATAGGTACTTGGAAATATTAAGACAGAGAAGTTAGAGCTGGGTAAGTAGATTTGAAAATCATCGACATAGTGATGATGATTGTACATATGAGAGATATGATCATCAAGCAAAATGTATAGGGGGATAAGAAAAGAGCAATCATCTCCCAGTTCCCTGGGGATACCTACAGTTAGCTCACACTATGCGAAGAGCAATTAAAGGAGACTGAATAGCAATGATTAGACAACTAGGAATATAACCAAGTATTACCTGGAGAGAAGAGGGTTATCAATGAGAAGAGAGCAGTAACAGCGTCATAAATCTCATAGAGTTCAAGAAGGATGAAAACTAAGAGATCATGGGATTTGGAGTTTAAAAGATCAGTGATTATCTTGGAAAGAACAATATCACTTGAATGATGAAGTACCAAGGGAGCATTAAGAAGACTCAGGCAGCCAGTGCTTAGTAAGCAAATGCTTCCTTTGTGCCAGACTCTGTGTAAATTGCTTACAATAAAAATAAAAACAAAAACAAAAAGAAAGACCATCCATGCCTTGAAGGAAATAATATTCTAATAAAAAAGAGACACATCAGGTAAAGGGGAGAGATAGGAGAAGACAACTCATGTAAGGGCAGAAATTTAAGGGCAGAGTTAGTATCCAAGTAAAAGAAAGAATGAGAGAAAAGCATAGATTGTAGATGTCCAACTAAAAGAGACAGCAGAAATAGGTCAAATGAGGGGTGTTTCTGAGCATGAAGGAGACATGGTTTTTGCAGCAGGGAAGGAGCCAGTAGACAGGGAAAGATGTGAGATTAGTATGAAAGGGGCTATATCAAGAAATGTGAAATCTGGATGAAGGAGGAGATAGTGAAGGAAGGCATGTTAATGATATAAGATCAGGGAAATTTTGATGAATGGCCTCACCTCTTTCAGTGAAATATGAGGCAAGGTTCTTATCTAGGGGAAGCAGAACTTTGGGAGGTTTGAGGAGAGATGAAAAGGTTTAGAAAAGGTGCTGTGGTAAGTTGGAGAACACTGTGGCATTAAGGATTGACTTTGTGCAGTGAGGGTCTTTTTAAGATTAGATTTCATAAATTTGTAGCAGACCTAAGTAGCTCTATGGATTTGTTCAGAAGAATGTAAATAGGATCAAAGACATTTAATGGGAATACCTGAAGGCTTGGTAGAGCAAAAGTAATGATAGAATAAGATTTCAAGGGACTTAAAAGGATAATGTAGAGTCTGATTGGTTCACCAAAAAACCAAGATGGGGAAAGGAGAAGACTTTAGCCAAATGTAGTAACTTATGCAAGAACTTGGGGTTAGAGGGATTTGAAATCACAATAAGGTTAAAAGAATTGTAAGGTGAAAAGCCATGCACAAACAGCTTTCCAGAGAACTGATGCTGACAATAGCTTTCAAGGATCTGATTACATAGTATAGTGAACTCCCTATTTATTCCATAACAAATCCAAGGAAAACATTCACAGAAAATCAAGGTACAGCATTCAGAATGTTACAACTTATCACAGAAAATAAAATTACAGCAATCACCATGTCACACCTCAACAACATCACAAAAACGGCCGCATAATTTTCACCAAAGTAGTCACATAGTTTAAATTGACCTTCTGATGATGTGATCTCAGAGTTTCAACCTGTGATGTGGAGGTGGAAGGAGTGGATGTGGTGCAACCAGTAAGGAGTTGAAACCAGGAATGAAACAGTTCTGGGAAGGTTGAAGAAATAGCTGATAGGGGAAAGGCCCTCCTCCCAAGGCAATAGGTGTAGAGTTATAGCAGGACATTTATTAAGCATTTACTTTATAATCTGTGGCTGGACTCTAATTTAATGGGGATCTCCACCATAAATCCCTTTTTTCAGAAAGAAGCAAGACCTTAATTATTTCCCAATTGAGTGGGATTAATCAGATTAGCCAGGACTTTCAATAAACTCTGCTAGTGACTAGCCCAGTCCAAAGCCATTGAAATCATAAATCCCTCCCTCCTTCTCCACCACACATCTAAATAAACCCACCACCAGAAGGGTAGGGTTAGATGGAAAGATCCTGCTGCTACTACTATCCCCTGCAAAACTGCTAATTGTAACTCATTCTTTCCTATTAAATTTATACGCAAGAGACTTAGCTGGGCAGGAATTTGTTAATGTATGTCAAATTATAGTAGGTTCTTGAAAGTAATAAAACTGTCTTTTCAAATTATTTAGTATGTATTTATTGAGCCTATATTTCATACTTAGCTCTGGGCTGACCACTTTGGAAAAAGAAGTAGTAGGCAAGACCTCTGCCCTCAAGAACATTATCTTCTGAACAGACAGTCTAGGATGTTGGTGAACTGTGGGCCCTGCCCTGTTGCTGGTTTTTAAATGACCCTGCAAGTAGGGGGAAAAAAATCACGTATTAGAATAAATTCAATTCCCAAATGTAATTCTATCAATCAGATATTTGTTAAGTGCCTTTTGTGTGCTAGGCACTGTGCAAAGAAATGTGGATCCAAAAAGATGCAAAAGATAGTTCCTGTCCTCAAGGACCTAACAATTTAGCAATGTAAAGACCGTTATTATTTCATTGGGCCATAAAATAAAACAAACAAACAAACAAACAAAAAACAGACAATAGATTGCTTCTGGTGCTGGGAATGTAGGTAACCCACCTGCTAGACCAGAAAATACAGGAAAGTAAATAACTCAGTGCTTGAGAATGGACTAGAAATACTCTGTAGGAGATGACCATTAGAGGTGAAGGGCATCAAAGAAGCCCCTAGTGATCAGGATCAACTTTACTGATGATGTGAGATTTGAGCTATGAGGCAAAGGATTGTTCAGGTTTTAGACATGGTTTGATTAGCACATCCCAGGTTAAAGTTAAAGCATGATGTAAAGAGGGAATGAGTATAGTATGTCCCATGGTAGAGAGAATAATCAAGACTGATGAGGATGGTGACTTCTTCAAACATCAAAGAGTAAAGGAGTGTGTTGTCAGACTATGAAGGATCTTGAAAACCCAGAATAAAAAAGGACATTTAAAAAAGATTAAAATAGTTCAGATTTTTCCACAAATTTGAATAACTTTTTCTACAATTAGTTTCTTTTAGTTAGGTTGCAAAACTTGACTGATCTGCATTAAAAAGATCTATAGTGTACTTTTTAAAAAGCCTTTTAATATTTGGAAAATACTTTCCATGCATGTACATTTGAGCCTCATACACACCCTTTTGATATAGCTATTACAATATTTTTATCCCCATATTGCAGATGAGGTAAATTTTTTAAAAAGTGACAGTGAATAAGAAAATGACCTCAGAGTCTGGTATAGGGTTTAATTCCCTCCTCTGAAGCAAACTGTCTGTGAGATCAAGGCCAAGTAACTTAACCTCTCAATATCCAATCAACTCTCTGAGAACACAAAATGCAGAGCAGGTGCCATTCTCTATCTGGGGAGCTTACTCATCTTCAGTTACTTATGTCAATGAAATCACAAGTAGAGTACCTTTCTCAGCACAGAGAGGGGGAGTGGGTGTGGGGAGGAAGATGAGAGAGCTAAAGAGGGAGAGAAGGGAAAAAAAAAAAGGAAGGAGGGAAAAAGACAATAAGTGACTTGCTCATAGCCTAATAGGTGAGCACCACTGATAGCTTTCAAATCAGAACTCAGATGCAAATGATAATCATTAAATATCATGTTTTTGATAAAAGTCTGAATTAATCAAATAGGCTGCTTTGCCTTACTTTGAAAATGCATTTTTTGGTGTCAGCAACCCCAGAGACCAAATAAGGTTGAAAATGGGATTTCCCCTTATCTTGGGCCATACTCCTTACAGGAGGAGCCAAACAGGCCCAACAACTTCTTTGTTCTTTGAATAAACTCAGAGAATATCTCCTCCCCCAGACAGGATAATTTGGGGAGCATTCTTTCTTCTAAGAATAAGCCTCGGAACCTAAGATACTATCTTGAATAATGGGACTTTTTCTTATCTAAATATTTTGTGGGGCATGGATTATGTTATGGCATGCTAATGATAAAGAAAACACAGATGTTCTAGGCTGACACCTTGTCAATTCCTTGTAATCATAATTTTTACCCTCAATTGCGATGGTTCTAAAATGTATTTAAGTCTTCTGATTTCTCTATTCATCAGTTAGGATTTAGCCCTCCTAACTCCTTTTATAAGTCTCTAATCTTAAGGGAATAATTGCTGTAACTATATATCACTATTTGTTTGTCTTCTTTAACCAAACATTTATAAGGTTGACACTTACTAGCTGTGTAACTCTGGGCAAGTCACTTAACCTCAGAAAGTTTGCCTGTTTCCTCAACTGTAAAATGAGCATAATAATAGCACCTACCTCTTAGGGTTATTGTGAGGATCAAATGAGAATATTTCTAAAGAGTGCTTAGAAACCCACATAAGTCCTCAACATTCCTATATATTCCTAATGAAATCCAACAGCAAGAGATAGAAAGAGAAATCCCATTTAAAGTTACTGTAGACATTATAAAATATTTGGAAATCTACCTGCCAAAACAACCCAGGACTTATATGAATACAATTACAAAACACTTTTCACACAAATAAAGTCAGATCTAACTAATTGGAAAAAACATCAATGGCTGGGTCGAGCTAATATAATAAAAATGACACTTTTACCTAAATTAAATTACATATTTAGTGCCATACCAATCAATCTACCCAAAAATTACTTTGTAGAGCTAGAAAAAATAGGAGCAAAAATCATTTGCAAGAACAAAAGGTCCAGAATATCAAGGCAAGTAATGAAAAGAAATGCTAGGGAAGGTGGCCTAGCCGTAACAGATTTTATTCTATATTATTAAGTAGCTACTTGGTACTAGCTGAGGAATAGAATAGTGGATCAGTGAAATAGACTGGATACATGAGACTGAATAGCCAATGACTATCATAATCTACTGTTTGATAAACCCAAAGACCCCAGTTTGGGGCATAAGAACATACTATTTGACAAAAACCGCTGGGAAAACTGGAACATAGTATGGCAGAAATTGGGCATAGACCAATATCTAACACCGTACACCATAATAAAGTAGAAATGGGTGCATGATCTAGTTATAAAGGCTGATACTGTAAACAGTCTGGGAGAGCAAGATATAGTTTACCTGTAAGATCTATGAAGAGGGGAAGACTTCATGACAAAAGAAGAATTAGAAGCATTATAAAATGCAAAATGGATAATTTTGATTATATCAAATTGAAAAGCTTCTGTACAAATAAAGTCAGTGTTACCAAGATTAAGAGGGAAATGGAAAATTAGGAAAGAATTTTTACAATCAGTGTCTCTAATAAAGGCCTCATTTCTAAAATATACAAAGAATTGAATTGAATCTATAAGAATGCAAGCCACTCCCCCAATTGATAAATGGTCAAAGGATATGAACAGGCAGTTCTCAGAAGATGAAATTAAAGATATCTATAAGTATATAAAAATGTTCTAAATCATTATTGATTAGACTGCAGCAGTTCTCAACCTGTGGGTTATGTTCAATTTTTAACAATGAAAATACATCCTGCATATCAGATAGATTCATAACAGTAGCAAAATTATAGTTATGAAGTAGCAATGAAAATAATTTTTTGGTTGAGGCTCACCACAACATGGGGAACTGTATTAAAGGGTTGTGGCATTAGGAAGGTTGAGAACCACTGGATTAGAGAAATGCAAATCAAAACAACTCTGAGGTACCCCATCTTACCAGCTAGATTGGCTAAGGTGACAAAAGAGGAAAATGATAAATGCTGGAGAGGATGTGGAAAAACTGGGACAATGATGCATTGTTGGTGGAGTTGTGGACTGATCCAACCATTCTGGAAAGCAATCTGGAACTATGTTCAACTAGGATTATATCTCAAAGAGATCAGAGAAGTTGGAGGAGGACCCGTATGTACAAAAATATTAATAGTGGCTCTTTTTGTGGTGTCAAAGAATTGTAAATCAAGGGGATGCCCAACAATTGGGGAATGGCTGAACAAGTTGTGGTATGTGAATGTAATGGAATCTACTGTGCTACAAGAAACGAGGAGCAGACAGACTTCATAATAACCTGGAGAGACTTATATAAATTGATGCTGAGTGAGAAGAGCAGAACCAGGAGAAATCTGTACACAATCACAGACACAACATATATTTGATGGCTAACTTCAAGAGACTGAACTCCTCTCAGCAATGCAAGGTTATGAGACAACTCCAAAAGACTCATGATTGAAAGAGATATCCATATCCAGAGAAAGAGATGCAGAGTCTGAATGCACATTGAAACAACTACTTGCTATGTTTCTTTTTCTTGTTTTGTTTTCTTTCCTCTTTCCCACTGATCATCAGTTATAATCCTTCTTTACGACTTGATGAATGCTTAATGTGAAGATATTTGTAGATCCTATATTTGAGGGCATGCTGCCATGATGGGGGGGGGAGAAGAGGGAGTGGGAAAATTTTTGAAACTCAAAGGATTGTGGAACTGAATGTTGTAAACTAAAAGTAAATAAACAAATCAATTTTAAAAAAAGAAAAAAAGACTGCTTAGAACAGTGTCTGCCACATTGTAGGTACTATATAAATGCTTGATCCCTTTCTTTGACCCTTCCCTCTTGCCCAATGTGTTAAAATTTCCTAACTCTTAAAACTGTCTAAAAAGTCATTGGATTACATCATGATATATTAACACTTCCATGATTCAAGGTCTTCAGGTAGAGGCTGGATGATTCATTTTAGAAATATCATAGAGGTCAGAAAGGATTCTTATTTCAATTTTGAATTGAAAGAGACAAACTTTGATATTCTTGCCAGCTCCAAAAATCTATCACCTGATTTTCACTTTACCTTACTTCAGACAATTTCTATTCATACAAATTAGAAAAGAAGTGTCCATTTTTGAATACTAGGTGAAGAAACATTGATGAATGGATAAATGATGAGTTGTAAAGTCATTTCCTAAATAATTATTGTACGCTATTATAAAATTAATTTCTATTCTTTCCAAGCCTATGTCCTTATCTAGTTTTAATCACATGTAACACTCCCTTAATAATCCTGTGTTGTGAACTGTGTATATGGAAAGAGACCCATCTTCTGATTAGCTGTGTGAGGGAGGTGCTACAGGTATTAGAGGGTGTCCTGCAGGGCACTGTACAAGTGTTTGTTACATGTGTAAGACCTGTCAACTTCACAGATTTAATTTCCTACATTCTGAAAGTTCATTCCAGTCAAACGAGCTTTGCTAAGTGTAAATAAAATCTGAATAAAGATGAAATCAATTTTCATAATTTTTATCAACTGAAAAATTGTCTTTCAATGAAAGGATTTGATTCCAAGAGGTTTTTAAAAATTGTTATAAAGGCCTGACAAGATAAAATCCTACTTCTTTTATTTAAAAAAAAATTGTGAGTTGGGAATTGATATTCAACTTTGAAAATGTTACAACAAATAATTTTAAGTTAACATTTCCGTCCTTCATATTTTGATTCATACATTCTACATTTGCAGAAACAGAAAAGCTAACAGAACTTAACATTATAGATTTAGAGTTTAAAAGGACCTCAGAAGTCAAGTATTTTAACTGCATTTTATACCTTAGGAATCAGAGGCCCAGAAATTAAATAATTTACCCAAAATCCCACAGCTAATAAGTAGCAGAGGCCCTCTGACTTTTCAGACAGTGTTTTTTCTGCTGAACTACACTGTCTTTATGGTGCCCCTTTCTGTTTCCATTCAGCATAATTTATAATCTATTTTTTTAAAGGCCAACATTCGGACTGTCTTACAGCAGAGTTTTAAAAGTTGCACTAGGAAATTACCAAAATAAACATGTCCTACTTAGAAACCCAATGCATTTGCCCTTTAGTTACGAAACATATTGGGTTTCGTTTTTCATATCTTCATAGGAAGGTAACTTACACTAAAAAGAGGTAGTCTTACTTATAGTGATTCACAGTTGCACGTTGGATTTGAGTAACTACAATTTTCAGAATTGTCATTAAGTCTCCACCCGCAGGACACATGGATGATATCTCCCTTGTTCAGAGACTGTGATTCTTTCCATATCTCAGAAACTTATTATACATTAACTAGTTATTTGGGTTTGTATTGGCATCCTTTGTTGATACTTACACTGGGCTTCACAAAAGAATTAAGGAAGTCAGTCAATGTTGAAGGTATCTGATCATTTATTTATTTTTGCTTTATGGAGGGGGGAATGCAGGGTAATTGGGGTTAAGTGACTTGTCCAAGGTCACACAGCTAGTAAGTGTTAAGTGTCTGAAGTCATATTTGAACTCAAGTCCTCCTGATTCCAGGGCTGGTGCTCTATTCACTGCCCACCTAGCCACCTTGCAATCCTTTTTTAAAATGCATTTTGATCCACGTGAGGTAAAGCACTTAATTTGTGGTGGGGGGAGTGCAACAGAAGAAAGATATGGTACAGGACAGATATGGTCATGGCATGATCAGAGATTCCATTGTGATCCTGTGGTCCTATTCCTAGTACTGGGCATCATGGCTATACCAAGCTCTCACTGCTGCTCCAGATGGGATATGATGAGCAGCATTCCTGCTCCATCCCTACTGCAAGTGTCAAAGATACATAGACAGGGAGACTGAAGAAGGCTTGTTGTTTTATGTGATTGGAGTAGAGAGGGATCAGCATCTTACTCAGGTTTAACTAATTGGTTTCCCACCTTTAAAGTCAACAGCAGAGAGATATACTAAGTAATGCGATTATATGAAAGAGAAGTTTCTAAGCCAGCAGATTCCTGAAAAAGGGAGATGGAATGAATAGTCTGGAGAAGGGATCATGATAAAGGGAGATATGGCCTACTAATGGAAGGAGCTTTAGAAGACAGAAAGGGAACATCATTGAGGTGCAAGTTGGGTTGAGAGATTTCTGAGGGGAGATTGATCCCCAGATTGCCTTCTTCCAGTGGCATATCCATATAGGCAGCCCCTTCAGCTCTGTTCTATTTCTCATGTTCACCTTGTGTTATTTCCTGTAAGCACACACAAAGAGACAATCTCAATTTCATTCATATCTAGTATCCTGGCAAAAGGATTGGACTTAAGAGTCAAAACGACATGGGTTCAGATATTGTCTCAGACATTTACTAATGATATGACTCTCAGAAGTCACTTAACCTCGTCATACTACATTTTTCTCAGCTGTTAGATGAAAGCTCCCCCCATCTTTTTCAGCTCCAATACTATGGTCCTGTGGTCCTATAATTGGTGAGGGATTTACACAGCCAGGGTGTATGTATGTGGACCAGACATAGTTCTATCTACAATATAATGATAAGCACTAGTAAAAAGCTAGCAGAAAGGCATTTCTGACTGGAGGGAAAGCACAAGAAAATGATTTGAAGTAGAAGTGAGAAGAATTTAAGGAGATAGGCAATGAGAAACCACTGTAGGCTCTTTAGAATGAATGGCATTATAAGAACAGTATTTCCAGAAAATTTCTCTGTCATCATTGCAATGGATAAGAAGGAGTAGAGAGAAATTGGAAACAAGATGACTGGTTAGGAACTAGGTATTTTGCTATGGGTAAAGTAAAATGAAGTGTGGGTTAGGGTGGTGGCTGCGAAAATGGAGAGGTAAAAATGATTTAATCAGGAGTGAAAACCAATGAGGAGGAAAGTATGTCTGAATAAATCAGTGAAACAAAGCAATCATCTACAGAATTTTCAGCTTCATATGCATATATTTCTGCCCTCTTTATTCTTTCCTACACTGTTCCCCACACTATCCATATTTACAATTTCCTTGCACCCCTACAGTCTTCTCTCATTCACCTCAGAAGTCTTCCCTTTCACCTTTCTATCTTCAACTTGTTTTCTCCTGACCTTTGACTATATTTTGCTGTGTAAATCCCTCAGAATTTTCTTGGAATTTGGCTGAGACTGAAGCAATACATCTCTCTCAGTTAAATTAACATCAATTCAAGTTTAGGAGTTATGTCTCTCAGCCTATACTATTACCTCCATCCTGACCTATCAAATGTGTTTAAAGATGAAAGGAAGATTACACAGCTGTAATTTGAGAAAGAAAAAAAAGCTTGATGTGAACAGGTTAAAAGGGGAATAAATGTACTGTTATTTTGATCAAATAAAGGGAAAAAGCAGGTGTTGCAGGAACTTGTTTCAAGACCTAGACCAGTAATGAGTCCCTAAGCTTGAAGTTAAACTAAATGCAGACACCATTCAAAAGACACTGAGCTACTTCCAATAATGCATTCAAAATCAAATCACTACCATGAGGAGAACAAGCAGCAGCAACAGCAGGGGCTGGAGTAGTGGGGCACTTTGTGATTATATCACCAGAGAGCAGACAGTGAGTGTGAATTGGGCACTGCCGCTGTTAAGGAAAGCAAGAGGGAAAAGGGAACAGTGGAGTTCTGCCAGAAAACAAGGTTTTAATGAGGCATTAAAAAAAGACTGCAAAACAGAAGACAGTGAAATGAGACAGCTAGCATTCTCCTTGCTAAACAACAGTACTGCATGACAATAAAGTAAAAGTCAAGCATCAAGTGATGAAAGTAATAACAAAATAAAGAAAAGAAGAATAAAAATAATTTTATAATTTTTATCATCAAATCAGGAAAAGGCAAAAACCAGCACTTTCACATTTTTAAAAACATGCTTCTGCAAAATTAAAAAGTTAGTTTTATAAATACCCAATAGAATATTATTTTTTCTTAATGATTTCTTTTTCCTCCTCCCTTATATTATGCAGTAAAAAGTAGTATCAGTTTCAAACTAAACTTCCTAAATAGTAAATTTAAAGTAATTTTGTGTGAACAACATGCATAATATTTGTCTGATGTTTATATAAATTGCTGCATATATAAATCCCATAAATTTATAAATACATAGAATCTCTGATTTGGCAGAGACCTCACAAGTTAGCTAATCAAACCTCTTTTTTTTTTTATCAAAGATGCCTTTCATAACATTTTTTAAAAAGTTGTTCTACAAATCTTGAGACCCTTTACTTTTTTGCAACAATTCCTTTGTCTTTTTGGGTTTTAACGTAAACATTTTCCCTGTATCAACTCTAAATATTCATTGGCAATTTTCATCCATGGCTCCTAGACCTTTACTCTGGAAACAAATCAAATCAGATCCCCCTTCTAAAATATAAAACTTCAAATGTTTGAAGAAAGGTATAACATCTTATGAAATCCATTTGTTGTCTTTTTTTTTTAATTTTAAAATATATTTTGCTGATATTCTTGTCTTTCTTTCATAGTCAGTTTCTATCCCCATCCAGAGTGAACTTGACATTTTGGCAAATAAATAAATAAATAAATAAATAAATAAATAAAAAATAAAAAATTTTAGTATCAAGACTATGTCTGCCAATGTAGTCCTGTACTCCTCTTCTAGTTGTCCACCACTCCCCTTCTTTGAGCTATGAAATATGTTTCGTGATCTCTTCTATGGGACCTTAATTGTTTTTTTCAAATTCCCAGAGTTCTTTTTCCTTTTAGTGATCTTTTCACTAACAGTGTTGTAGTAGTTGCTTATATTGTTCTGTATCAGTTCATACAAAATCTCATATTTCTCAAAAATCTTCATATTCCTCATTTTTTACTAATCAGTAATACTCCATGAAATTTGTGTGCCATAGTTTTTTTGTTTTAGTTTTCTCAGCTGTATTTTGTAGTATGGACAACTATTAATTTCCAGGTTGTTGGTTGTTTTTTTATTTTTTTAATTTTGTTTTGTTTTACTACCACAAAGAGTTCCTTCCATGAATATTTTGGTATATATTAGAACAAGAAGTAGGTAGTTCTGGCCTTGTTATCACTGTCCTCATTATGGATGTGCCTCTATTAAAACAGTCTAAGATAGATTTAATTTTTTTTTCCTATTCTGATTTCATACTGTTGTGGGAAGGCAGCTAGGTGGAGTACTGAATAGAAGCCTGGGCCTGGTATGAAGAAAATCTGAGTGAAAATCTAGCCTCAGACACTTACTAGCAGTGTGACCCTGGGAAAGTCACTTAATCTCTGGCTCAGTAACCTCAGTTGCAAATTGGTAATAATAATAGCAACTAACTTTCAAATTGTTGTGGGGATCAAATTAGAAAATGTTTGTAAAGCACCTACCACAGTACCTATACTAGGTGCTTAATAAATACTTCGTTTCTTCGAATGCATATGGAACATTCGGTTTACTAAAGCCCTTACATCTTCTTCATAAGCACTGTTGTCTAGCCATGCTTCCCTCATACTATGCTTTTGATATTTATTATTTTTCCCAAATGTAAGATTTCATATGCATCCCAATTATATTTTGTCATATTCATTTAGTCCACTGTCTTTAGCCTTTAAAGCAGTGGTTTTCAACCTTCCTAATGCCATGACCCTTTAATACTCTTATGTGGGCGTATCTGCATGTGGGCGGACTCGCCTGGAGACAGATAGAGGAGCGGTATCTCTGTTCCTAACACCATGGGAAATATGTGTTTTCCATGGTCTTAGGTGAGCCCTGTGACTCCTGTGAAAGGGGTCCAGACCTACAGATTGAGAACCACTGCTTTAAAGATTATTTTGAATCTGGAATCTGTTGTCTAGATTTTTTTGCTCTTTCCTACGTTTTTATTGTCTATAGATTAGGTAAGTGTATTATTTTGTAACTTCAATTAACAGAATAATTTTAAAAAATGACTGAAACAAGACCAAGGATAAACTCTTGGAAAGCCCAGTGGAGACCTCCTATTTGGCTAACACTGTTATGTTTTTTTTTTTTTGAGGTTTAATTATGTGTCTCCTTTCAACTTGACTACAATCTAGCCCATATTCCTCTATCTTATCTAGAGGTTATGAAGAAAAAATGTGTCAAATGCCTTTTTGAAATAGAGATATGATAAGTCTATAGCATTCTTGTATCTATTAGGGTAGTAATATTGTCAGAAAATACATTAGGTTAGTGTATCTGGTCCATGTCAAAAATCACTGACTTACCATGTGAAGAATGTACTTTAATCATTTAAAGGGGAGAAGAAAGTTTGCAATATTTTCCTATCACCAGTCTGGCAACATCTCATATTAGAGATATATCTTTTTTTTTTTAACATCACAGTGGGGAATCACCAGGCACCCATTAGTTCTTTCAGTACCTTTGACATGTAATTTTCTCAACCCTTATGCCTTCAACCTTGTTCTTTTGCCATACAGTCATTTACCTTGTTTTTCAATTTTGGTTTAAGCCTCTTTTGCTTTTATGACGACAGAGGCTATCCTGATTCCCACCACTCAAAGGTCAAGCAAGTGTTTTAGATTTCATCCCTTCCATAGGATTCTCTAATACCCTTAAGGGAGTTGGAGGGTATGTAGTCCAAGGGTAGGGAACCTTCTACCTCGAGGCCACATGGGGCCCTCTAGGTCCTCAAATAAGACCCTTTGACTCAATCTGAGTTTCACAGAACAAATTCCTTTATTAAGTCCTTTTATTAAAGGGATTTGTTCTGTGAAATTTGGATTCGGTGAAAGGGTCACATTTGAGGACCTAGAGGGCCCCATGTGGCCTCAAAGCAACAGGTTCCCCACCCCTGGTCTCTTTGTAATTGACTCTGGCCTCCACCAATGTGGTTTTCCCTAATTTTAAGTGGTCTCTCTATACTCCATATCCATTTAGCTACTAGCAGTTGAATTAGAGTTTACAAAGGAATATTTACTTCAAAAAGTATAATCACAAAATACAGATTATGTCCCCAGTACATGGAGCTTAGTCCTCAAGACCCTCATATGACCTCAGTCTTTGGGAAGGGTCAGGAATTAAGTTGATAGTTTAAATCAGCTCCTGTATAACATCCCTCCTGGGTCCAAGTCTAAACCCCACTTTAGGCTGAAGTCTCAAGCACCATGACTTCTCCAGGCAGGGATTGTAGGACTTTCCTACTTTCCTGCTTTCCTGATTGGCTAGATTCTTGACTTCAAGATTGTCATGGCCAGTACTCCTATTCTGACCAATTGCTGAACTCCTGTCCATGTGGAAAAAATACAACAAACAAACCCAAATACCTCTACACCCATTTCCTGGAGCCACAATGAAAAAGGACAGGAGGGGAAAGATGTTCTTCTCTCTCTGTGTGATGGGTAAACTCTTATTTTCACCCTCTTCATATAGCATGGCAGATCAAGACTTATATAGAGAATGACTGTCTCAGTCTTTTTCAGACTATTCAGGCAACATCAGAGAATCAAAGGAAGCCAGCCCTATTCATGTAGTAGGGGTCTCAGAGCACCCCCATGTTAGGCCATCTGGGCTTGCCCAGGCAACCCCTTTAGGGCTTCTCCAAATTGTGTGATCTGGACATGCTCCAAAGGCCCCATTAATATTTCAAACTTGCCTTTCTCATTTTTGGGGGGCAAGGAAGAGAGGGGAGGAGAAAGAAAATAAACATAATTTTCCATTCTAGTCATTGTCTATTATCATCATCCTCCCTATTCTAAGAATTGGTTGTATTTCTTTTTTTTATATATATCTTAGTGTTTTCCTGTCTTAGATAAAGTATTTTTTAGTGTCCTTACAATTCTTTAATTGTTACTAGTAATTTTGAATTTTAGCACTCAGCAATATTCTTTCAAGATTGTGACACTTTCGTATGCATCCTGTTAGCTACCCTTACTGTCTCCAGTTTTATATTTTTTTAATGAAAAATTAAAAAGTCAGATTGGTCAGTGGGTTTCCTATGTGTCCACATACATTTCTTTAAATTTCTACCCACCTTCTTTCTCATTGCAGTTATATTTGTATCATCACAATTTAATCCTTGAGAATTTCTCAAACTTTTTAAGAAATCTATTCAATAATTTTCATGCATGGAATCCTATGCCACATTCTCATCAGGTAACTTTTCAAAAGAGGAAGTATGGTTAATCCGACATGACATGTTTTTTAAACATACTTTGGTTGTATTCCTTTCCTCCCTTATGTTCACATGTAAATCACCAGAAGAGGATAGGGATTAACCATTTCAAAGGTCAATATGACCTTCATTTTGAAGGTGTTGTTGCTAGCAGTAATGAGGAGCACTATATATATAGGATATATCAGCATCCTGGGGATTTCTCTTGCTAATTAAAGAATATTCCAACTTCCCATTCATTATTTTCTAAATAGGCAAAACTTAGAAATTTTCCAGTGTAGCACTGTATTCCCTTAATGACAGAACTGCCAAGGCAATGGCAACCCTATCTACAGTTACACCTCTTCAGGTAAATTTTAGTTCTTATAGATCAGTTGTGCTATGTAATTCTCCTCGATCCTACTGTTCAACAGCTAATTAACCTTAGTTTATTACCTCCTCAAATGATTAAATGTCATCTTACGACCTGAACACGAAGGCCAAAAAAACATAACTTTACCTATGCTATAATTAAAACATTCCTATTTTCAGTATCAGTTCCCGATCCATTTCTACTTTCCCTTTTCTCTCCCACTCACTTTCCTGTTTGTCATTTTCTTAACATTTATTTTTTCCATCTTTTTTATTTTAATTTTTGTACTTATTAGTATTTTTCCCACAATTACATATAAAGAAAGGTTTCAACATTCATTTTTGAAAGATTTTGAGTTACAATTTCTTCTCCCTCTCTCCCTTTCCTCCCACCTCGCCAAGACAGGAAGCAATCTTATTATTGATTATATATATACAATCACGTTAAACAGATTTCCACATTAGTCATGTTGTGAAAGAAGAATAAGAATAAAATAGAAAAGCACAATAAAGAAGGGGAAGAAAAGACAGAAAGAGTGAAAATAATATGCTTCAATCTGCATTTAGACTCCATAGTTCTTTCTCTGAATGTGGAGAGAATTTTCCATCATGAATCTTTTGGAATTGTCTTGCATCGTTGTATTGCTAAGAAGAGCTGTCTATCATAGTTGACCATCACAGTGTTGCTGTTACTGTGTACAGTGTTCCCCTGATTCTTAACTCCTCATCAATTCATGTAAGTCTTTCTAGGTTTTTCTGAAATCCTCCTGCTTATCATTTCTTATAGAATAATGGTATTCTATGACATTCACATATCACAACTTGTTCAGCCATTCCCCAGTTGATGAGCCTGCCCTCAATTTCCAATTCTTTGCCAGCACAAAAAGAACTGCTAGAAATATTTTTGTACATGTGGGTACCTTTCTCTTTTTTGTGATCTCTTTAGGAAACAGACTTAGTGGTATTGCTGAATCAAAGAATAACCAGTTTTTTAGCCCTTTGGGTGTAGTTCCAAACTGATCTCCTGAATGTTTGGATCAGTTCACAACTCTTATCAACAATGCCTTAGTGCTCCAATTTTCCCACATTTCCGACATTAATCATTTTCTGTTTACTGTCATTTTAGCCAATCTGATAGGTGTGACATATGCTTTCTCAAACATATTCTACTCCTGTTTTTTGTTTTTATGTTATTCACATCTCATTTCCAATCCCTCCTACCTCCTTTACTTCTACCCACTGCCTTGCCCTCCTATTACTTACCTACCCCCCTTCAAGGTTCCCTCTGCTATCTTTCTATATGAGATTCTTTATTAAATTTTTTGAGTTACATCTTTTCTCCCCGTCTTTCCCCCGCCCACCACCCCAAAAACAGCCATCCCAGTATTTCCCCCCTCCCCCAGTCTATTCTCTCCTATGTCAC
>CM053580.1:343431938-343478635 GCA_028627135.1 Pseudochirops cupreus | reverse complement strand
ATCTTTCTTCAGCTCATCTCTAGCTTTAAGGCATTCTTCATGTTTATTGGAGGCCTCTGGTGGGGGTGCTCTGGCTGTGCTCTCCTCCTCCCTCTCTCTCCCATGATCTTTCTTTTCCCCAAAGAAGGATTCAAGGGTTTGGGAGCTGTTCTTACTTTGCTTCTTCTGCTTATTCTTACTCATGGTTCTTCAGACCGTGATTTTTTTTTTAAATCTCTGTGGGGCTCTGCTTCCAGAAGGAAAAGCTCTGTCCCAAATCGCTGGGGTCCTCCCGGCTGCCTTAGCTCTTAGGGAGAGGCTGGGAACTCTTCCTATATACTTCCTGGCTGACTGGATAGCAAGGACTCCAAGACCAAGGCCCAAGACAGCGATCCGTCCAGACTGCTCAACGTGACAGCTCTGGCCTGAGAACAGTTGCTCAGTCCCCCTGCTGCCTGCAGGCCGCAGGGGGGAAGCTGCAACGCTGAGGCGGGTGCAAAACCTCTGCCTTTTCGCTTTTCTGCTCTGGAGGCTTTCAGGCCGGACTGCTTATCTCCCCCTTAAACAATTCCCATTCATAGCTGCAGCTAATCGCTCACCTGAAGCTCCTCAGCTCCTCAGCTCCTCCTGTGCAGCCGCCCCTGGGGCACAGCCGTGGCTTCAGGCCAGGCTGGTTTCGGTTCTCAGTGCTGATATGGTTCCTCGTAGCTGAGCTGACATTAGTGGGAAGTATCTTTGTGTGCGTTTTGGAGTTCTAGGATTGGTTTAGAGTCCTGTTTTATGGGTATTTTGGGGTGGCTATGTGAGAGCTGCGATGTGTTGCTGCTGCTACGCCACCATCTTGGCTCCGCCCCCCCGAGATTAACTTTTCAATAAACTTAGTTCCTTGAAAAGACATACCTTGGAACATGGGAACATATATGCAGAGTTTGAAGGGACCTTAAAGGATGTTTTGTCTAACTCTTTCATTTTACATATAAAGAAATAGTCTTAGAAAGTGTGCAACTTGCTAATGTTCACAGAGGTAGCAAATTAAAGATTTGAGATTTGAACCCAGTTTGTTGGTCTCTAATTCAGGCCTTTCCCCCTCTTATTGGTGTCTTTGGTGTTATTTCTTGTGTACAAGGAATGATTGATAAGTTGTTGCATCATTATTATTCCCAGCATCCATACCCATTTGTGTTACTTGTATCTCAATTGATATTTTAACAAAAGGATAAACTGAGGAAGATCTCTGTGCAAGACAACATTTATTAGTGGGGCATTCTACCTCTCAGTTATAAGTACATGCCTTGCCTCCATTAATGCCAAAGACCCCAAGCAGACAGACAGGTCCCTTTTTCATAGATTTTGGGGAGTAAAGAACAAAGAACAGAAGAGAGTAGATGACATCATGGAATTAAGGCAACATGATTGGTTACAGACACCAAAGTCATTTGACTGTCAGTTTTCTAATTTTTAAAATGAACTCGTCTAGGAAATGGCAAACAACTCTAGTACCATTTCCAAGAAAACCCCAAATGGGATCACAAAGAGTTGATCACAATGGAACAACAGCAAAATAGCTGACAATCATTCTTCCCAAAAGTTTTCTAAGGCTTGATGCTAATTAAAAAGACTAAAGTTACTTGCTCAGCATAGTATACAAAATTTAACTGGTGAAAGTCACTATTGATGTGATTTTGTAGTAGGTTTCTCAAAGAAAATCTTTTCTTTCTGAACATTGTTTTCTTTTTCGAAGATCAAGCCTAGGCAAAGCTGTGAAGTTATGAATTTGGAAGCAGCATTTTTCTATCTTTCTGCCCTGCTACAATTGAGCAAGCGTTTATGAATCTAGTGTATGCCAAGCACAGTGCTGGGGAAATAAAGATATAACATTTAATATTTTCTGCCCTCAAAAAGCTTTCTCTTTTAATTTTTGCTTTGTGTTTCCCAGTGTTTCCCCCAGAAATCCTTCCCTGGTACCTAAAATCTCCACTTTGTCTTTCCTTTACAAAATCAGCTTGCAGTAACACACCCCAAGCTAGTAGGAAAGATTGAAGAAATTGAGCAGGTTTAGAGGATCAGCATGTCTGCTATATTTATTTAGAAACTGTGTAATCACAGAGTTTTGAAGTCTGCCAGAAAAGAAACATTCTCTCCTCTCCCAGTATTTTCCCCACAAATCCTTCCCTGGCACCTAAAATCTCCACTTTTCCTATGATCTTGGGGTGTGTTATTGCAAGCTGATTATAAAAAAAGAAAGACACTTATGAGGAGGAGTGCAGCCAAGCCATCATCAGCCAGTATCAAATAATTTGAAATAGTTGAACATTGGTGAACAAGGTCTAGAAGTATGAGAAATGACACAGGATTTTTTAATCCATGCATGTATATATGTACATGAATTCATGGACCATTTTTGACAGCCTGGTAAAACCTAATAATAATCTGATTTATTGCCTCTGTTCATATTTATAGGAAATGCTAAATTTTAGTTAAGACAGTAATCAGTCAACAAGCATTTATTAAGTGTTTAGTATGTACCCAAAACTAAGGGCTAACCATAGAAATACAAACACAAATAAAGGGAATCCCCCTGTTTGTAAGGAGCTTACATATTATTCTGGGATGAACACATTAAAACAAAGCTGAAGTGGGCATGAAGTGGTAAGGTCCCAAGATTCAGAAGGAGAGTTGAGAGGAATGCAGCATGTTTGATGGGAGCCCTTTCTCACAATGGCTGTTCCATTAGGACAAGTCAATGGTGAGAGGAGGCCTAAGACTGGGGGAGGTTCCATGGTGAGAATACAGGCACTATGGGGCACTTAGGGTGAGAAGTAATATAAGAAATAGTAGCACAGTCTTCAGAAACAGAGCCAGGAAACATTTTGTGAATGTTTCTTTCTGATGATTTTCACTCCTATACAAGTTCCTGGACTCCATGGAATCTATACATGGAATCCAGGTTAACTATACTTGTTCTAGCTCTATAATCACCAAAAAAGTTGAAGTAATAATTTTTTTTCTGCTTTACATTTTCTTTGAGACTTTAGTTCATCCTTTCACTTCCCACTGAATTAAAATTCCTATTTATGTAAATAAAATATTTGAATACTAAGCCTATTTATGACAGTCTGCTAAAATGGAAAATAACCTAGTCAAGGTATGAGGAAATCTAAGAATTATTCCCTACTCAGCCCCTAAAAAGCAGAGTATGCTTGGAAAACTCATAGCCTCTCTAAACCTTAGCTTCTTCATGTATAAATGTACATGTTGCCCTAAATATTCTGAGATCTTTTCCTACTTTAAAATTACATGTGACCAACTTAAAAGTGAGAGATACATCAAAAATACAGAACATACAAACTCTATTGTGAGTTAAATTATTCACAATTGACTATATGCTGCTTCTGAAATGGGAGAAGTAGATCTGCACCTTTTTTTGCAACTTTTGTCAACCTGTTATTTAATAATTGAGATTATTATGGCAATCCAAGAAATAAATGGAATGGTGTGTTCTCTTGGAGAACATAAAATTCATTGGGTAAAGAGAAAATATACTTGTGAATGGTCTTAAAAATATATATTTGCTCATTAATGAAGGCAAATATAATTCAAAGTGGGTAGCTAAGTAGGAGTTAAATGTAAAGAAAAGAATTACTTAGGGAAAGAAACCTTTAAAAAAAAGATCTGAAAAGGACCTTAGAAATCATAAAGTCTAGCCTCTTCATTATCCAGATGGCAAAACTGTAATATTCAAGTGACTGATTTGAAGGGCCTGTTTTAGAAATTTGATGAAATTATAGAGGACTCCAGTTGCAGTCTAGAAAATGATCATGTATTAATAATAGTAGCTCACATTCACATAGTGTTTTTTATTTGAAAAGAATTAATATATTTTTGGCTAATGTTCTGGGCTCAGTCTTCCAATCCTAACTCACTGTAGCAGGTTGCTTCCCAAGTGTGTCATTGACTACTTCTTCCATCAGATCTCTAGGAGCAGCACTGAGGACTTTGGGAGCTTTTCGGATACCAGTGTTCATTAGACTTTAATATGTGCTTCTTCCACTGATTATCAATAGATATTAACTAGTCAGCCAGACTTAAATAGCTCTCAGAAATGGACATTTTCTGAGATGATGTAATAAGAACAATTCTTACAAAACATCCCATTAAAATGATGTGTGTATAGATGGGAGAGATTCTATCTCCCACAACTGCAAAGAGAATCTAGGTGAAAAAAAAATGGATTTGAATTTGGGAGGCAGGGGTTCATCAAAGGAGTATCTCATAGCTCTTGTTTTCTGGAAGCCCTTTTCTCCCCTTTTGTGGTCCTAATGACTCTTTTTACTAGAATAGCTTTCTTTTGGACTCCTTGCGTGGTACTTTAAAAATATATATTCTATCATTAAACACCAAAAAAGGTGAAGGCACGGTGGTGAGAAAGGAAATACATTTTCTTCTATTCAGTTCTGTTTTGGATTTATTGATTTTGATATCTCTGGGAGATGCAATATTCAACAGACAGTTGATGATGTATGGTTAAAACTCAAGAAGAAGACTGGGACTATATGGGTAGACTTATGAGTTATTTGTATAAGTGATCATTCAACCCATGAAAGCTCATGAAAGCTGAGAAGGGGATCAAGAGAGAATATATTGAAAGAGAATGAGTGGAACCTTAGGGAAAACCCTACATTGGTGAGGTTGGAGTGATCTGCTTAAAGACCTAGCAAAGGAGACTAAAAAAGAGAGTGCAGATATGTAAGAAGAGAACCAGAATTGAGGAGTCTCCTGAAACCAAGAGAATATGTAGGAGAAGTCAGTCAACATTATTGTTTAAATATATTTTCATATTTGTTATATCCATAAATAAAGAAGAAAATGATAAGTATGTAGAAAGTATGAGATCAAAAACCGGGAATATTTACAAGTATAAGATGATTCATGAATATTTAAAATGAAATTGATTGAGATAGCATGGTTCTCTAAAAATATTCGTGATATAGCTACAAAGGAGTAAATGTTGAATATTACTAGAAAACAGTCAAGTATGTGAGAGGGTTGAATAGAATCAAAGATTGAGAGCTTCCTAGAACCTTCTGGGACATTTGGTCAAATTTTGTCATTTTACCAATGAGGACACTAAAGTCTAGAGAAGTTCAGTGACCTGTTAAAGGTTACATACATCTAGGAAGTAGCAGAGCTGTGAGTAGAAAGGTATTTCCACTGGAATAATGGTCCAGAGATTCTGCCTACCAAGTAACTAAAATTGTTGTATAATCTTTATAGAACCAAATGTATTTGGGTTCTTAACCTTTTTCTTGTTGTTATCTACCCCTTTGGCGTCTGCTGGGGCCGTTCTGAGACTATTGGTTAATTACCTACATTCCAAATAGGGAAACTAAACTTCAGTTAGAGGATAGTTAAAATAAAGATATAATCTTACCATCCAATTTCACAGACCTGCTGCAGTCTGTCTATGGACCACAGGCTGATGTCTTTTGCCTAAATAATCCCAGAGGGTATCAGGGAATCTGTACTGAATCAGGATCCATTCTCAGACTCTCAAGTTACCAACAAGTTACTGGAAGGAAGAGAGACCAAAGGTCTCTACAACTCTAAGAGTTTGCCCTATCATTACAGGTTTTTCTCTTTTAATTAGATTGTATAATCTCTCAGTCTCTCTCTCTCTCTCTCTCTCTCTCTCTCTCTCTCTCTCTCTCTCTCTCTCTGTGTCTGTCTCTCTGTCTCTCTGTCATTTTGAATTGAAATGACAAATAGTATTCATATAGAAAATATTATGTCCCAGCCCTGTGCTTGGTATTAATATGTCATTTGATCCTCACAACAACTCTGAGAGAAAGGTGCTGTTATTCTCATTTTACAGTTGAGGAAACCGAGGGAAATAGAGGGTAAGAGATTTGCCCATAGTAACACAGGTAGTCATTATCTGAATTTGAATTCTGGTCTTCATCTTTCAAGGCCTGGCACTCTATCCACTCTACCACCTTTTTACCCCATTTCCTACTTCAGTGTCTAATATTTAATTCAATATGGGGAGATTCAAAAAAACATGGATTTTATATCTGGGTGAAGAACGGATGTGAGACTGTTTAAAAACAACCACCAGTCAGGTTGGATGATAAACTTGCATATAATGAAATATCAGGGGAAAAAACGGAGTATGTAGTTCACTGCTGTATGTACAAAGTATAACTCTTTGTTGAAATTAGAAATAATGTGATACCGGGTTTTTTGTTTTTGTTTTTTTCCATGGTCTGCTCAATATTTTGGTTCAAAATGAATCTGCGTGATGACCAATCAAATTCTTTGACTCAATTCAGTTGCTTTGTGTTTAGGTTGTTTGAACTCTAGCCATATTTTGAAAACTCTGGAAACTAGAGAAATATCAAGGCACTTGGCACCCATTTATTTGACCATCAGACAATCACTGCAATAACTCTAAACAGGAAAAAAAAACTGAACCACTAAGCTATAAGTTAAAAGATTCTAATAAATTTCAAATCTGTTAAGGCATCCCACTTTTCACAGTTCTGTATCTAAAGGAAAATTATTTGATAGGAGGAAACTCAGCTTCAGTGAAACACACTTAATTTATGGAGAAACAGAGTTCTTTACTTTTGCTACATTGCAAGTTTTTTGATTTATCTCCGATTCATTCAGCAGAACCTGGCAGAGCAATGAAGGAGTTTTATGAAGGGGCTGGAAAGGAAAAAAATTCAATAGTGCTCCTGAGACATTATATTTTCTCTTATTTGAGAAGATTTTCCCCTTTCTTAGAGATTATCCCATTTGACTTCTTTGGACCAACAAAAAGCCAAGAATAAAATTAAATTACAGGTTGGTAAACTTTGCTTTATTCCTTAAATATTCAGAGAAAGACATTTTGGGAGATAGTAGACACTTTTGTCTATATTCGTATTCTATGATAAAGTCAGATGTATTTGGATCTTAGTTTTCCTCTGTAAAACACACTCAAAAGAGAACATATGAAGCTTATCTTATTTTTAAATGATTCTTTATACAGGTGTAACATAAATTCTGGCTCTGCTATCCTAACTACTAATAACACTGAAAGGTTGGGTCCTTGGAGGTCCCCTGAGGGGTTGCAAGTGGTTTTCTAATAATATAGTTTATGAGCCCCAACCTGTGCACCTGAATGTCAGTTTTTATCAGTTAGTCAACCAGACTTCATTAGCTTTTAGAAATGTATTTACTATAATAATAAAAAAGCAATTGGTATAAAACAACTCTTCACAAATAATAGGGATACACTTTCCTACAAATACTTCATGATTCCAGGGTAAAGTGACCTCAAACTTATAGCACAAGATCTGGCAAGAGTAAGTCATTTACAGTTCCTCAAAATTCCTTTACTAAAAATCCTTTTCTCCTTTTGTAGAGTTCTCACAAAGTTTTCCATTACATTTTTGTAGCTTCCTGCTAGACTCCTCATAGATTTCTGAATCTCCTTTATTCGATGTACCTAATTTTTCCTCACCTTTTGACGAAGATACTGCCTTCTACTATTCTAGGCACGCTATTAGGATGCCAATGAGGCATCCCATTTCTCTTCCTTTCAATGTTCACAGTAACTTCCTCTAATGAGAGTGTGTTGAGAGTGGGGGGGGGGGGAATTATTATCTCTCTCCCTCCTCTCTCTCAGAGATTTCCTCTCATGGGCTTGATTGGACAGTTAAAAAGTGTGAAACACCCCTATTAGCAAAGTATATTATGAAATTTGGATTATGAATGCTTATGTTCACCGAATTCCCAAGCAATAAATTCACAGAGTCCTGGTGGGGAAAAAAAGGAAGAATACCAACAGAAGAAAGATGTGGGAATTTTCATGGAGTATAAGCTTATCATGGGTCAACAGAGTGACTGGCAGTCAGGGAAGTCTGATGCTATTTAGCATGATATTGCAGTCTAGGGTTTCCAGGAACCATAAAATGCAAGGTTACATGTCAAGGGTCTGTCTCAAAAGAATTTGGACCATTCAAGCCTTCTTTCAGTCCAAGTTGTGAGTTTATGATAAAACTAATAGATGTGGGCCAAACTCCTGTGCTATTTGTGATGCCAACACAAGTCATCCAGATTATAAGAGTCTCAGCAATTTAATGGGGGAAAACATTGATATTTTATATGGAAAGACTGTGGGAAAATTTTGATGGGTTAAAGAGTGGCAAGTAGGCTGTAGAAGTCCAGGTACAGATAATAGAGGGAGTAAAGTGACTGGAGAGCCACAATGAAAGGGCATTTGAAAGGATTATTGACTGGGATGGCTTGGGTGCCTCAGGTGAATGTTAGAAATCAAGGTTCAGGGGCTTTGAGGTCTAAGGTTCCAAAGACGTGGTCTTTTCCCGTGGTCCATCAGTGAAATGCCAGACAGGTCCTAATTATTCTATACTCTCTTCTGGTCAGCACACAACAGCAATATTGTGTTCAGTTCTGGACATGGCATTTTAGGTAGAACATTGATAAACTGAAGAATGTCCCTAGGAGAATAAGCAGGATAGAGATTAATTTTCAAGTTCATACTATCTGAAGATTGTTTGATAACTTTAGAAGACTGATATGATAAATCATAATTGTTTCTTACTATTTGAGGGGCTGTCATGTGGAATAAGGATTAAATCCTGCTCTGGTATTTTAGAGTGAAACTAGGAACAATAGAAGAAAGTTTGAAAGAAACAGATTTGAGCTTGATGTCTGCTCATAACAGTTAAAGTTATCCAAAAGTGGGAGGGGCTGCCTCAAAGGGAGTTAGGCTCCAACACACTGAAGATCTTTGAACAAAGGCCGTTTGCCATTTGCTTGCCAGGTATATCTAGAGGGTATCCTTGTTCAGATACAAATTGGACTTTCTTTCCCCTAAGGTCCCTTCCAAACACATGAGATTCTGTGCTTCAGTTAGGGTTTTCTTTTGTGAGCACCACTGCTATGTAAGGGCTGCTTTATATGTTCTTAATAGCAGTGTCTTTCCCAGGTCTCAGTTTGTCTGAGGCAATGCACATTCAATGATTGAGGATAGGTAAGGACTGAAGCAAAAAATGGCCTCTTTTGCCTAGTCAAGAAAAAAAAAAATCAATCTGGGAGGGGAATGTCCTCAGCAGGGTATCTGGTCAAAACAGAAAAAAACAAAAACAAAAATTGCTGTTTACACTCACTCAGAGCCATCAGAACACAAACAATGACCTATGGCTGGGACCTATTGCTGGCCAATCAGTGAGAACCAGAGTGATTTGGATTTATGGTTTGGTCCTTAAAAAAATAAATCTAATCTATAAAACCCCAGATATCTTGTGAGATTTCAGTGAACAAATTTTATATTCTTTTGGGCATTTGACCACAGGTAAGGGTATGATTATCTATGTGGTCAGAGGGAGAGGAGGGAAGGAATAAAGGAAGGAAACAAGCAGCATTGCCCAACAGGAACTGGCCAGTTGAGTCTCCAGTGGGGCAGCCACTGCTACTCATAGATTGTTTTCTGTCCTTCATTCTCAGTAAGGACCAGTGACATCAGAAAAGTGATGTCATAACTTGCAAATGAATTAGATTTAAGTGAGGCAGAACTGTGCAAAGTCAACAGCCTTACTCTCTCTTCCAAAGTCATCTGGGTCCAATGGCAACACATAGATCAGAATGACTGCACATGGCTCTGAGTGAGTGTAAATAGTAAGCTTCTATTTTGGCCAGAAACCCTGAGGGTCTTCCCCTTCCAGATTGACTTCTTTTTTTCCTTGACTGAGTAAAAGAGGCCATTTGTTTGCCTCAATTCTTACCTATCCTTAATCACTGAATGGGCATTGCCTTATACAAACTGAGACCTGGGAAATACCTTACCTTAAAAAGGCCAAGGTCTCCTGCTGCATAGAGGGCCATCTCTGATCATCCTATCTAGTCTTGTCATTGGACCCATATGGCTCTGCAGGAGAGAGTGAAGCTGGTGACTTTACATAGCACTGCCTCACTTCAATCCAGTTTAATTGCAAGTCATGACATCACCATCGATCCTCTTTGAGAACAAAGGACAAACAAAACCACAATAACAACAACAGCAACATGCCTGCAGTTACCCATTCTAGTATCTAGAAAATCTGAGTAAAAAATTTGGCTCTCTTTTCATATCAGAGGAGAAGCCTGGTTTTTTTTTTCTTTTTCATTTCCTGGGTGTTTACACTATCTTATCATAAAAGTTGGGTTAAGTATTTGGTCATAGTCTTTATCTCATCTGCTGTCTTTCCCTGTGGCTTTGGCAAAACTCCCCCCAAATTCCCATTTAATTTCTTACGCCAACATGCTATAGATTGAAACCCTGATGGGGAAAATTGCCATGTGGAAGAGATAACTGTATTGTTTTTGTGGTCCACGAATCTATCTAAGGTCCCTTATTAACAATGGAAGGTACAACCAGCAGTCTGAACTTCAGCGTGAGAAAAGTCATCCATATGTCCATAAAAGCATCAAAGAACCTTCTACTTTATAAGAGATCCTAATTCACTCCCTGCCATAACTCTGGGCAGTAATAGTTTCCTCACCCTTGCATAAGAAGATAATGTGTCTGAATTATTACTTCTACAAATTACTTAGACAGTACTCATTCAGCCTTGGATTTCAAATATTTCAAAGGAATTCCAAGTAGGATCCTGTGGACTAAAATTCTACTGAAGACTGTCTTATGGGAACCTTTGCAAAATGAGATTCTGAAAACAGAAAAAATAACAATAATTCAGTGAGCAGGACAATTGGAAGGAAAGTTATCTGAAGGGACTAGTGTGAATGCACAGGGGAGTCACCAGCCAATCTGGACAAATTTTATTTTATTTCTCTTTTGTTTTGATCTAGTATGAGCAAGGTCAAGTAAGAGAATGTAGAAAAAGTTCTTATGGCTCTGTAAGATGAATGTGGGGAATGATGAACTCATACTGAGCAAAGGCTAGTTAGGAAAGATAAGGACAAGATAACTATAAAAATGATTTTATTTGGGAAAGACAAGTCTCAAAGAATAGGTAGAACTGTCATTATGCATTATGTATGGAAAAATGATAACTGAAAAAAAGAAGGTAGAAGTGCTTAAATTCAAAATTTTGAGTCTTATTTTGCTGCCAAGAAAAATGATAAGTGGACTGAAAAGGACACAACAAATTTAGCTAGTAGGAAAGATGAGAACTCAAATACACAAGGAGATTTGAGGACAACTAGCTGCTCCTAAAAGTTTAAACACAGGGGTGGGGAACCTGCAGCCTCAAGGCCACATATGGCCTTTTAGGTCCTCAATTCAGCCCTTTGACTTTTGGATTCACACTTGAGGAGTTAGAGGGCCACATGTGGCCTTGCAGCTACAGGTTCCCCACCACTAGTTTAAATTACCTAGATTACATCCACATTTAAATACTTTAAGAGCTGGCAGATCTAATAGCTGAACCACTGTCAGTAACATCTGAAAGATGCTGTAGAATTGTGGAGACAATGCAGGACTAGAAAACAAAAGATAATCAAATATGCGTTCTATTAAGCAGTGGGCTTTACTTTGGTCTTGGAGAAATTCTAGCCTGAATTATTAAAGAATTGAAAAAGAAAAGAAATATCAAAAAGCTAGTAAGGTTTCATCAAGAAATAGGTCATGCCAGTTTAACCTTGTTTTCTTTTTGTCCGTGTTTGACCCTGGTTTAACCTTTTAAAAAAACCATTGCCTTAAAGATATAAATGGCACACTTATCAAATTACCAAGTGACACAAAACTGGAAAGAATAGATAGCACACTGGATGATAAAGTCAAGATCCGAGAGTATCTTGAGAGACTAGGAGAAAATTGAGCCAAATCTAAAAAGATGAAATTTGATACAGATAAATATAAAATCTTGCACTTCAGTTCAAAAAATCAATTTCACAAGTACACAATGAGTGAGCTGTGATTAGAGAGCAGTTTGTCTAAAAAAATCTAGGGATTTTATTAGACTGTATACTCATTATTTGTTAATACTTTGATATATTAACCTAGAAAACTTTAAGAGGCATAGATTTTGGGAATAAGGAGAGGGGCTTCTTGTGTGCTGTAATGGTTACACCACATCTAAAATATTGTGTTCAATTGAGGACAGTATATTTTAATATAATGCCTGAGGCCATTCCCTCCTAACCCACAGTATAAGTCCCCAGGGCAGTGGCTGCTCAAATTTCACATTACTCTAATTCTATGCCTCACAAGCCTCCACCAGTGAAATTAACTTTGTTCCCTAGAAGACATAATTAATGGAAAGTAAAGACATTAAATGAAATGCTATTTTTTTAATAGTAGCAACAAAACATTGTAACCATAAGCATGGAATATACTTTCCCCAGAAATAAATTTGTATTCCCCAGAAATAAATGGGCTGATACACCGGTAGAACTCACAGGAAGAGTAGGTGTTATTAGCCATGTACAATTAAGGTAAGCCCGTGAGCCTTTAGGAGTATTTTCAAGGTATTGTAATAATTAGCCAATATCATCCTCATCTTCAAGCAGGAGGCACTCTTTCTCAGGATTTTCCCAACTACAGTCTGGAAATGAACAAAAAACATGAATAAAATTAATCAGACAACAAATATTTATTAGGTGCCTATTAAACAGGAACCGTTTTGTATACATAATAGGATATGTGAAATTAAATGAGTAATAATACAGAATGCAAATTGAAAAATACTCCATACTATTATACCATATAGTTTGAAGCTTAGAGTGACCTGAAAGATCACTTTCTTCAATATCTTGCTTTTTATAAGTGAGAAATGGGAGACTTCTTTCTTACCTGTGGTATCACAGTTTGTGATTTAAAGAGCTGTGACTAAAATCCAGCCTTTTGGATATCCATTTTGCTTATGTAGCAAAATAATAAATAGCAAGGACTCAGTCTTTCTCAGGCCTCCTTCAGTACTTTCAGCAGTTTACAGTTGTTGAAAACTCAAACAGGGAAAGAATATACATTCCTTAGTGCCAGAATCACTTTACAAGTTGATCCAGGTTTGTCTACTATGAGGAGCATTCTTCTTTCTCTGAGATAAATTTGAATTTTCTTTTCCCCATTTGACTGCTTGAGGAGAAGAAAAACTGGAAGTCAAATTAAAGAGGTGTTCAGTCATAAAGGACTAGATCAGTAAACAAAGGATAAATTTGGAATGATATTCCATCAAAATGTTTTTTTTTCAAATCAACATTTTTATCCATTGAGGGGGAAAAAAAAGTTTGTTGGGTCATTTTTCAATGATTCCAGATTCTTTCTGATACCATTTTGGGGATTTTTTGGCAAAGATACAAAGATTTCCTTCTCTAGTTCATTTTACATATGAGAAAATTGAGGCAAACAGGGTTAAGTGACTTGCCCAGGGTCACACTCCTGGTAAGTGTCTGAAGCTGGTTTCAACTCAGGAAGATGCTTTTTGGCTTCCAGGCCCTGAGCTTTATCCACTGCATCACTTAACTGAAAAAAAAAAGTTTACAAAAAGTTCTTGATTTGCTCTTAATGAACTTATCATTATCTATCAAGTTTCTGCAGAATTCACCAGGTTTAGGGAAGACTTTAGGGAGAATGTCAAAGTTTTAAAAATGAAATAATATTCATCTTGCAAATACTTGCTAAAAATGAATTATCTTAATTCAATTTTAATCACTGGATTCTATTACCTTCTTTATTTAAAATGTTATGGGCTAATGACAAATAATTAACACATGCACTAAACACTGTATGTGAGAGATGATGAATTCAGTATCAGTGACAAGATAAGAAACACACAATTTTTGGGGACATATTTGAAATAATTATTTTGTAGGTCTTAGAACATTTAGAACATTTAGAACTTAGAACATTTTGCACCATAAATTAAAATTTTGACCATCCAAGTGGTTATATTACATTTTTTAGTAGAAAGTAAAATTAGCAAGCATTTATTAAGTGCCTGCTACATGCCAAACACTGTGCTAGGTGCTGTGAAAACAAAGAAAAACAACAAAATACATCCCTGTCTTCAAGGAGCTCTCAGTCTAATGAGGGAGAAAAGCAGGTTTAGAGTAAGATGATCTGAGTTAAAATCCATCTGCCAGTTTAGTAAGATGATCTGTGTTCAAATCCAACTGCCAACTTACTAGCTGTATGTGACCTTGGGTAAATCACATGCCCTATCTGGTCCTTAGCTTTTATCTATACAATGAAATTGGATTAGATAACCTTGAAAATATCTTCAATTTTAAATCTATGATTCAATAATATTTTTCATTGTTCCTGGGAAGCCAAGTTAAGAAGACTTGAGTCATAAAAGAAAGCTATAAGATGCATTTATTGCTTTTCCCTAATATATATTCCGCAATTGTTGAAGTATGAGTAATAATGTATAGCATTCTTAGCTGTAAGAAAGAGCTTCAAAAAGCAAGATGACTACATTTTTCTGTAGGTTTAAGTTAGAAATGCATTTATATGAATTATAAGCCTTTCCAAACATATATTTTGCCTCAGAAGATTCTGAATCTGGAATGATAGCTTTGCATCATGTACTAGTCCAAGTAAATGAGTGTTTGAATGATCTCTCTCCTTTTCTCTCTCATAGATACACACACAAACACACACATACACACATACACACACACTTTGGATGTACAAATATTTAGTTAGTGGTATAATGGATAAAGAACTGGACCTGGACTCAGGAAGACTTACTTAATGGGTGACCTTGCATAAGTTACTTAACTTTTATCTATCTAGGGTAAATTAGTTCACTTTTATCTACCTCAGCTTTCCTCAGCTATAAAATGGGGATAAAAATAGTATATACCTCTCATGACTGTTGTGATGATGTAATGAAATACTTTTTAATACTTTAAAGTGCTATACAAATTATAATTTCTACCTATTATTATTATCACTATTATTACCTAGTTTGTGCAATACATGTTATTAGAAAAATATGTGTATGCATGTGTTTAAGATGGTGGTATGTAGTGCTGTAAGAGAGATATGTTTCCTCTGTTACCCCCTTGTTTTACTTTTATTAACTCATTTGCCCTGTCCCAATGGAAACCCTGTAAACTCTTCACTCTCAGATCCTGCCATGATAACAAATCACTTTAATATCATATCAGCAATAATGAATAGGACAATTTGCTTGAAATAAAAAGCATTATGAGCTCAGGGAAATTCAACAGCAGCAAGAACTTCTGATGCGCCTGTATCAAGCAAGCCTCTCTTTGGAACACATCTGGCTACATAAATTCAGTTGTTAGAAGACAAAGAGCTGGTTTGTCATTGAGGCATAATGGATTGAATATTGGAAAGAGAAATCAGGTAGCTCAAGACCTGTTTCTGACATTTACCAGCTGTGTATCCATGGACTTAGGATAGCTAGGTGGCACAGTGGAGAGAGTGCCAGGCCTAGAGTCTAGAAGACCTAAGTTCAAAGTTGATCTCAGACACTTACTAGCTGTGAGACCCTGGGCATATTACTTAACCTTCAGGTTCCTCATCTGTAAAATGAGCTCAAGAAGGAAATGGCAAACCACTCCAGTGTCTTTGCCAAGAGAATCCCAAATGAAGTCATGAAGAGTCACACGCAACTTTTAATCTTTTTTTGACATAAATGAAATCACAAATCTTTGGTGTGACTCTCTCATATTTCAAGAACTAGATTTAGTGACTTTGCCTACTTTGGGGTATTTGATTCTGGTAATGTTACGCTACTACTTAATATTACATATGGTAAAGAATCACAAATACAGTTGTTGTTTCAATATGTCATACTTAGTATTTTTTAATTATTTCCTATTGCTATAACTGTCAGAATGCACTATGGATAATCATGTCTTAAATAGAATCTCATCTTCTCATTCCAAGTCGTAATTATATTTACAATAATTACTATTTCTTTCTCAACAGATATGCTCTATTCACTTTCTTTCCCCATAATCTTTGTATATATATTTAAATTTAATATTTATCCTCTGCTTTATTTTATCTGGTAGATGGGCTTGCCACCCTTTTTAATGTTCAGTGGTTATCCACTACCTCTGGTTCAACAAACAGCATGACATCTCTTTAACCATGAGTAGTATTTTACCTGTACTTAAATTGAGTATATAAAATTTCAGTTCTTCCCCATAAAACAGGAAGTAACTAGCCCTTTCAGCCTTCAGCAGATCCATTAGCTGTGCTTTAATTTTCATCTTCAAGGTAAAATTATCATGCTTCGTGTTAAACCTGTTCACTCTGAACATTTATCTTTCACTGCTCTAATCCCCATTCTCTCAATTCACTCCTTCTTTTACTACCTTCCTCCATACTCCTCTGCAATTTCATCGTAATCAAAGGATGGAAAAAGAGTTTCTCTCTTTGACTCCCTCTGTAAGAAATAGGGTGTTATCTATTCAGAGAGACATTGTAATTTTATTTTGTTTTATTTTATGAAGGCAATTGAGGTTAAGTGATTTGCCTAGGGTCACACAGCTAACAAGTGTCTGAGGCTTAATTTGAACTTGGCTTCTCCAGGGCTGGTGCACTGTCTATAGCACCACTTAACTGACCCCATTATAAAATTCTTAAGAAGTTCCGAGGCAAGCTAGTAGACAAATTAATTATAGCTTTTATCACATTGATATCCTGATAACTATCTACATTCAAATTCTTTTGGCTACTATGTCTGGTCATCACATCTTAGATCCTATTTGTTCACTTCTTTAACATTTATTAACTGTATAAAATTCTCTTTATGATGGTTTGTATTGTAATGTAGTATAATATATTAAGAAGTGAAATGGAAACCTAAAGAAGCTTTAAAAATCACTCTCTTCTTTTGACAAATGATAAAACTAAGCCTCAGAACAATTATATGACTTTCCTAGTCACACAACAATTTTTCTAGTCAAAAACTGATGTGTAGAAGTCTACAAGTCATGCTTCTACTTCTGCACTACTCTATTTTTGTGCACAATTATACACCAGTTGGGGAATTCCAAGGAGATCAGCACTTGTCAGATTTTTTTTTTACCCTTATACTATTTGCTGAGTTAAGTAGCTGACCTCAAATGGCAAGGAAGATAAACTCTTCCAAAATTTTAACCTACAAATAGCCTTAAGCCATAATAAGTTATAATGCCAACATTCAAAAATATAATCATCTTAAAAATTCTAGAAGGAAATTATGCTTCCAATAAATTTGATAGATTTAACAAATGTGTTAATGTAACCAAAAGGCTTCCTATAAAAAAATATGTGACCATTTAGAGAGAGTTGAATCCCCCAGGCCCTCTATTATGTTCATGACCCAGCATCAGAGGACTTTCATGATACTTACCAAATCTCTGTGCTTCCCTCAGACTCTCACAACAGTTGGATTTCACTTAGGCTTTTGCTCTACTCCTTGTGAATGATATGCTATTGTTGTGGTATTCTAGGGCTTATGCAAGGAAGGAAGAAAATAAGCATTTATTGAGTACCTACTCTTTACAAATATCTTATTTGACACAATAACTGTGGGAAGTAGGTTCTCTACTATTATTATAGCTATTTTACAGATGAGGAAACTGCCCAGGGTCACATAGCTAGTAAGTGTCTGAGGCCATATCTTAACTTAGATCCTCCCAACTCTAAGCCCAAAGCTCTATCCACTGTACCACCTAGCTACCTCCTTGTGTTTCCAATATCAAATTAAGTTTAATGGTACAGAAGTCCATCCCACTGCCTCCTCCTCCTTTTTTGTTTTTGATTAAATATGGTATTTCCTTTAAAGTCACTTATGAGGACATACTGCATAAAGGTTTTCATCAGCATGTTAATAGACCAAAATAGATTAATGCCAATAGCCACAAAACAGCCATTTCCAGCTCCTTCCCCTTTCAGTTCCTTTTATCAGTATCTCAAGCATCAGATAGGGCAACAGTCCAGAAGCCTGGCATCCCTTTCTCCTAGCCTATAATTGATAATGCTTTTATGTAAGTTTCTCTTTTTTCAATCACACACCTGATATAGGAGATAAACTTCAATTTATTCAAGCTTGGATCCCCGTGCTCTATCCCTCTCTTCCAAAGGTGGCACAGATTAAGTAAGCAGTATGGCCCTAGATGTTGTTTTGCTTCTAGATGATTACATTTCAACAACCCCATCTTCAGCTGTTCTCTCTTTCATTCAGGTGCTGTCCTTTGACGTTGTTTCTGTTCTTTGTATATCAGGAAAATAGGAGGAATTTTTCCCATTTGACATAAGCTGTTTAAGTATCACAATCCCATACCACAGAGAGGGGAAAAGCCAAGGGCTGCCTCAGAAGAGCATTGTTTCACCATTCTTTCTCCTCACTTCTGAATTCAGAATTTTTGTTTTGTTTTGTTTTGTTTTGTTCCCAATTATTATCTCCAAAAGAGCATTGTGCCTGCAATCTGGAAATTCTGAGTTCACTTCAAGTCTCTGAAATTTACTGATTGTGTGACCTTTGGTAAGTCACTTAATCACTCAATCTCAGTTTCCTCATCTGTAAAACTGAATAATAATTACCCTTACTTCACAAGATTGTTGTATCAAATGAAATGGAATATATAAAATGTTTTGCAGATCTTAAAATGCGATGTAAATGATAGCTATTCTCTAATCTGTTAGTATCCTTGAGACTCACGTTTTTTAAAATTGTTTTTGTGCAAATTGGGAATAGGAATTCCCACCATTCTTACCATAGAGAGTAATTTTAGCAGTAAAAAAAAAATGTATAAAATGCTGTGCTGATAGACTCATTTTATGTTAGAATTGTAAGGTGCCTTACAGCAGGGCTTCTTAAACTTTTTTTTTCCATCCACTGGAGACCCCTTTTCCTGTTTTGACAACATTCATTGGAGCTGGGTGGCGTGAGGGCATGTGCAGTGCAAAGGGTCCATGCTTTGTGTTCAGAACCAAGGCTGCAGTGAATCTGGGTGATGTAACACAGGTAAGCACTGTCAGAAAAACCTCAGATTCATTACACATTTGATTTTGAATTAATTTTTGGTTGTTTTGTGTTCAGAAACCTCTTACTGTTCCCAAATTTTTTTGTAACCCCATATAGGGTCATGACCCACAGTTTAAGAAGTGCTGCAAGAAGTTCCTTGGAGTAATCATGTAATTTTCTAAATAAAGGTTAGAGTCACAGCCAGAATTCAACCTAGATCCACTTCATTTAAAGTATAGATGTCCTAAGGGAACATATTGAGTTTGCTATTTGACCAAACTTATTTATTTGTTAATTTTTGCCAGTAGGGACATTTATATGTCTCTTTTTATCAGACTAATGTGGGACCACATCCTACAATTTAGGCAGGATTCTACTAAATTATTCCATGAGGATAAGAATCATAGTTCATCTAAAATGTATATCTTTCCATAAGGCCTAAGAGAGTGTTATGTGTACTTTATGAAAGTCTGTAGAATAACACAAATAATTATATTCTATTTAGAAAGGGAAAAATAGCACTACAATAGGTATGCTTTGAAAAAAATAGTTCATGTACAATAGGTAACAATAGATACTATTATAATATGAACTTGTGATCTGAGAAAACAGTTGGGAGTGACTATTAAATGCTAGACCTATTTCATGAAGTCTTAATATTATTAAATATTTGCTGTCCCTTTCAATCTCCCTTGCCCTTATTTTTTTGGAAGTACTAGGAGAAGCAGGTATCTCTGTGACCTTACTTTAATTTGATTTACACATCAATACTAAGTTTCATAGGCACATTGTAAAGTTAAAGTGATTTATTTTTCCATTATTGCCTCTGGGAATTATGGGGCATTCTGACCATAAATCGGAGATGAGAGGCCTTTTCCCTTGCATTGTAACAATAAAGAAAAGTCAGATCTAGAGACCAACAAAGGAATAGTAAAAATTAAAGATTGAATTGCCTGCACTTGATCATTAATCCATCCTCTGTCAATGCTGAATTTTTACCTGCAGTATGTTTTTCTTGTAATTTCCTTGTTCCAGGTTAAAGTTTGAAAAGCTCAAGGGATAGAGGAGTTTCAATAGCCCTGTGAAAACTATTCTGTGTAAATCTATCAGATGAATTTTATTTCTTTTCAAGCAGTACAATGAAACTCCATTCAGCCTAATAGCTTTTTACATTTTTTTTTTCTGTTTGTTTAACCATTTTTCTCCCATGGCTTTTAGATTAAGGTACTATTGGCACAAGCTTATATGTATGGCATATTAAACCTATCCTCTTTCTAATAACTGTATGTTATCCTAAGATAATAGTTTTAGATCTGAAAGGGACCTCAGAAACTGTCTAGGCTTTTTACAATTAAGTAATTTTACAGTTGAGTACACTTAAGCCTAGTGAGGTTATGATTTGCCCAAGGTCACGCAGGCGATAAGCAAAAGAGGCAAGATTTGAACACAGGATTTTCCTGGTTATAGGCTTGATTCCTAATTGAGCCTATATTTCTAAACTTTCCTACGTTCTACTACCATAAACCTTATTCCTAAATCCAGCCAGCTAATTGTCCAAATGAATTTTGTGCCCAGGTAGAATACTGATGAATCAAAATAAATCACATTACCACTAATGGAAAACAACCCCAAATAAATACTTTTCTGGTGAAGGGTCAACTCCTCAAATATCCCAATACTAGCATCCTGGGTGCAAAGAAATAAGGGAAGAATAATAAACCTATAGATTGTAGTACCAATGCAATATTTACAACTCCCACAATCACAATAAAGACTGTGAGTATAAGTCTTACATGACATCCAATTGCAAAATGTACCAAACACTCCAGATAGAGGATAGAACTGAAGCATTGACTTAGACACCAGAAAACCAAATCCCAAAACCAGTGCCTTGCTTTAGTTCTTCCTTTTCCAGTCATTCCTAGTCTTCATTAGACTTGGGAAAGATTCTGGTCACTCTATATGTAAAGGCACATCTTTAAGTCAAGGGCAGAAGGAATAAGACAGTCCTTACCTTACTATACTCTAAGCTTCTCTACTCTTAGTCAAGGCTTACTCATGAACCATCATCTAGCCCTATTGCATCATATTTTGGGTCTAGCCCATAACAGACACAAAAAATTTTTACTCTGATATTGAGGTCTTGACTTCAGTGTCCATGGATTCCCACCCTAAACATTTAACCGTCTCTTAGCTACACTGAGATTTTTCAAGTTCAACTTATCCCACTAATTACCAAATATCTAGCCTCCCCATTCAAATTAGCTGGCTTTTTTGCCTGTTTAAATGTCCAGACTCTTATTTTTACCACTTACTCTATTTTAATTGGGAAGGGAGAGTCCCAAGACAACTTCTGCATTATCCCTGATGGCATTGACATTCCTGGGCAAAAAGCATTATCTCAGTCAACAAAGGGCAGTCTTTAATATAATTATGTAACAGTTAGCGTGCTGACAGTCAATGATTTACCAATTCAATTCCTTCATAATTTTTTTTTTAACAATCTGTGATGTACAAAACATTGGGATGGTGATGGGGAGTACACAGATGAATAAGAATAAGACTCCACCCATTTGGAAATTTCATTTATAGTAGGGGAAAGGGTACATATAAAATATAGCATGAAATAAATGTATAGATGAATGAACACTAGAAATTGAGTCAGAAAAGCTGAATTCCATCTCAATAATCATCTTGAATTTGCCACAAACTCACTCTTTCACAGGGATTGTTAACCTTTTTTTGTCATAGATACCTTGGGCAGCCTATTAAGGCATGTAAACCCATTCTGAGAATAATTCTTTTAAATATATAGTATAAAATGCATTGAATTACAAAGAAATTCAATTGTATTTATTAAGTACTTGACAATTTGCCAAAACACTGCCTCATACATAAATGCTTAATAGCGTTACCCTATAGTTAAATAAATATGTATGTATACACACATAAATTTGTGTACACGTATATATGTATATGTGTGTATGTTTGAGTATAAAATATGTGTATATCTATTATATGAGTATATATGTGCATATGGGTATATGTATGTATATGTATGTTTAAGTTTAGGGACTTCATATTCAGAATCCTTGATTTATCTCACCTCATCTTTGGGATTTAGTATCCTCTAAATAAACAGAAAGGGTTAAAACAGCAGCTTTCAACCTGTGGGTTGCGACTCCTTTGGGGGTTGAACGATCCTGTCACAGGGTTCACCAAAGAACATTGGAAAATACATATTTCCAATGGTCTTAGGAACCAAGACACTACTCCTCTATCTGTCTCCAGGCGGGTCTGCCCACATGCAGATACTCTCACATACGAGTATTAAAGCATTGCGAAATTAAGAAGGTTGAGAACCACTGGGTTAAAACATCTCTAAGATCCCTTCTAACTCTAATATTTTGAGTTTTGCATATACAGAACTAAAAATATGGTACTACCGAAGGGACCAAGAGATTAATTACTGCCTCCTGGAGGATTTGGGAAGGGACCTTTGAGCTATGTTTTATGTAATGGGTAGGAATTTCCAAGGCAAATAATGAAGGAAAATGGGTGTACTCCAGGCTTCAAAGAGGGATAGCAATAATGTAGAAACATCTTAGATTTATAGAAAGAAAATTCAAGTTTGAATTCTGACTGTCTGTGTGTCATATAATGTTGGAGAAAACTACTAGCACTTTTGGACCACAGTATCTTTGCCTGTAAAATGAGGAGTATCGGATTAGATGGTCTTTAATGTTTCTTCTCTCTCTAAATTCTATGGTCTTCTGAAATGGGTGAGCAAAGTGTAAGATAGGCTTCTGGAATAGTCTGGTTTAACTAGATAATAGAGTATAGAATGGAAAGTTGTAAGACAAATCCAAGAAAAGTCAACAAAGAGGTTCTTACATGCAAGAAAAGGAAAGCATCATACAGTATAACTATCTAGAAGAAGAAAAGCAATAAATAATGCCTAGTATTCTGGAACATTTAGCTGGCTTTACAAGATGACTTAAATGACTTAGTAATTATTGTTATATTTAGTTGTCAGGTTGTCATATGGTTTTATCCCAGGACAATATCATAGAGGATATATGTCCAAAAGTACTTTCTAAAAATTCCTTTCTTTCTTATGAACATTTATGTTATGAGCATAATGCAATAGTAATTTCTATTACAATAAATCTTTGGGAAAATAATAGTTTCCCTGGTATTCTGTAATTGCTGTTATCCAAGATCATGGTAATATCTCAGGTATTGTAGTTGTAAAGAGAGTAATAGATAAAGTATACAGATTGTCCCAGAAGTCTTAGTATATTTTAAGCTTTAGTTCATTGTCTAGAAAAAAAAATTTCAAACATGATGCCTGTGTCTAGAGAAAGAAAGAATTTTAAGTATTCATCTAATGAATGTCTAGCAGTAGAAAAACATTTGGTTCCCTAAAAGACAGCACTCTCCTGGGTTGTATAAATTAATGGTATAGTACAGAGAAACTATGAGGTAATCCTCTTCTGATATTTTTCTTTTCTCAGACACTTCTTATAGAATAGTGTTGTATTCTAAGCCCCATAGTTTAAAGAGATTATGGAAATTTTTGAGACTGTTCAAAGAATCATAATAAGGAGTGAGAAAATGAAGCCTTCCAAGAAGGGCCAAAATAATTGATATTATTTAAATCATAGAGCATATTTTAATAAATAGAGCATATTTAATTTGCTGAATATATATATATATATATATATACATATATATACGCATATATATATATATATATATTGATGAACACTAGAGGAGATGATCTGGTGAAGTGATGGAAGATCTTTCCACAGAGGAATTTATAAAAAAGCATAAATATTTGGTTCTAGAAAACTGTTTTTTGGAAGGTTATTAACAAGAAATAATAGATTTTCATAAATAGCTTTACCCTTTGATGAATCAGTTCAACTTTATATTATGTTCTATACTCAAATCCTTTTCAGCCATGTGCTGTTGCTGATAATGCTTTATCAAACCCTAACCTTATATTATGCTGAGATTTTGGGGGCCCTTACTCCTATTCATGTGCTGATTAATGGAGCTTGAAAAATCCATGAAACTCTACCGACTGGATTGACTACAATTTTTTGTTGTAAAATCTCACATGGGCTTTCACTGGTGAAGACAATCATTTTACATCTTCCTAGTCAATAAGCTCTTCCACTCACCACACTGGATCTTCCATACAGTTTCATCTCTCCTCAAAGTCTCCCAAGACATACCTTCCATTATCCTCTAGCCCAAGTATCTTACCACATAGTTAACAGGAAAAAAAAATTGAGGTTATTTAATGAGTTCCCTTTTCCCCCTTTGCATCTCACCTCAGTAAGACATCTTCCTTTACTCCATCTCCCTCAACTTGTGTCTTTCATAAAGAAGTGGTCTAACCGGATTCAGCTACAAGCAAGCTTAATCCTCTCACATCCCACCTTCTCCATCAGATTGTTCTTTCTAGCTACTAGCTAGTTTCTTACCATCTAGAAATATTTCTTTTTCTTGCCCTCTTTATAAACATCAGTAACAACTACCACAACATCAGTAACAACCACAGCAACTATAACTTCATCTTGCCATCCTTGATAGGTCAAAACTTTCTTCCCTTTTGCATCTCTACTCCTTGATAAAGTAATCTTTATTTGTTGTCTCTACACGCTCTCCTCTCCTCTCCTCAAATCCTCTGTAATCTGACTCCTGACTCACCATAGAACTGAAATTTCTCTCTCCAAAGACACCACTGTTCTTGTGACATTTAAAAAGGTTCAAGAAGCATGGTTTCTGGGTAATTTAATCTTTTTATTAATAAGGTTATTAATAAAAGGGTGGTCATTTGGCTCTCTCTTAGACTGAAGACAATGATGGTGGTGTGGAATCACAGTTTATATACGCTTCCAAGTAATTAGGGGCTGATGTTACCTATCATCATTCTACAATGAGCTTCTCCACCCTAGATTAAATTCCTTGCAACATTGGGTTGGGCCTGACCAAGATGAGAAGAGTCAAAGCAATCTCATTTTCAGTAATATCCTTCTAGAAAAACAGGATTTTTTAAAATGAGGAATTTAGAAAAAAAAAGGGGAAACCTCTGAATCTCCCTAAGATACTGGTCATTAGCCATCATTTCTCACATTCACTTAGTTGTCAAACTGAATGGCCTTTTTTTCTCATTCTTCATTTTTCTTGACATCTCTGCAGCTTCTGACAATGTTAATTACTCTAGGTTTATCTGACCATTCCTTCTCAGTCTTTTCCATTAGGTTTTCATCTAAATCACTTTCATAAATGTGTATCCCACTGAGGATTTATCTGTTATAAACCTTCTACCCTTCTTCATTTGTACCAACTTGGTGATCCCATCAATTCCCATGGGTTCAATTATGGCTTCTATGCAAAAGATTCCTAGATCTGTTTATGCAACCCTAACCTCTCACCTGAGCTGCAATCTCATATCACCAAAAGACTTCAGGAAATTTCAAATATTTCCTTCACAGGCACCTAGAGTTCAGCATATCCAAAACATCTTTTAAAAATGCATTATTATTTTATTTCATTAAATATTTCCCTATTGCATGTAAAAATAATTTAACAACCATTTTAAAAAAAAATTGAATTGCCAATTCTCTCTCACTCTAGCCCTTTCCCCTTTCTTAATAAGGCAAGCAATTTGATTTTGATTATATGTGTGAGGTCATGCAAAACATTCCTGTATTAGACATGTTATAAAGGAAAACACAAACAAAATAAGTCAATAATAAAAAAAAATTAAATTATGTTTTAATGTGCATTCAGAGTTCATCATTTCTGTCTCCAGAGATGGATAGCATTTTTCATAGTTGATTTTTTAAAAAGGTCTTGGATCATTCATTTGATAAGAATAGCTAAGTCTTTCACAAATGATTATCCTTAAAAATTGCTGTTACTGTGTATGATATTCTCTTGGTTCTCCTAATTTCACTGTCTATCAATTCATGTAAGTTTTTATTCCAGAATTTTTCTGGAACTTTCCTGCTCATTATTTATTATAGCACAATAATATTCTAGCACAATCATATTCCCCACCTTGTTCAGCCATTCCCTTATTGATGAACATTACCTTAATTTCCAATTCTTTGCTAACACAAAAGAACTAAAATAAATATTTTTTGTGTCAAATAAATCCTTTTCCCTTTAGTTTGAACTCTTTAAGATACAGACCGAGTAGTGATATGGTTATAGTATGCAACTTTTATGATTATTTAGGCATTGTTCTAAATTGTTCTCCAGAATAGTTGGTCTGGTTTACAGCTCCACGAACAGGACATTAGTTTGCAGTTTTCTGCATCCCCTCCAGCAGTTGGCATTTTCCTTTTCTGTCATATTAGACAATCTTATAGATGTGAGGTAGAATCTCAAAGTTGTTTTAATTTGCATGTCTTTCTATATATAAGGTATATGTCATTCCTGGCCCTTGCATGACCTATATTATGTTTGCATACTTTTCTTTTCATATACCCCAATAATGAGAAATAGTAATTTCCTTTCCCTTCTTCCTCACTCATTCTCTAGGGTATCCTTTCTCTTCACCTCTAAAAACCAACAAGCCAGAAGAAAATCACTTCCAGTTCCTGGGCTGCTTGCTTTTCTTTATCCTATGTATAACCCTTAAAGAGAGTGATGTTCTAAAAGGATATTTGTGCTGCACCCAATTAGGAGCACTTCATCATTATTTAGTCCCTTCCAGTTAGAATATACTTATGCTTCTAAATTTCTCTTGTGACTTTTTTCAAAATTTGCATTTCAAAGAAACTACTAGGCCTGGTCTTTTTATAAGGAATACTTGAAAGTCCTCTATTTTATTAAAGATTAATATTCCTACCCCCTTCCCTCGGGATTATATTTAATATTAAAGGGTAAATTATCCTTGGTTATAAGCATTTCTCTTTTGCCTTTACGAATATAATATTTTAACATGTTCTCTCCTTCATAATAGTGACAAGACTAGTCTTGAGTGATGCTATTTGTGATTCCTTGGTGCACAAACTTTTTTCCTGGATGTTTATCATATATACATATATATATATGTGTGTGTGTGTGTGTGTGTGTGTGTGTGTATGTATATATATATATATGTGTATGTATGTATTTTAACCTAAAAGTTCTAGAATTGGGTTATAATATTCCTGTGTATTTTCAATCTGTGGTTTCTTGAAGGAAGTTAGCAATGAATTCTTTATCTTCTTACTCTGCTCTGTGGTTCTAACAACAGTAACATCAACAGTGATAGTAGCTAGTGTTTATTTAACACTTCATGATGGTAAAGCACTTTACAAATGTTAATCATGTCCTCATAACCCTGTGAGGAAGGTGATATTATTATCCACAATTTATGGATGAAGAAACTGAAGGAAAAAAAAATTAAATGACTTATTCATTGTCACACAACTAATACATTTTTGAGGCCAGCTAAGAATTTAAGTCTCACTGACTCCAGAATTAGGACTCTATTCACTGTACCTACTAGGTGCCCAATATATGTCCAGGTTTATTTTTGTTTTTTAAAATTATAATATCTAGATTTAATTTGGTTGTAGTTTTGGGGTACCCTACTGATTCTTAAATTACCCTATATCCACATATTTTCCAGGTTAATTGCTTTTGTTATGTTACTTTCCATGTTTTTTAAAAATAATTTTTCAGTCTTTTGACTTTGTTTTGATATTACTAATTGTCTCATGGGATCATGACATTGTTTATTTAATTCTACTTTTCAAGGACACTACTACTTACATAAACTTCCCCACCTTCATTTCTAACCTTTTTATTCTTCTCTCCCTTTTTTTTTTGCCTTCTAGACCTATAATTTCTTTGTTAATGTCATTTCTTATCTCTTGCCTTAATTATTAAGGCTGTTTAAAGTTTCGTAGCCAATCCACTGTTTTCTCTGTGGCTCTACTTATTGTGAAATTATTCTGTTTTTCTGGGTGCAAGTCTTGGGATTCAATTAGCTCGTAGTAGTTGTTCTTTATGTTCAGAATTATCTTCTGTTTACTCATATTTGTAGCCTCAGTTGCCAGATTGGGACATTATGCCAAGGCTAGGCTCTATTTCTTTCTTCAATCTTGGTTGAGATGTGCATGTCCAGTATTGTTCTATCCCTTTTGTAATATAGTACCCATAATTATGGAAGTGTTTAATGGAAGTAGGCCCTATCATCTACTGCAGTCCTTAAAGTAGTCGCATGAGCCACGTCTCAATCTTATTCACCTTACAAAATTCCAAAATCAGGAGATGAGTATCTCCTTTTTGATGAACCAGGCAGGCCCCAGGGATATACTGGTGTCAGTTCTCCTAGAAGGGCCTGTGTCTCACCTCCCAGCTGCTAGAATGGCTGTGGCTCCTACAAAGGAAGACTGGTTTCAGAGCTCTTGGAGGGCCCCTAGTATGTCATTAACTGTTTACTCTAGGGACCATGTGTTCCCCCAAGTCACTTACTTCCTGAAGTTGTGTAAAGCCAATCATTTGCAGCTCTCTTCAGGACTGCCGCTGTGAATAACTTTCTAATCACATAGTGTAGTGAACTCCCTTTTTATTTGTCAATAAACTAAAGTAAAACATTCACAATATAACATAACAAATTATTATTATGGTGGCAACATAGTCTTAAAGCATATCATTCAGTAAGTCACAATCTCCACAATCAATATAAAGTACCCATCTAAAATATTCTTTCAACTTGATTGGAGGCTGGCTTCCAAATCATTGTTAAACCAGTCATCCTTAAGGGTTAGTGGAAAGTACAAAGGCCATCCACCCCTATGTCACAGTAAATTGCTGTCTCATCAGTCAGCACTGAGTGTCCAAGTAAAGGTCCTTTCATATTAACTCAAGGCTGACTTCCAAACTCCATGGCTCCTCTTCCATGTGCCCAGCTCTGGTCTGGATTCATCAGACTGTTACCTGGATTCACAGGTAGGCAGCTCTCTGATCAGCAGCTCATGGCAACTGCTCCACTCCAAGCTCTTCAGTTTCTGTTTCTAGGAAAACAAAGCTTAACAGAGCCAACAATATTTACACACTTTAAACTTAACAGAGTTACAACAATATTCACACACATTGCTGGCACTATCATCTCAATTCATTTTCTGTTTGACAAATCAACACAAATCAACAGAAAGAGTACTTCTGTTTCACAAAGTAACACAGTTCAACAGACAGAATGCTTCTGTCTGACAAAGTAACACAATTCAACAGAGTGCTTCTGTCTGACAAAGTAACTCCAATACAGAACAACAGAAAACATCAGACAGAGTGCCAACATCAAAAACATCATCTCTCTTAGTGCTGCTTTGTCCCAGCTCATGCTTGTGCTTTTATATGCTCAGCTCCTTCCTGTTACCCCCTTTGCTGTTCTGCTCTTTGGACAAGTTCCTCCACCTGTGGGCATGAGACATATTAAGTGCAGGGAAGGTCTCCAAACTTCCTATTAAGGCCAACACAATGTATACTATTTCTAAAAACGTCATGATATAATCACAGGCAAGGTTCAAAGGCACTTGAATAGCTAAAATAAGAAACAAAATACTACTTTGCTTGCCATTTCAAGTTTTTACTTTACAGTGATTTTTTTTAATTCTCTTCCCTTTGCCTGCTGCTTCCCTCAGAGACAAGTAACAGAGATACTACTGGTGTCAGATTCATTTTAGGCATGTTTTTACTGGCTTCTGCCAGTACTGACTTCTGGCTTCTGGTGCCTTCCTTCTGCCCAACAAGCAGGCTTTTGGTTATCTTCTTTTGCCCTGTACTGTTTTTCTTTGTTCATTTTGATCATTGTTGTAATGCCATGCATGAGCAGCTTCCTGAAAGAATGCTACTGTGAACAGCTTTTAAGATTCTGATTACATAGTATAGTAAACACTCCATTTATTCCATAACAAATCAAGGCAAACATTCACAACAAATCACAATATAATATTCACATTTTATCACAGAAAAATCACTGTATAGTGTTCACAAGAGCTTAGCATTAGAATGGACACATAGTTTTCACCAAAGTGGCCACAGTATTTAGAGCAAAGAACAAAAGAATAATCATCTGGTTCCCTAAGGGGGAAACCCTCCTTATTTAGTCATTCAATCATTTCACAATACAAGTCAGTGTTCCACTCATGGGACAAATATAAGTTAACTTAATCAGTCACTTATCCAGATTCACAATTACTAAGTATCATTAATCACTAGATACAATCGTTAGAAAATTACACAAACCCTCCATCCCTTGGTGTCCAGTAAATTTCAATTTTGTCACACCTTCAAAATCCAAGGAGAGGCCTTTTCTTCATCTTGACTCAGGGTGGTCCCTCGGATTCCCTGGATCACCTTCCATGGTCCCAGCTCCTACCTGAATCCACCAAACAGTCATGTGGATTCAGAGACAGACAGCTCCCAGGTTCTGGTCTAGTCTTCTGGGCAGTTCTTGTTACACACTGAAGTTCACAGGGTCCAGCACATCTCAAAACCTTCACAACTTCTGTTGTTGGGAGCTCAAAGATCAACCAAGCCACAAACAAAGTCTTATTCTGGTCATGCTTCTTCAGTGATACAGCAGTCCCACTGGCCCTATTACCCAGAAGAAATCTCAGCCTTGCAGGCAGCAGCCACTTTGGCCGTCCAGGCAACTCCAGACTTCACCAGATCTTTCAGCAGAACAGGTCCTTCCCCAGGAGTACAAATTCTTGATTCTGTCTGACTCTTCTCTGGAGCTCTTCTTAAACACACAGACACACAGACATAGACACAGACACACAGACACAGACACAGACACACACACACACACACACACACACACACACACACACACACACACACACACTCTTCCTGTCTCAGCCAACCCTTCCTTTTATGTCAGCAACAGGAGACAGAGTTCACACCTTCTGTTTCATTTACAGGGCTAAGTACCTGCTAAATTAATTACCATTACAATTGTTTGCTCTCTGTTTGCAATTGTGTTGGGACATTTACAGGAGAGCTGGGCTCCTTTAGTACCTTTCACATTGACATGCTATTCAGAAGTCTTAATTCTAACTACATAAAAATAACTAAATAAAAATTACATAGAAATAATTAGTCATGACCACTCTCATTGGAATGGCCAGGGAAAGATTTGTCTTCACCACTTCTTTTGAATTTAAATGGACCTGGAAACATCTAGTCTTTCTCTACTTCTGTCTTTTTATCTGTGTTTCTTTCTCTCTTTCTCTCTGTCTCCCTTTGTCTCTGTTTCTCTGTTTCCATCTCTCTCTCTGTCTCTGTTTTTCACTTTCAATAAAGGACCATGCTAAGGCTTTCTATTTTTGCATCATTTCTTTTATTTGCAGTTGTTTCCTATTAGAGCTAATTCAGGACTGCTTAATTTTTCGTGATTTATAGACCTAAGAATAATTTATCAAGTATCTTGGTAACTGTTTAATTTTTTTTAATTTAAACAGTATGGAACTATAATCTTCATTGGCAAAACTTCATTACAAAGCTTAATTAAGATTCTAAGTCTCTGTATATTAAACTAGAGTTTGGACTATTTATGCTTTGCAGAGCTTTTTAACATTTACATTCATTTTCAGTAACATCTTACATTCCAATGCATGTTATTTATTTTCATTTTTTTTTACATGGATGTATGTATTAATATTCTTGTTGAACTGTTACCATTACATATGTTGGTTTCTGAAAAATAAAGTTGATGTTTTCTTTCAAAAAGCATAACTTGGCCTTCTGAAAACTGACCCTCGACAATGAGATTTAATTGTTAACTTTGTGTCCACCCTGTTTCAATGATATGTGTGTACATTTACATTTACATATACATGTGTACATTTAGGTCATATTTATTTATTTTGATATATGTGGTTACAATAGTAATAGAGGGAATCATACTTATTTGTAAAAAGCCACATATTTTATATAATTTCTCTCTTTGTGCTATAAAGTGACCAGGGAAGCCTAGGCTGTTTCTTTGAGTAGAAATGTTAGCATTTTGCTAGCAGGGAATGTTTCTTTTTTGTGTTTTCAAATCCAGAGTCTGGTACACTTCTATGCATATAGTAGGCCCTTGATAAATGTCTCTTGAGATTAATCTTGTTCTTTTTTTTTTCTTTTTTCACTGAAAAGTGAAGACAGGCTAGATAATCTCTTAAGGTGACTTCCAGATATATGATTATAAAATCTCTGCCTTTCTGGATATTGAGTTATTTAAAACAACTATACTCCAATTTAATTTTATTTTTTGGATACTAAAGTATTCAATCAGGAAGATGAGAAAAAAATTCATTCAAACACTTGATAAAACACTTGAGGTCAATTGCATGTAGGAAGGTAAATGTAGTTATGTCAACTCAAAAAGGAAAATAAAAGGTAGAATGTTAATCTTCTGTAAGAGACTTTGATGGGAAAAACCTCCTGAATCATCTAATGATGATGAGAAAATAGGAGGAATCTGCACCACTTTGTTGTTCAGCAAAGTTATTTACTGTACTTCATTCCTGGCTTTGTAGTTGAATAGCCTGAAGCTGAGTGATTTGAAGCATCTCATAGAAGAAATTTTTCTTTGGGCACTTTTCCCCTCCCATTTTCTCCGTCTTTAAAGTGATCATCAAAAACAAAATGAACAGTTTTGCAAGAGTTAACATGTAGCAATCCTTTCTAAAGTGTTTAGTGGAGCCTTGAGACAACTTTATTGTAAAGAGCTCCCTGAGTATATTTCCTAAAATCACTGAATATGGGATCAGACTCATTATTAGAAAGATCAAGAGATGGATTTTGCAATGGGAGATGTTTATTTGAATTTTTATTCAAATAAATATTCTCAATCACTGGGAGGTATGTTTCTAAGTATTTTTTATATAATTTAGTTACAATTGTTGTGATTCATTGAAATATGTTGTTTGGTATTGCTCAATGTATGTATGTTCTTAGAATGCATATGGATATTGCTGTGGGTTGACAGAATAAGAGAAAAAAGAATACCCAATGTTTAGTTTTTATTTTACCTAACATATGAATAACCTCTTTTTTGCATGTAAAATGCTTATCTTTTGAATAAAAATTAGTTTTATTTTGGAGTAGTGGACAGAGAGCTATCTTCATGGCCCAGAAAACCAGGACCTCATCCTTTCTAAACCCTATTGACTAAGTGACCCTGGGATTTTTGTCTTTATGTTTATATGTAAGTGCTTAATTTATTTCATCATTTACTAACACAGTGATTGGATTACATTAAATAAAATATTTATTAAGAATTTCAAATGTCTCAGCCTGTATGATGAGAAGAGGAATAGCAAAGAAATGAAGCAGAAAATAGTTTGATTTTTGTAGAAAGTTAAGCAAGCATGAATGCAAATAGAAGTGGGAAAAGATGGGCTACATGGGAAACATTAGATAGGGGGAACATTTTTAAATGCTTATTATGGATCAGGCACTGGGCTACATCCTGGAGATACCAAGAAAAACAAATATGATAGTCCCTGCCCTCAAGGAACTTAACATTTAGTAGGGAAAGACAGTCATTAAGGGGAGTTGTGAACCTGAAATAAACTAATGAAATACATGCTGAGTAGCATGGCTAGAGATGGCCTTAAAGTAGAAATCTGTATTTGAGTAAAATAAGGCCAAAATTAAACTATCACAATTAAGGATGGCTCCAGGGGCAGAGAACATTCTCAGATGATGAACTGACTCTCTTTGCACTTTGCAGTATTGCTGTTTGGTTGCTATATATAATTTATATTAATTTTAATGATGAGAAAATAGAAAAAAAAAGATTAGTTTACTTGTCCACAGTAAACATAGCTAGTAAGTAGCAGAGCCAGACTTTGAACCATGGTCTTTTCACTCTATATGCAGTGTTCTTTCCTTGTATTATTGTAGTTATGAACTAGGATATTAGGGCATTTTAAGTAATAAATGTTCATAGCTTGGACAACAGATATCTGGGGATAGAAGAGGGAAAAGATTTGATTTGTGATATAATCTCTATTAGAAAATACTACAGTTTTTGATATATTGCATAACATACGCAATGTGACAAAGATCAAACAATCAGCAAGTATTTATTACACTCTATGTATAAGGCCCTGTGCTGAGCATTGGGTTATTAAAATACTGCTAAAGTTAACAAGGTGATTCTATCCTAAGAGAATCTAGTATAAATGAGGAAGTTACTTATGCTTTTTTAAGCTTGGATTCAATTCAAACAATATTGTTTTTTTTCAATTGTACAAGGCACTGTGCTAAGCATGGGAGACAGAAGTACAAAAAGTAAGTGGTCCTCGGGGAAATTATATTTTATTTGAAGTAATATGACTTATGGGAAATTTATGTCGAATATATAGATTTGAATGTCATATGCATATAGCCACATGTATATATGTTATCTGAATCCAAAGAGGCAGATGAAATTATCAAAAGAAATGGTGTATATAGAAAAGGGAAATCTGGACAGAAATTAGGGGAATAGATGAAATAAATGGATGAGAAATGTATGGCCTATCAAAGGAAAAAATATCATGCTAGTAGAAAAATGGTCAGCCACTGGTGTGGGACTATATTTATTATGTATGTAAAATGGTCAATAGAAAATATTAAGGAAATAGGAAATTATCTAGGGATCATGAAAAAAACAAGACAGGTGAGAGGGAAAAAAAAAAGAAATGATAGACTACTGTGCATGAGTAACAAATAAAGAATGATTTAAACTAGTGAGTATGGTCCTGGACCACTTCAAAGATTGCTAGCCTCGCACACCCAGTGAGTACCCTCAGGGATGGAGGTTTCTGCTCATTACCACTTTGTAGCCTAAGCTTTGACATTTGGAGATAGCAAGCTGTGTATTTTTATATGTCAGCTTAAACCAAAGGAAAAATCACAGAGGGATCATAGGGGATGTAATTTTTATCCTGTTGCAAAGTGGAGACTGAACCAGTGTGCAGTGTTTCTAGTAAATTACTATATAATAGAAGGAGAGGAAGAGAAATGCTATATAGAGAAATATATGTAAAGCAACATATCTATGGATAGAAGCACATTTGAAAGTACAAAATATTTGATTAAGAATAATATGATAGGGAAGTTTTATTACAGGAGTTTATTACAGAATGCATCGTCAGATAAAACATAACACACTTTACAAAGAAGAAAAAATATAGTAGTCATGGGTGATTTTGACAATCTGAATATCTATAAGTAGTGTTTAAAAAGCAGATGATCTGACACATTCTTGACATGACTTCGAAGCAGGTTAACCTCCCCGATGGAAGAAGTATTAGCAGGGGGAACTTCTGAATTAGACTTAATTCTGATCAATGAGAAAGAGGTGGTTGGTGATTTGGAAGGAAACGGAACCTGGGGAGAAATGGACCATGCCATTGCAGAATTCACAATTTTAAAGGAATATAATGCTGGGCAAAGTAATATGTATCCCACACATTAAGGTAAAATTTCAAAAAGTTTAGGAGAAAGATATTATATGATGCCTGAAAAGTCTTAAAAGTAATACATAGCAAAAAAAAAAAACTAAGGAAGGTTTAAAAATGTAACTCACTACCCATTCACAAGTGATCTCAATGAGGCAGAAAACCAGGAGGAGCTACAATATAGCTACCTAGGGAGCAGTGATGAATTTACACACAAAAGATAGAAGGACTCAGACAACATCTGAAGTAACAAATGTATTGCCTTCTAATTATCATATTTTAAAAAAGACTCTGAAGAGAACAATGAGAAACTAGGACAGTAAGCTCAATATTTATTGAATGAATAATTTTAAAAAATTCATGCTTACCTGGGAAAAGAAAGAAAAAGGGATCTACAATAAATCTCTTCATGCATTTGCAGCATTGTTGTGCAAAGTGTCAGTAGACAGACTTCCTTGCTTCATAGGTCAGAATAAGGATCAGTCCCCCAGAAAACCTCTAGGCAATATCATCTATGTGCCAATCACTGTGCAAGTGTCTGGAGATAAAAAGAGAGAAGTGAAACAATTTTGTTCCTTTGAAGGAAATTAGGTTTTATTGTATAAAGTTAGATGTCACAAAGAGGCCAATTTTATCTCTACACAGGGCTTTTTCAAACAATTAAAACCAAAGAATGATCTACTTCATGAAAAATTGAGCTCCTGTTCATGTGGAAATTTCAAGTAAAGGTTGCTAGAGTTCCTGTAAGAAGTTGTAGAAAGGATTCTGTTATGGGGAGAATATGACATTACATGATTTCTGAGGCTCTTTTTGACTTCTAACTTTTGTTACTTTGGGAAAGTCTTATCTAACAGGAATGTTTACATGATAGCTAACAACTACAGGGGGGAAAAAGTCACAGTTCACTATGATTTTCCTAAATTGTAAAAATGAATTTGCAGAGAGATTATAAAATTAAAACAAATGATGGTTATGCTTATCAGGCCTTAGTTATAAAAAATTAATGAAAATGGTTATAAATATGCAGGAAAGTAGAAGGGGGTTATATTTTAACTCTGTTCCTGTAAAAAACAACAGATCAGCAGTCATCCACTACCTTAAGTTTCTTGAGATCATTCATCACGCAACAGTTGCCTACTAAGAAGTGGGAACATTTGCTCAATTGCTTTGCTACTTTAATCAGATTCCACATCAAGAGACTTTTGAGTTTCAGTTCCACTTGAGTCACTAGCTAGTTGTGGCCACAAACTAGTTTTTTAGATTCTCTGGACCTGTTTTTATACTTGTAAAATGAGGCATTTGAATAAGATCATCTCTAAAGTCTTTTCCAGAGCTGAAGTTCACAGACTGACATTTTAAACACACAATAAACTTATCAGAATCGTTTCCTCCAAGGAGAGAGATTATCTAGCCACCATCTCCTGGAGGGAGTTACACCACACAACATCCCTTTACACCACTGAGAGCTGTAAATGTGCTCTTCTCTGTCAGCATGTTATGATGTTTCAGCTATTGAAACTTCACAGTGAAGATTTAAAATCATAGAGGTCAGAGCTTTGTGCTTATTCAATCTTTGCAGAAAGATTTTGACTCATAAATCACCACGTCCTTTTAAGAATACTTGAGTATTCCAACTTTCAAAGTACTTGCTGGAAACAGGCAGGATCCCCAGTGTAATGACTGTCCATGGCCTACTCAAAGCCTAAAATAAGGCTCGAAATATATGTGCTAAAAACATGGGGAAAAATCAATAGAGAGATTAAAGCAGATATAGATGTTTACATTCACTTTCTCTACTCCTCCCAGTCATTATCACTCTTTTCTCTGAAGATGCACTTTGGAACTTAACCAAAACTGGTTTTTGTTTGAAGATCTTATGCCAGTGCCTGCCAGCACATGAAGTTATAGACCTGCCAGGATTTCCATTTTGGACCCGTATTTACAGAGCTTTAGAATTCAAATTGAAAATTATCTCCTACGTGAAATGTGGCATGTGGATTTTCAGGATAACTTCATATGGAGATGCTTCTATTGTCATTTTCAATCTAGCTTCTTTACTTTGTCTCCTACAGCAAGAAGTGGGGAAAAAAATAAAATAAAGGTTAGAGGCAAAAGTGAAGGAGGAAAAAAAAAGGACCTTTTATTGAATCCCAGCTTATTTGCAATTACTCTTACCTTTCTTTTTTTCCTTCTGCTAAACATTTGGGAAGAATATGTGCCTTCTAGATGTGTGTGTGCATGTGCATATGCACTTATTCATATACATGTATATGTACACACATACATACATATCTTATATCATGTCCAAAAGAGAGGCAGGTCTAATTTTGGAATAACACTGAATTAGGAATCAAAACACCTGGGTCTGAATCCTGACTTGGTCCATTATTAGCCATATGCCTTTGGGAATATCATTTCCCCTCTCTGGTACTAATTTTCACTACCTCTCCCTCCGTCTATTAGTCTATACATAATCTACTCCGTTTTAAGGGCTGATCGCAATTATCCACAGGTCTAAAACACAGGAACAATAAAAAGGCCAGGGGCAAGGTAGGGAGGACAGCTGGAGGGTAAATGATAGTAGAGGACTAGGAATCAGAAAAAAGTGAATTCTAGGCCCAACTTGCCCCAAGCTAGTCACTTGAGTCAGTCACATACTATCTCTAGGCCTCAGTTTCCTGAACCTATAAATTAAGGAGGTTAGATGATTTCTAAGGGCCCTTTCTGTCACATGATTATGAGGAAATTATAAACCTAAAATGCTATGTAAATGTGAATTGTCATAGAAGGAGAAGATGATGATGATAATGATATGATAGTGATAGGACCTAGGCCTGTGCTTTCATAAACATAAAGATGTTCTTTAAGAGAAAACCCCTTCTACTAATGGCAGTTGGTATCTTCTCTTCAGCTTGTAGTTTTAGAGAATTCTAATGAGCATTACTGAGAATTTATATGACTTGACTGGAGTCACACAGAAGCTGACATATACTACATGCTTAATAGATACTTGTTGACCTTATTTAACATAGACAGTATATATCAGAAGTGGGACTTTAACTCAGGTTATCAATTGTTGAAAGAGTATACACAGTATAATAGCTTTGGATGCGTAGGTTTCAAAGCATGAGGCCATGTGTTTTCAAACTCAGTACAAAAGTAATGATGTAAATTTAGAGTGGGAAGAGAGATTAGAGATCGTGTAGGCCAACTCTTTCATTAGAGAGGTGAAATGACCTAATGAGTTAAATGGCTGAAGCTCACCTAATAAATAAATACCAGGACTGGTATTCAAAACAATGTCCTGTGACTCTACTGCTTCTATACAAGCTATGATGGAGATGCCCAAGAAAAGTTAAATCTGACAAATATTATGTACTTCTGTGGATTCAAATGTGGGCAAATGAAACCTCCAGAAGGAACTCAGAAAGCATCTATAAGCATTAAGAAATTCTTAATGCAGGAAACTGAAGACCTTAAGGGAGACCTATTATTAACTGAAAGGCAGGGGGTTGAGATAAGAAAAGAGAGTATAGCAATTAAAAAGCATATCAAGAAGTTAATGTTTTAGAAAGGGATTTGGATTTTTGGACAAAAACTTAACATTTGAGAATGACTGGTGGTTATTGGCAGCAATGGTGATTGTAAGAGAATTGATGTCAATAGACATTATGGAAGCCTTAATTATGTGATCATAATGGATTTAAACTGAAAATGGGGATTAGCAGTGGGGTAGCACTTGAGGAGAAATACTCAAATAGCCTATCAGGTACATACCATGAAGAGTAGTAGGTATGACTGAGGAAGAATTGGAGCAGTGAAGATATCTTGTAATTCACACGAAAGTATCCAGAAAGAAAGGAAGTAATGACACTTGTGGTCTTTGACCTTTATAGACGAATATCCACATAATGTGAAATATATCTTAATAAAAGGAAATAAATATGACTTCGTAGCTAACACTGAGACTTAGGGATATGACCCTGGACTGAAATAGTCCACCAAAATGCTATGTCATATTCAAAAAGAATGAGTAAGATAAAGCAGCCATTGAATAAGCCTTATATGCCAAGAAAGTAATAACTTCCATTTATTTCATGTTTTGAGGTTTGTAAAATGTGTTATATATACATTATGTATATATTACTTCTATCATTATGCAAATTTAAAATGTGTTATATATACATTATATACATAAAACTGCTATCATTATGCAAATTTTTAGATAAAGAAAATGAGACTCATAGAGGTTAGTGATTTGTTCATGGTAGAACAGCTACTAGGTATCAGAATCAGCATTTGAATTCAGGTTCCTCCAAGTTTCCAGGTCTAGCATTCTTTTCTTCTATACAACATTGTATCTCTCCCTAGTGACTTCATTCTGTATAGAAGTATGTGATTTGACAATGTTGATTGGTACAATTGAAAATGCACTGAATTTGGAATCAGAGGACCTGGATTTGACTCCTTTGTATGCTAATTATTCCCTCTTTGTCCCTGGGCCTGGCACTTTTCTTCTTGGACCTCAGTTTCCTCATCTGTCAAATAAGGGTTTTGAAAGAGTTGATTCCTAAGGTCCTTTCCATCTCTTGGATGTTATCACTTTATATTAATACCATGAATAAATATCCCTTAACCTTCCCTTGCTATAGATACAGGTTTCAAGGTATTTCCTTGTTCAGAACCTAAGATGATGAAGACTGGAAATTTTTTAAGTAGTAAGAGAATTGTTTGTATGGATTAAACCAGTTCTAACAAAAGATAAATCCTTGATTCTCATCTGATGTGTTAGTATAGTGAAAATATTTTTTATAGTTATATATAATACAGCCTAAATAGCAATCACATTAGAGATACCCTGGGGGCATTAAAATCAAAGATAACGAAAACAACAAATGATGTTTCTCAGATTAAGCTGATTGTGATGAGAAAAATCAATACAACTTTAATTTCCAGACGAATAACAATAAAATAATCATGAGTCTTCATTGTCATTTTACTTAAACGTAGCAAATGCAGTTATCAGGAGATTGCACAGTTTAAAAAAAATAGAGAAAGGGCAGTTAAATTTATTGTATACTTAGATGAAACAGTAGTGTACAGTTTATAAACAATTTTGTGCTGTATTGTGTGGCAAAAACTACAAGCCAATTGAGAGAAACAGGAGGTTATTGAAAGTTGGAGCAGTCTAGTAAGGCTTCATAGAAGAAGTAAGACGTCTTTGGCCAAGGATACATAGGATTTAGGTAGGTGGAGGGAAAAAAAGAATAATTTAGGATGAGGTGAATAGCATGAGGAACCCAATGAATGTGTTTTTTTTTTATTTAATTAGAAAAAGATGAGAAGAGCTTTTGACTTTTTTTCCTTGGGGAAGCAGTTGTATCGTGTGTGTCTAAAGAGCGTGATGTCTATTTTACAAATGAATCTTAAAAATTTTCTATGGATAGAAATCTAAAACTATATTCAATATGTGATTTAGTGGAAGAGTAATATAACTTGATAAAGGCCTCAGGACTGGTGATTCTGCCCCAACCTAGAAATGTGCTTGTAAGCAAATCATTTAAACTCATGTCCTTAGCTTCTTCATTAGAGTAAAATACAGAAGATAGGAGAGACAATCTCTGAAGTCTTGTAAAAAATCTAAAAATTCTTCTTAGTTTAGAGGTTAGACTTGTGATTTCATTGGTATAGAGAACTCCCTGGTAAGGTAAATACATCTGTTAAGGCAGGTTAGCATCATTTCTGTAATGTCGAGAATTGTTCAGGGCATTAGGAGGTTAAATGATTTGCTCAAGAACAAGTTGCCAGAATGTGTCAGAAGTGAGACTTCAACTCTGGTCAGTGCCATCTCTATCTGCTCTAGCACACTGCCTATCAAAATTTGATGTCAATATGATTTATATTGAAAAAAATGAAGTCAAAAGAAATGAGATAAAAACCTAAATTTGACCCCTGGCTTTATTACTAACTTAATTTAATTTAGTTCAGTAAGAAACTATTAATCATATAAGTAGCAGGTCCTGCACATGACATAAAGGCATAGTTACTTAATCTTCTTAGACCTAAATTTTCTAAACTGTAAAATAAAAATTAAATCTCAGTTTTACTTACTTTGCATGCTTTCTGTTGCAGTGATAAGATCATATGCCTGTGGAATTATTTTAAAAGATGACTGATTTCATCTAAGTTTACTCCCTCCAGAGATAGAGACTGCAGGAACTCCATGTCTCTAAATACAGTTTCATGACATGTTGTGGTCCATAAACTTCAGCATAAGTTGCTAGAAGTCATATTGGAGCAAAGAAGGTGAGTGTATTCAGGTCTCTTGCATCTCTTTGTTTTTCAAGTTGAGCCTGTGTTTCTTCTGGGAGTGCTGTTATGTCAATGGAAAACTCACAGTCAATTATCTTCAAACAGGATCCTAGCTCTAATCAATACAAAGCACTTTCCCTGTTCGATTGGCAGACATGAGTTAAACATTGGCACGGCATTCAAATACTTATCACTCTGTTAATGAGGTTTTTTTGTAATCCCCAAGGAACTGGCATCAAAAGTTGCCTAATGCAATAAAATGCCTCAGGAATGACAAGGGTTTTCACCAAGCATTCATTATAATGTGTCATTATTGACAAGAGAATATATCACCTGCCACCCCATAAAGAATAAGATTTTTTTTTCATAGCAAAAAAAAGAGACTGTTTTGGGGGTAATTGCATGTTTGATCATTTTAATAAAGGCATCTTTTCCTCACTGTCTTTTCTTTTCTTTGTCTAAATATGATGCTAGATTCTTTCCCATGACTTTTCAGGTGTCCTTCCAAGTGAGGCTTTACTTTTGCCTTTGGCAAAAGTTACTAAGCTGTCCTTGAAGTCAGAGATGTGGTAAAAAATAAGAGATTTGTTTTGTTGTACTTACTTTCTTCTTAAGCTGACAGTTCAGCTATTTACAGTGCCATGCTGTGTTTTCTTAATTGTTGAGGTGTTCTTACACAGTGGTGGTGTTTTACAGGGGGAAAAAAAAATCTTTAGATAGTCCCAGAAGAATAACCATTTAAGGCATCAGATGAGGCAATAGGCTTAGTACTTACAGGAGGCTTAAGGCCTTGATTGAATTCAAGTATCTGTTACTAAGGGAATCAAAATAAACAAAACAAAGCACAAGTGAAGCAAACCCTGCTCTGTCATTGCACAACAGGGGCTCCATTCCTCCTTGCCAAATGATTAAGGTGTCTATAATGCATAATAGGATAGGTGGAAGTAGTTTTTATACAAGCTTATCTACTCTTGCTTCATAGCTCTAGGGACTTGAGGTCCATCTCCATGGCCTGAATCCCTGCCATCTTTTCCTTTCTTTCTTTTCTTTTTTAAACCCACAAGGCACCCTGGTACTCTCTATCAATAGTATTATTGCATCACTTTCCCCTCCCCTCCTTTATTATTCTTTCTCCTAAGCATTCCAATATTCTAGCTTGATTGAGGGTGGGGTTGGATTACAACTCCTTTCTCTGTTCATCCTCCTTCTTCATCCTTCCCTTAAACTCTCCAAAGTAAACAAACAACCAACCAACAAACAAACAAAAAAATGAACCACCTTCAAAGGGAGGTTGATAAGAAAACAAAATGAAAAAAACAGGTGAAAAGCAATAAGAGATATGATAAGGAACAAAAAAAAAAGCACTCAGAAATAAAGAAATCTTTCAAGTTAAACTTGGCCTGTGTATAAGGCTCATTCTTGTGATCTTTTCCAAACTAACCCCAAATCTCTGTTTTTCCTAAATTGTATTTCATGATTAATGTTACTATGGAGTATTCTTTTTTTTTTTTACAATATATTTTGTTTATTTCATTAATATTTCACAGTTACATGTTAAAAAATTAACATTCTTTTTTTAATTTTGAGTTTGAAATTCTCTCCCTCCTTTCTTCCCTCCTCCTTGAGAAGGCAAGCATTTTTGAAATTAATAATACATTTTAAGTAATGCAAAACCTATTTCCATATTAGCAATTTTTCAAAAAGAAAATACAGATAAAGAAGAGGAAAAATAAAGTTTTAAAAATGTCCATCTTAATTCAGAATGCCTCAATGTCTTGATCACAGTAGCAAAGTTTTTCATGTTGATCATCTTTACAATATTGCTTTTATTGTGCACAGTGTTTGCCTGTTTCTGTTCATCTTACTTTACAGTGAGTTCATCTAAGTCTTCCTAGATTTATCTTTTTAGACTTCTCTGGAGTCTTACTTTTCAAAGTCAACTTTTCCATTCAGTGCTCATCTTTTTTTCTTCTGGAATGTTTGGATGTCCTCTATTTCATTAAATATTCATTTTCTCCTGAAAGGCTTAGATTTTTCTTGTTTATAAACCCAGCTCTTTTGCCTTCTAAATATTATATTCTTAAATATATATCCCAAACCCTCTGCTCCTTTAAAGTGGTAGTTGCTAAATCTTGTGTGATCCTGACAATGCCTCCATGGTATTTGAATATTTTCTTTCTGGCTGCTTGCAGTATTTTCTCCTTGACATAGGAGATCTGGAATTTGGCTATAATATAACTGAGAGTTTTCATTTTAAAATCTCTTTCAAATGATCATTCTTGCCAATTATATTTTACCCTGTTTCAAGGATCTTGGGGAAGTTTTCCTTGACAGTTTCTTGAAATAGTATATCTAGGCCCTTTTTTTTTGACCCTGGCTTTCTGATAATCCAATAATTTTTAAATTATCTTTCCTTAATCCATTTTCCTGGTCATTTTTTTATTTATGGTTTGTTTGTTTGACAATGAGATTTTCACATTTTCTTCTATTTTTTCATTATTTTGACTGTTTTTTTTTTCTTGGTGTCTCATGGAGCATTAGCTTTCACTTGCCCATTTCTAATTTTTAAGGAATTTTTTTTTCAGTGAGCTTTTTTTATCTCCCCCCACCCCCAATTCGGCTAATCTACTTTTTAACAAGTTACTTTCATTAGTATTTTTGTGACTCTTTATGCCAAGGTTTTAGTTGTCTTTTCACAGTGTTTTCCTTTGCTTTCATTTATTTACCTAGTTTTTCCTCTACTTCTTTGATTTTGAAAAAAAGAAAAAAATAGCTCTTCCAGGCATTTTTGTTGGGCCTGTGTACAGTTTACATTTTTTTCTTCAAGGCTTTACTTGAAGCTCTTTTTACTTCATTGTCTCCTTCTGAGTTTGTGCCTTTATCTTTCCTGTTACCTTATTAGCTTTCATGGTCAATTTATTTTTGTTTGTTTGTTCGTTTTTCAACCCTAATTCTTGATTTGCAGCTTGATATTAATGTTTAGCTATGTTTCCAGTGTGGTGGGGATGAGTAGGAACTATATCACACTTCAGGCTTTTTCACACTGATGTTTATAGCTAGTTAGGGTCATTTGGAAGTTTTTGAGTGCTTCCAAGGTAGAATGATCTGTGGAGAGATTTGGTCACTGCTATCCTGGTCTGTACTCTGGTCTTTACCCAGGAAGGGCTCCTGATCCCTTCAGATTATAATTGATACTACTGCTTAGGGCTTCTGTCAGGTTGGAGACAGAAATGATACTGTTCTTCATGGTCCCTGATCCCTTGGGGCTGGAAGTGAAACTGCCCCTCAGGGCTTTCACTTTCTCTTGACTAAAATTACCCTTGAACTATTACTAAGCAGTGGGTATAGGCAATGGAGTTCACAGTGTCTGGTTTTCCATCCAGTGCTAGCACAGGGGTCCTTTGTAATATTTGACCAGTTGCCAGAGTCCCTTACCATCTCTAGCTTGAAAATTCCTGAAGCTGCTACTGTTTGTGTCACTACCACCTAGTCCTATCACTGGTATTTCCTCCAGGTTGGCTCCAGGCTCATCTCCTTCCCCATGTCACAGATCTCTTTCTGATCTCCTATATTGCCTTGGGCTGGAATCATGTCTTACTCTGATCTTATGTTGGCTCTGCCTCTCCAGAACTTGATTCCAGGCATTATTTTGAAATAGTTTGAAGGAGAATGTTGAGAGAGTTCAGCTGAGCACTTTCTCTACTCTGCTGTCTTGTTTCTACCTCCTTTTCCCCATCTCCTGCCCTGCCAAAGTCCCATACTACAGATTATTCCAAACCTATGTCTTAATAGGCTATATTCTAGTAGCATTTTTAAAGATCTCTCTGAAATTGATTTTTCAGCAATTTTCTCTGATTCTGGATATCCTTCTTTTAGAGAGCCAACATCTTCTTCTACCTTGTTTAAGCTGCTATTGTGATAATTAGTTTATTTTAAGCATAGTGGCAATATAATGGTCCTTGAGTTTCATGTACTGCCCTCCTCTTCTACTTTAGTGAATTTAAATGAAAATGTTATGAGTTCAATCATAGTCAATCTGAACCCCCAGTTGAGAAACTGCTTAACATTTAGGCAGAGACTGGGGTTTAGATTTATATCTCTTTAGTTAACTGCTGACCTTTTTGAGGTTGAACCTAAAGCCATGTTACTGGAAATGTTTGGGTAATGAAAGAACAAATTTCATATACTGTCTGGATACATGGGCACTGAAAAAGAAGTCAGAAAAGAGTTGACATTTATTAGGACTTTCTCCAATACTGAGGTACCTAGGTAACTGGTGAGTGGATAGAGCACTGGGCTTTAAATCAGGAAGACATATTCATAAGTTCAAATCTAACTTCAAACACTTAGCTCTATGACCCTGGACAAGTCACTTAACCTCATTTACCTCAGATTTGTCATCTGTAAAAATTAGCTGGACAGAGGCGAGGGAAACCACTCCTGTATCTTTGCCAAGAAAACTCCAAATGGTGGTGATGAAGAGTTGGGTATGACTGAAACAACATAACATCTCAGTATCTAAGTAGATGGGCATACTGGCTGTATCTTCTCCTTTGAGATGTCTGTAGAGCCTGTGGCCTTTTTCAGTATCTTCCTTCTGTGACACACCTTAGTCCTTACTTATTCCTCTTTTTGTTGATTGCTTTGGAACTTCTATCTCTTTGATTTCCTTTGTATTGCCCACTCCACTCCCCTGCTATTTCTCTGTAGTTCCAAATCTCAGAAATTCTCTCTAGTTCTGAGGTAGCTCTTTCCTTTGATACAGATTCCTTAAGGTTTGACCAAGTTTCTCATAAAATGATTTTGAGTGATTCAGGGTGGTATATCAAAACTATTCTATGTATGGGTGTTAAGGGAAGACTAGCAGCTATGTTCCATTTTTCAGAATACTTTCCTTCCTCAAAACCTTTTTATACCTATATCAAAATAAAAACAATATGGAAGATGCTATCCTTATGTAGAGAAAGAATTGTGGAGTATGAATGTAGATCAAGCATGATGTTTT